>JAVSCE010000240.1:0-403934 GCA_032199065.1 Smutsia gigantea | reverse complement strand
TATTCAGCTCTGAGGCCCCCACCGTGATACACAGCCTGCTGTGCCTTCCTCCTGGACTGCCAGCACCGGCTCGCAAGCCTGCAGTCCCTGCCCTGGTGTCATGCCAGCCAGAGGGAGGGGCCCCTTATGGCAGTTACAAACGCAAAGCACAGGCTTGCACCTGTGTGTTCGGCCCACTGGTTCTGACAGTGGAGAAAGGCACAGCAGCCGGAAAGGAGGAAACAGCTCATTCCTACCCCTAGTCACCAGGGCCACTCCCATGCAACCCCCGACATCACTCCAGGGGCTGAGCAGCTCCAGAGACTAGAGCTTCTGGGCACTAGAGGGTGCCACATACAAATATGAAACATCAAAGGAAACTGGATCAAACAAAAATTCTACAAACACCAGAAAAAGAGCTAAGTGAAACTGAACTCATCAATTTCCTGAAAGTTCAAAATAAAAATTATAAACATGCTCATAGAGGTACAGAAAAATATTCAAGAACTCAAGGATGAATTTAGGATGGAGATTCAATCATTAAGAGATTCCATATCAGAAATGAAACATACAATGGAGGGATTTAAAAGCAGATGAGATGTGGTAGAAAAGAGAGTAAATGTAATAGAAACTAGAGAAGAGGAATCCAAAGAACCTGAGGCACAGAGAGAAACAAAACGATCTCGAAGAATGAAAGAATATTGAGAGAACTGTGTGACCAATCCAAACAGAAAAATATTCGTATTATAGGGTAATCAGAAGAATAAGAGAAAAAGGGATAGAAAGTGTCTTTGAGAAGGAAATTGCTGAAAACTTCCCCAATCTGGGGAAGGAGATAGTCTCTCAGGCCATGGAGATGTACAGATCTGACACAAGGGACCCAAGGAAGACAACATTAAGACATATAATAATTAAAATGGCAAAGATCAAAGATAAGGACAGCTCATTCCTACCCCTAGGCACCAGGGCTGCTCCCATGTGACCCCCAATATGACTCCAGGGGCTGAGCAGCTCCACGTACTAGAACTTCTGGGCACTAGAGGGTGACACATACAAATATGAAATATCAAAGGAACTTGGATCAAACAAAAATCCTACAAACACCAGAAAAAGAGCTAAGTGAAACTGAACTCATCAATTTCCTGAAAGAAAGTTCAAAATAAAAATCACCTACAAAGGAAAATCCATCAGAATATCATCAGACTTCTCAACAGAAACCTTACAGGACAGAATGGACTAGCATAATCTATTTAATGCAATGAAACAGAAGTGCCTCAAACCAAAAATATTCCACCCAGCAAGATTACATTTAAATTTGAAGGAGGGATTATACAATTTCCAGATAATCAAAAACTGAAAGAATTTACCTCCCACAATCCACCTCTACAGTGCATTTGGGAGGGACTGCTATAGATGGAAGTGTCCCTAAGGCTAAGTAGCTGTCAACAGAGGAAATAAAACCATAGTAAAGAAAGTAGAACAAACAATTACTAAGCAGATGCACAATCAAATCAACTACCCCCAAAGAGAGTCCACGGATAGACAATGAGTACAGAATATGATACCTAATATGTAAAGAAATGAGGAGGAAGAAAAAGAAGGAAAAAAAAAGAACCTTTAGGTTGTGTTTGTAATAGCATACTAAGTGAGTTTAATTACACTGTTACATAGTAAAGGAATTAACCTTGAACCTTTGGTAACCAAAAATCTAAAGCCTGCAATGGTACAAAGTACATACCTATTGATAACCACCCTAAATGTAAATGGTCTGAAGGCACCAATCAAAAGACATACAATCACTGAATGGATAAAAAAACAAGACCAATGTATATGCTGCCTACAAGAGACTCACTTCAAATCCAAAGACATACACAGACTAAAAGTGAAGGGATGGAAAAATATTTTATGAACTAAAAGGAAGAATAAAGCAGGAGTTGCAGTACTTGTATCAGACAAAGTAGACTTCCAAACGAAGAAAGTAACATCAGAAAAAGAAGGACATTACATAATGATAAAGGGGTCTGTACAACAAGAGAATATAACCATTATAAATATCTATGCACCTAACACAGGATCACCTACATATGCAAACAAATACTAACAAAATTAAAGGGGGAAATAGAATGCAATGCATTCATTTTAGGAAACTTCAAAGCACTACTCACTCCAAAGGACAGATCAACCAGACATAAAATAAGTAAGGACACAAAGGCACTGAATAACCCATTAGAAAAGATGGACCTATTGGACATCTACAGAACACTCCATCCAGAAGCACCAGAAAACACATTCTTCTCAAGTGCACATGGAACATTTTCAAGAATAGATCATATACTAGGCTACAAAAAGAGCCTTAGCAAATTCAAAAATACTGAAATTGCACCAACCAGCTTCTTAGACCACAAAGGAATGAAACTAGAAATAAATTATGCAAAAAAAAACACAAAAAAGCCCACAAACACATGGAGGTTTAACAACATGCTCCTAAATAATCAATGGGTCAATGACCAAACAAAAACAGATATCAAGCAATATATGGAGACTAATGACAACAATAATTTAACACCACAAAATCTGTGGGATGCAGTAAAGGCCATGTTAAGAGGGAAGTATACTGCAATACAGGCCTACCTCAGGAAAGAAGAACAATCCCATATGAACAGTCTAAACTCACAATTAATGAAACTAGAAAAATAAGAATAAATGAGACCCAAAGTCAGTAAAAGGAGGGATATAATAAAGATTAGAGAAGAAATAAATAAAATCAAGAAGAATCAAAAAGTAGGAAGAATCAATGAAAGCAGAAGCTGGTTCTTCAAGAAAAAAAACAAAATAGATAAACCCCTAGCCAGACTTAACAAAGAAAAATCAGAGTCTACACACATAAATATAATCAGAAATGAGAAAGGAAAAATCACTATGGACACCACAGAAATACAAAGAATTACTAGAGAATACTATGAAAAATTATATGCAAAAAAACTGGAAAACCGAGAAGAAATGGACAACTTTCAAGAAAAATACAACCTTCCAAACCTGACAGAGAGGGATACAGAAAATCTAAATAGACCAATGACCAGAAATGAAATTGAGTTGCTAATCAAAAAATAAAATACCTAAGAACAAAACCCCTGGAACAGATGATTTCACTGCTGAATTTTATCAAACACTTAGTGAAGACCTAATACCCATCCTCTTTAAGTTTTCCAAAAAGTAGAAGAGGAGGGATACTCCCAAACTCTTCTATGAGGCCAGGATTACTCTAATACCAAAACCAGGCAAAGACACCACAAAAAAGAAAATTACAGACCAATATCCCTGATGAACATAAATGCAAAAATACTCAACAAAATATTAGCAAACCTAATTCAAAAACACATCAGAAAGATCATCCATTATGATCAAGTAGGATTTATTACAGGGATGCCAGGATGGTGCAACAAAAAAAAAATCCATCAACATCATCCACTACATCAACAAAAAGGAGTACAAAAACGACATGATCATCTCCATAGATGCTGAAAAAGCATTCAACAAAATTCAACACAAATTTATAATAAAAATTATCAAAATGTGTATAGAGGGCATGTACCTCAACATAATAAAGGCCATATATGACAATCCCACAGCCAACATCATACTTAACAGTGAGAAGCTGAAAGCTTTTCCTTTAAGATCAGGAATAAGACAAGGATGCTCACTCTCCCCACTTTTATTCAACATACTTCTGGATGTCCTAGCCTATGAAATCAGATAAAACAAAGAATAAAAGGCATCCATATTGTCAGGAAGAATTTAAACTGTCTCTGTTTGGAGATGACATGATATTGTATATAAAAAACCCTAAAGAATCCATGCCAAAACTACTAGACCTAATATTTTGAATTCAGCAAAGTTGCAGAATACAAAGTTAATAATACACAGAAATCTATTGCATTCCTATATACTAATGATGAACTAGCAGAAAGAGAAATCAGGAAAACAATTCTATTCACACTTGCATCAAAAAGAATAAAATACCTAGGAACATACCTAACCAAGAAAGTGAAAGACCTATATTCGGAAAACTACAAGATGCTCATGAGAGAAATTAAAGAAGATACTAATAAATGGAAATACATCGCATGTTCTTGGGCAGGAAGAGTTAATATTGTGAAAATGGCCATTCTGCCTAAAGCAATCTACAGATTCAATGCAATCCCTATCAAAATACCAACAGCATTCTTCAACGAACTAAAGAAAATTGTTCTAAAATTCGTATGGAACCACAAAAGACCCCAAATAGCCAAAGCAATTCTGAGAAGGAAGAATAAAGTGGGGGGGATTATGCTCCCAAACTTCAAGCTCTACTACAAAACCACAGTAATCAAGACAATTTGGTACTGGCACAAGAAGAGACCCATAGACCAATGTAACAGAATAGAGAGCCCAGATATAAACCCAAGCATATATGGTCAATTAATATATGATAAAGGAGCCATGGATATACAATGGGAAAATGACAGCTTCCTCAACAACTGGTGTTGGCAAAACTGGACAGCTACATGCAAGAGAATGAAAATGGATTGCTGTCTAACCACAAACACAAAAGTAAACTCAAAATTGATCAAAGACCTGAATGTAAATCATGAAACCATAAAACTCTTAGAAGAAAACATGGGCAAAAATCTCTTGACTATAAACATGATAAACTTTTTCCTGAATGCATCTCCTCCAGCAAGGGAAACAAAATAAAAATGAACAAATGGGACTAATTCAAGCTAAAAACCTTCTGTACAGCAAAGGACATTATCAGCAGAACAAAAGCATCCTACAGTATGGGAGAATATATTTGTTAATGACATATCCGACAAAACGTTAACATCCAAAATATATAAAGAACTCACTTGCCTCAATACCCAAAAGGCAAATAACCCTATTAAAAAATGGGCTGAGGATATGAACAGACACTTCACCAAAGAAGAAATTCAGATGGCCAACAGGTACATGAAAAGATGCTTCACACCACTAATTATCAAGGAAATGAAAATTAAGATACCAATGAATATCACTTCACACCAGTTAGGATGGCCAACATAGAAAAGAGTAAGAACAACAAATGTTGGCGAGGATGTGGAGAAAGGGGAACCCCCCTACACTGCCGGTGGGAATGTAAACTAGTTCAAACATTGTGGAAAGCAATATGGAGGTTCCTCAAAAACTAAAAATAGAAATACGATTTGACCCTGGAATTCCACTCCTAGGAATTTACCCAAAGAAAACAACTTCTCAGATTCAAAAAGATATATGCACCCCTATGTTTATTGCAGCACTATCTACAATAGCCAAGATAAGGAAGCAAGCTAAGAGTCCATCAGTAGATGAATGGATAAAGAAGAGGTGGTACATATACACAATGGAACACTATTCAGTAATAAGAAAGAAACAAATCCTACCATTTGCAACAAAATGGATGGAGCTAGTAGGTATTATGCTCAGTGAAATAAGTCAGGCAGAGAAAGACAAATACCAAATGATTTCCCTCATTTGTGGAGTATAACAACAAAGCAAAACTGAAGGAACAAAATAGCAGCAGACTCACAGACTCCAAGAAGGGACTAGCGGTTACCAAAGGGGAAGGGTATGGAGGGTGGGTGGGTAGAGAGGGAGAAGGAGATTGTGGCATATCATAATTAGTGCACATGGTGTGTGTGGGGTCACAGGGAAGACAATGTAGCACAGAGAAGCCAAGTAGTGACTCTGTGGCATCTTACTACACTGATGGACAGTGATTGCAATGGGGTATGGGTGGGGGGGGGGCGGAATTGATAATAAGGGTGAAGGTAGTAACCACACTGTTTTTCTTGTGAAACTTTCATAATAGTATATATCAGTGAATTGTTCATAAAAATAAAAATAAATAAAAAAGGGAAAAAAATTAATACATAAGTCTATTGCATGCCTCTATACTAATAATGAATTAACAGAAAGAGAAATCAGGAAAACAATTCCATTTACAATTGCATCAAAATGAATAAAATACCTAGGAATAAACCTAGTAAAGGAGGTGAAAGACCTGCACCCTAACAACTATAGGACAGTGATGAGACAAATCAAAGAAGACATAAATAAGTGGAAATCTTTCTCATGCTCATGATAGGAAGAATTAATATTGCCAAAAAGGCCAACTAGCCCAAAACAATTTATAGATTCAATACAATCCCTATCAAAATACCAACAACAGTTTTCAATGAACTAGAGCAAATAATCCTAAAACTCATATGAAACTACAAAAGATACCAAAACAGCCAAAGAAATCCTGAGAAAGAAAAAACCTTGGGATATTATGCTCCTGCCTTGAAGCTATACTACAAAGCTACAATAATCAAAACAGTTGGTACTGGTGCAAGAACAGTCCTGTAGATCAATGGAATAGAATAAAGAGCCCAGATATAAACACACACATATACAGTCAATTAATATATGACAAAAGAACCAAAAATATACAATGGAAAAAATACAGTCTATTAAGTAACTGGTGTTGGGAAAACTGGATTGCTACATGAAAGAGAATGAAACTGGATTAATGTCTAACTCCATATACAACATTTAACTTGAAATGGATTAAAGATCTAAATGTATAAGACATGAAGCGATAAAACTCGGAAGAAAACATAGACAAAAATCTCTTGAACACGTGAGCAATTTCTTTTCTGGACTTTTCTCCCTGGGTAAGGGAAACAAAAAAAATGAACAAGTAGAACTGCCTCAAACAAAAAAGCTTCTGCTAGCAAAGCACATGATTCAACAGAACAAAAAGGCATCCTACAGTATGGGAGAATATATTCATAAGTGATTTATCTGACAAGGGGTTAACATCCAAAATATATAAAGAAGTCCTATGCCTCAACACCAACAAAACAAATAACCTGATTAAAAAGTGGGCAGAACACCTAGACATTCCTTTTCCACAGAAGAAATACAGATGGCCAGCAGACACATGAAAAGATGCTCTACATGGCTATTCATGAGGGAAATGCAAATCAAAACCACAATGAGATATCTATCATCTCATACCAGTTAGAATGGCCACTTTCCAAAAGACAAGAAATAATAAGTATTAATGAGGATGTGGAGAAAGGGGAACCCTCCTACACTGTTGGTGGGAATGTAAATTGGTCTAGCCACTGTGGAAAGCAGTATGGAGGTTCCTCAAAGCACTAAAAATAGAAATACCATAGGATCCTGTTATTCTACTGCTAGAAATTTAACTGAAAAAAACAAATCTCTGATTCAAAAAAATATAGACACCTTTATGTTTATTGACACATTATTTACAATAGCCAGGATGTAGAAGCAATCAAAGTGTCCATCAATCAATAGATGAATGGATAAAGAAGAAGTGGTACATAATTACAAAGAAATTTTATTCAGCCATGAAAAGAAATATATCCTGCCATTTGGAATATTGGTGGACATAGAAGGTATTATGTTAAATGAAATAAGCCAGACAAAGACAAATACCATGATTTCACCTATCTGTGGAATCTAAAACCAAAACAAAATCAAAATAACAAAATAGCAATCGATTCATAAACACTAAGAAGTGACTGGTGGTTACCAAGGAGTAGGGTAGGGGTTGGGGTGAGTGGGTGGGGAGGGGGAGTGGAATAAAAGGGCACAGAAGTCCTCAACCATAATATAAGTTAGTCATGGGTATGGTAGTACAGCATGAAACATTGCCAATTATTCTGTAACATCTTCCTATGTTGAAGGTTAGCAACTACACTGTTTGGGATGAGGATTTAATTATGTGGGTTCCTGGTGAAACCACTGTGTTGTATACTTTAAAATAAGACTGTATATCAACTATACGTCAATAAAGAACAAGAAAAAATAGTAATACTGAACTCCATCTGCTTATAGATGCCTAGATCTAAGTAAGAGGAGAAAAATAATCAAGTTAGTTTAAATTTAAAGCTCCAAAGAACACTTTTCTTCACCCCCAATGACCATTCATCTGTTTGCAAGCTTAGGACCTGGTTACACTTTGGTTTTATCAACACTGCTATCTCCATCCTTCCTGCCAATTCAGCTTGTTTGGAATTTGAGAGAAATTTCATGCACTTTTTTTAAGTGTACTTTTTTTTATTGAAGTATAGTATACACAATACTATATTGGTTTCAAAAATACAACACAGTGGTTCAACATTTACACACATCATTAAATCTCACCCCAACTAGTGCAGTTACTATCTGTCCATATTCTTTTTATCATTCATTTCAACTTTATTTGTCCTTTTAATAAATCAATTTAGAAGAATCATAGAAATATCAATAATCTTTTAAATAAATCAGGAATTATGAGTATTTCCAAGTTTATCCCCAAAATATAAAAGCTCACTGCTACTTATGAAGTAAAAAAAGTAAATTTATATTTGAAAATAAAAGCCACAGAATAATTTTTTTAAGTTATTTGAAATCCATAGGTATATTTCATTCCCTTAATTTGTAAAGTAGGCATTGTATGGGAAATAAACATATTCCCAGAGACTGGTAACTTGCCTATCATCACATGCAGTATAGTAAATACAGGAATTGAAAACAGAGCCTTGATTCAAAATTCTATTTCAGGGCTCACATTACTAAAATACATGATTTGGTTTTGGACACAATCTTAATATGAGAATAATCTGTACACCATGACTGCACCAGGCACATAGAGACCATTAATCACTCAAATATTCTGTTTATCTCATATTAAATAATTAGTTTACACATAATCTTCAGCTGCTTTACAAGTACCTATTAGCACTTCTCTCTTTATAATGTCTTAGTACTATCACACTTTTACCCACCATCAAACAAAAACCACAGCCTCTATTTTTCTTTGGTTTAGAATTGTCTGGAGAATAGAGGTGCATGGCAGATATTAGTTGCACAGACCTTTTCAAAATTTGCCACATCTGACTGACATAAACATGACAGTAGGAAGTGTAGCAGAGTGATGGTGATTCCATTGTTGTTACAGCTTTCCTATTTCTTTGGCAAAAGTAGTACTTCTCTCTAGTTTAGAGTTCACTGGGTGAAAAAAGATTGAGCTTTTAGGTCAGAAAGCACAGGATTATTATCTGACTGTTTCCACTATAAACTTCAATAACAATTTTTAAGAATATCTATCTATTCTCTACTGCTATATCTTTTTCTAAAACATGTGGAGAAAATTGTATGATTCAGAGTAGGAGTATATGTCATGTTTTGAGGATAAGAAACATCTTTTCAATATGTTTCACAATGTCTGCTTAGAGGAAAGTTTTTTAGATGGCAAAGAATTTTAAATTAGAAAAGATCTTAGAGATTAAATGTAAACAACTATAGGTTAAACGGTTTTCCTAAAATTTTACAATGCATTAGTGACAGGGTTGTAAAAGGAAACCTGGTCTCCTGAGATTAACTTAGCTTCTTAATTACCCCACACAATCTGTTAATTTATTAGCTATGTATTTCAAAAGGTTTGAGGAAACTACGAACATTAATTAGAAAAAAAAAGTAACAAAGATTTTTAACTTAAAGTTAAAAGACAGATAGAAAAATCTATCTTGGGAAACATTCTCTAAAATGCATTTCATATCCTGCTTTAACCACAAAAAATGGCAGAATGATTATCATAATGTTGTAATTACAAATATTACTACAGGAGGCATGAAAAGTAGAACCTGGTCATGCTCAAGAAACCTCTTCTCAAAATGGCAGAGAAAATTCCAAACTAATTACCCATTTATAGTGTGTAAATAAAGAATAATGAGCTGAGTGACCTATAAGGCCATCTAATTTCTCAGATGTTAACCTACCTATGGGGTCACCTATAAATAGTAGAAACTGCACCTTAAAGCTGCAAGAAAGACTACTTACTCAAAGGTGTTCCTTAACGTGTTAGTTAAGGAAAGCAAAAGCAAAAATTGAAAAGCACTGAACTCAGAATACATATATTTTACTCTACATATCAAAAAGCAAAGACTAGTTAGTGGATTTCTAGTAAAATGTCTAGTTCCTTTTCATAAAACTATTGAAAGTCTTAAAAGGAAAACACAATGCCTGTTTTCTTTCCATTCTCCAAATTTGGCTGACTCTTTCTCATCTACCATCCTGAACTTCCATGCCAGTCTCTGCTTGGATATTCCTTTTTTTAAAGGCTTATCCCCAATTTTCTATAGTTTAATTAAGTTATTACTTAGCAGTTTTTATCTACTGATGGAGGCTTACTGCCTCTAAAATCAAGTTTTCAGCTGTTCAGCTAAGTTTACTTTTTACAGATTGACATTTTTAAGTTTTTACTTTTTGAAGTTTGCCTGTGTAACAGAGAGATGAATGGGAGTGGCTGAGAGTTTTATGGTAACTTTGATTCAAAAGCAATTTCTCCCTCCTGAGAAAGGAAGAGTCATGTTGATTTATCAGCCAAAAGAAAAAGTTAAGAAGTTGCCAAAGTGAATGGATTTGAGAAACAGGAATATGAAAATAAGAATTAAAGATCTGAAAGATGAAAAAAGAGAAAGCAGGAAAAATGTTCAGAACATGTTTTGTAGATTGTTTATTAATTTTTGTAGCTTGCTTATTTGTTTTACATTTTTAATCCAATAAGGACATACTTCCTGGTTTTTACTCAGTTTAAGGTACAGGGAAAATCTGAAAGATGGCAAAAATGGGGATGGGAGAATAGGAGAGGGAGTAAGACGGAAGATTTTTTTAGTGTGGTCTGGCTTTCAATATTCCACTCGGGCAGAAATGTCATCAGTATATTATTTTCTGAATAAACATAAACACCCCTACGCAAGCTTTAGAACATTGAAAGTTTTAATTTTTTTTATGTGGTATGTTACAGTTTTACTAACTGCCAAATACACTATTAATATACCATGAATGTTTTTATGTAGAGAGAGAAGGCTGACCACATTGGGGAAGCTAATTATAACAGCTAATATTTTTTAGTTTGATGTACAAGGTAATATTTTAATCACTTACGACATTTCATACTCACTACAACTTTTTGAACTATGTGTTATTATTATCTGAAGTTTATAGAAATTAAAACATAGTCTGGAAAATTAAAACCCAAATGAATGAGAACGAGAGTATCTATAGTAAACTCAAAATATGGGTATTTTGAAATACAGAAGCTTTCAATCCAATATATAATTTCTGATAGTTCCTTTTAATTTACTTCTGCATTAAATATAATTACTTGTTAAATAATTTGTATGTTTGGCATAACTTCTTTTAAAATGAGGAAATTTTTTTTTAACATACAAAATGTTCTTCATATTGGACACTACGATATGCCCTGCAAAGGCAGAATTTTGTAATGGGTGTGACATAGTTAACTGACAAACAAGGACAACCAAACCTTGGCTCATTAATAATGTAAAGTGCATTCAGGACAAATTTTATCAGCATCAATTTGCAACTTTGGAATTTTTTCCAAGATAGCAACAAATCTTTTCAATAGATTATTCAATCAAGGTGGTTAAAGATCAGTTTGTTCCACTCTCTCTGGCTTTGAATCAAAACATGACATAAATATGTGTGTATATATATATATATATATATATATTAATTATGTGATAAACACATACAAATTTACATATATGAGATCAATTTCATGTCAGAATTGACTGGACTAAGGGATGCCCAGACAGGTGTTAAAATATTATTTCTGTGTGTGTCTGTGAGGGTGTTACCTGAAGGATTACTACTTGAATTGGTCCACTGAGTAAAGGTTCCCCTCAACAAAGTGGTGGGTGCCATCCAATCCATTTTGGGCTGGAACACAATAAAAAGGTGGAGGAAGAATGAGTTCTCTCTTTGCTTGAGCTGAAAAATCCATCTTCTTGTGCCCTCAGACATCAACTCAGATCCTTCAGTCTCGGATTGGGATTTACACCATTGGCTCCCATGGTTCTCAGGCCTTTGGGTTTGGGCAGGAACTAAAATGGCTTTCCTGGATCTCCAGCTTGCAGATGGCAGATTGTGGGAGTTCTCATCCTCTATAATCATGTGAGCCACTTCCTTATAATGAATATCTATCTATCTATACCTGTATCTACATAACCTATTGGTCTGTTTCTCTGGTGAACACTTACTAATACAATACTTATCTCCAACAATCCTGGGAGGATAATGAGAAAATATTATAGATGTTGAGGAATCACTGGAAGATCTGCATGAGTAATATAATGGTTGGAGGTGCGATCAACAGGATCTCAGTGATAATCAGAAGAAGACCATTGTGCATGTAGAGAGAAGTGAAATGGAAATGGGGGAGATTTGGAGGGATGGGGGGCACACTAAGATTACAAGGTACAAGGCGTCCTGAGGAAAACACCAGGCACTAGGCAGATACAGCTTTGATCAACTGATCAGTAAGTGCTTCCTCCTAACTCATCCTTTATTAAACAGTGGGAAGTAGCATTCACCCATACTGTAAAGTAAAAAGTATAGATATTTGGACCAAAACAGTTTTAAAAAAAGTCAATGCCACCATCCTCTAAAAATAAAGTACCTGCATATCCCGTTGGAAACCATACTTCACAATCACTTGAGTATCAAAAAATTCAGTATAGGCCTAGAATCAAGACTCACTGAAATCTGTGAAACCACACCAAGAAAAAGACACAGCAAAAATAAAACGTAAAAAAAAACCCCTCTTAACCAAGGAAATAATCAACTGAAAAAACAGAAGTTTTAGAATAACTGTAGGTAATATCTTCTGAGATTTTGGAGTATGTTGTACAAATATAAAATAACTATCTAAAGTGATTTTAATTTTTAAAAATCTAGATTATGGGAATAAAAGCTTAACTAAAGGACTAAAAGACAGAATGAACTCAACTGAAGAATGAATTGTTGATCTGGAAGAGTGAGCTGGGAAAGATCTAGGAAGACAGAATATAATAATCAGAGAAAAAATAGACAATATGTATATATGAAATAGCGGGTGAAATGATTAAAGAGTGTGGGCTTTGGAGCCATACTGTCAGGGATTGAATCCTGTCGATTTCTTACTAGCTCTATCAACTTTGGCAAGTAATTTAGCTTCCCCTCATCTTCTTCCTTAAGAAAACCAATAATACAATAATACTAATGATAATAATAGCTATTTCTTAAAGACATTGTGGGTATAAACAGTTAATACATGTAAAGTCATTAGAAATGTGCTTGACAATATGAATTGCTTGGTAAATATTAGCTAGTATCAATATTGAAAGGGTAAAATTATGACATTTTATCCCCTCTTCTTTAATGCATCTCTTTGGAAGCATAACATGCTTGTTAGCAGGCCTGGTCTATTTCTTTTGAGGGCTTTTTGACTTTTGGAACTACAAGCACATGCCTCTGAAATGAACTCAAGAGTATTTCAGAAGATACAGGAGACTATCACAAGGTATAACCATTTGTCTCTGAAGGGGATAAGAAAAATTTTCACTCTTCTTTCTTCTGCTTTACCTAATTAATGTATATGAAATTCTGTTCATACTTTGTAGTCTCTTTTGCAGACTGCCTACAATGTGGACTGCACTTTAGATATACTCATTCAGTAATAAAATCACTTTCTCTCTCTTTTCCATGTTTTGTGGAGACAATTCTGTCTTGATAGAGTTTTTTCTTCAGTACTATATTTTCAGACATTTCAATATCCATTTAGTAGAAGTTATGAAAGAAAAACATTAAAAAAGTAAAAGTATAGGGAAGATAATAAAACAAACAATAGAAGAAATAATAGAAGAAGGATTATTGTTTAACTCCATACACAAAAGTAAACCAAAATGGGTCAAAGACCTGAATGTAAGTCATGAAGAAAACAGGCAAAAATCTACTGAATATAAGCATGAGCAATTTTTTGCTGGACACATCTCCTCAGGCAAGGGAAACTAAATAAAAAATGAACTAGTGGGGCTGCTTCAAACTAAAAAGTTTCTGTACAGCAAAGGACACCATCAGCAGAATAAAAAGGCATCCTACAGTATGTAAGAATATATTCATAAATGACTCATCTGATAAGGGGTTAACAACCAAAATATATAGACTTTAACACCCAAAAAACAAATAACCCAATTAAAAAACTGGGTGGAGGACCTGAACAGACACTTCTCCAAAGAAGAAATTCAGATGGCCAACAGGCACATGAAAAGATGCTCCACATCACTAATCATCAGGGAAAGGCAAATTAAAACAACAATGAGATATCACTTCACACCAGTTAGAATGGCCACTATCCAAAAGACAAGAAACAACAAATGCTGGTGAGGATGCAGATAAATAGTAACCTTGCACACTGTTGATGGGAATACAAAGTGGTGCAACTGCTGTGGAAAGCAGTATGGAGGGTCCTCAAAAAACTATAAATACAAATGCAATTTGACCCAGCAATTCCACTCCTAGGAATTTACACACAGAAAACAAAAACCCTGATTCAAAAAGATATATGCACCCCTATGTTTATTGCCACACTATTTGCAATAGCCAAGAAATGGAAGGACCCTAAGTGCCCATCAATAGATAGATGAATGGATAAAGAAAATGTGGTACATATACACAATGGTATATTATTCAGCAATAAAAAGAAAATAAATCCTGCCATTTGTGATAACATGGATGGATCTAGAGGGTATTATGCTCCGTGAAATAAGCCAGGTGGAGAAAGACAAATACCATATCATTTCACTTATTTGTGGAATATAAAAACAAAGCAAGACAGGCAGAACAAAATACCAGTAGACTCAAAGACACCAAGAAGTGACTAGTGGTTACCAAGGGTGGAGGTTTGGGGTGGATGTGGTGGAGTGGAGGAGGAGGGGATAAAGCAGCATAATAATTCACAATCACAATGTAAGTTGATTGTGGGGACTGTTGAATCACTATGATGTACATTAAAAACTAGAGTAAGATTGTATATTAACACTGCTTTAATAAAAAATAAATTAAGTTAAAAAATACTATAAAGAAGAATCAGAGTGTTACCACAACTTGGCAAACACCAGTTGAGGGTAACAGAAACAGACCATGAGAGAGAGAAATACATGATGATGAATATAATGTGGCATCTGGATTCATTTATCAAGTCCTTTTTTCTTAAGGACCAGTAAAAATATTTCCTTGGATTGGACTACAATCATTTTCTTTGTGTTGGTAGAACCTAAATTACTTTGTTCCACTTCTGATGATACAGTTCATATGCTTCCTTGTCTCTCAAATCACTTTTTTATCTACACAGCTCTATGACAGATTTTTAACTTCATCAAATCCTAACACTCACTATTAAAGAAAATTAGACTCTATAATTAGGTAAAGATGAAATTCTAAATAAAAAAATCTCTATTAATTGCCTTCTGAGATGGCTTTGTTTCCTTCCTTTAGAACAAATATCCATGTGCCATTAGTATGTTTTACTACCTACCAGACAATGGTTTCCCATTTTTATTTGTGCTGTACTCTATGAGTTTTTTCTCTTATCTGTGTGGTTCTTCCTAATCTGATTATATTCTGTCCACTGAAGTAATAGTGTTTTTCATTACTGTCCTTTCATGAGGAGAATAAACTTGAGATCAGAATTGAAAATAGAGTTCTAATTATGTAGAAATATTTATGACACCAAACCTGTTAGAAATTATCACGTTCTTCTTTCACTTGGAAAAGCTGTGGGTGACTTTTAATTATTTAAGATGCATTTTCATGTCACTAACATACATAATTTTTAGTGGACATATTTCTTGGTCAATACTCAGTCCTTTAGGGACTCAAGTCTTCCTGAACTCCATGTGGTTCAAGAGCATGTGTTAACAATCATCGCTATCCTTCTCAAAGGAAACACATTATCCCATACTCAGCACAATTGATTCAGGGAAGAATATTTGACTGAAGCAAAGTCAATTATGTGGTTTTTCTCCTCCAGTTGAAAGGTCAGACCCTTTCCTTCCCATATACTACAATGCAGGCTGGATTTAAATCTTAAACCATCTGATCAACTTCCCTATTGCATCTAAAGATGATTAGAGAATGAAATCTACACACAGGAGGAAAAGAGAATATGGGTAAAATGAGTAACAGAAATTTCATGACACTGAACTCCCAGTATTTAGTTGCATCTTAAGTTATTACAACTATGGGTTTCTTAATTAATTCAGTGAATTTCTTTCACATATTCCTGAAAGATTCTGAAACAATATAGACAGATTACCTTTACATAAGAAGAGACTAACATTAAAAATTTAACTCTCTTAGTATATATACATCCACATGTGCATGTGCATGCAAGCTTTCTTATTTATTGATCTATCAATCTTATTTACTTGTTGAGGCATTCTTATTCCACTGAGAATTGCAGAACAAGTATTATATAACAGACACTATGCTAGGCATTTATATTTCACAACTAATATTCTTTCATTCAAATAAACACATGAAATAAAGATAAACAAAGCTATGGGAAAGATGATTAATTGATCATTTAGCATAAATAGTTTCCCCTTTTCCTCTAAAATTAGCTGCTAAGGCCATCTGAAAACATTAATATTTTAAGATTATTAAATGTGGCGGGTGGAACTTTGTTTAGATGAGTTAGTACCCTGTCACTTTTCCCATTGTTTACTATACTAGCCCAATGCTTAATAGCAGCAGCTCATATCTCCTATTTGCACTGTCAGTGGGAATCGGTGCAATATGGAAGAGGCAGAACATCCTGAGATTCACTTAATCCCTAATTCAAATAATTAATCCTGAGGTCTTAATTGGATGTGTTCCCTCAAGACACACTTACTTATATACAGTTGTTACACAGCCCTTTACACAGTTCTATTAGGAAAATACAAACCCTCATTTCTCATTCACTGGCTTCTCTGTGTTGTCTTTCAATATGAGTTATAGATTTACAGGTTTCAGCTGCTCAATTCCATGACTAGTCATGACTTACATGTTTTCAAAAGTGGCCCAGCTACTTTACCATCCCTGACAATGACACACAATCTCCCTTGCTCCCAATGTATTTATTAAGACTATTAGAGTTCCTAAAACGCCTTAACTTCAAATATTACTGATTTTTCTATAGTTTATATACATGATCCTCAATGGGAGCATAAAGATTTTTCTTTTCCAAATTGACATTCTTAATCTTATACATAACATGAGATCCTTAAGGAATCCACAATAGAATGCAGTATTTGTCAATATCACATATAGTACCAAGTATCTATTCCGGGATTTGAGAAATTTTGAAAATATTTCCACAGTTTTCTGCAATATATTGTCATATTTTTTCAAATACTCATGCCCCTTTTCAATTCTATACATAGAGAATACCCCCTTTGGAGAAGAACTTCTTCTCACAATGACTTTAGGATGGACGGATGACTTGCTTTAGGAAAGAAAATATGCACAGAAGTGATGTAAATCACCTCTAAGCAAAAAGTTCCAAGAGCCAAGATTTTTCTTTCAGTTTGGACCCTGGATGAAGACTTCATAAGCAGAGCCAAATCTGATCCATAGCAGAATATAACATGGGCAAGAAATAAACTTTTGGTATTGTTCTATTTTGGGAGTTATTACTGCAACATAACTAGAGAAAGCTAACCGTCATACTACTTACAATTCCAAATGACTGTTTTTGGTGTCTGACATTAATTTTGGAAATCTCTTGCCAATTATTTCTTCCAGTATTTCCTTTTTGCTTTATATGTTTCATTTCATAAATTTTAATTATTATGGTCATTAATGAAAATTTTGGCTAATCTTCAAAAGTATTCCAACTAGAATATGACTATTGATATTCGCTGATGCCTTTAGGAACTTTTTGACCATATCTGCTTCGACTTAGTGTTGGAGGAGGTCATGAAGAGAACATGACTGCTGGTTGACCTACAAGCTGAACCAGGCATTACAGGCCCCTCACACCTCCAGGTCCTTGGAATGTGGTTTCCATTTGCCTCTCCCACCCCCAGAAGCTGCTCAAAGGATACAGCCTTGAGATAGTAATGTGGTGATGAGATGATCCAGACTGTGTACATGACTGAACACAGTTAAGGCTTCTATATAAACTTTAAAAATTTTGGCAATGTGTGTGTGTGTTGGGGTTGGTAGAAATCTACTTGTCTTGGAACCACCCAAAAGTAGTAAGCACGGTCCCTTGTTTATTAGATCTTCCAATCTGGAGAGATCTGCTCATTCTTCTGTTTCTCTGCCCTCTGCAAGTGGTGAGGGTGGGGGAGGAGGAAGGGGGTGTTCAAATTACACCTGGGAAGCTCCAGAAGTTGCATATCAACTAGAGCTAGAAAAATTTTTAGTATACTTCTTTTCATTTGAATTATATTATTTACCCTTGTAATTTAAACTAAGTCTCACTTAAAATACCTTGGAACTTAACATACTTTGTTTCCTATATTAATATTTTCTGTTCCATATTCCAGACTGTCACAAATGTTTGAATAACTTCCCCATTAATATACAGGGATAGGGATAATAATTTTCTCAGAAATACCATTCAACTTGAAGATAGAATAATCAAGATAGTTCATCAGAAAATAAATTTATTCTACCTTATTTATGTCTATTTTTTATTTCTTCTTATTTTGAAGACATTTTATATCTAATTTTTTGATGTTATGAAGTCAAAATGTCTCCATTTTTATTTAATCTTTTTTTGGCAGCTAGTTACTGAGTACTTTCTATGTCTCACAGGTTGTGCTTCTTTCTGGATTTGTAAAAAAACAAATCCTGAGAAATATGAAAATTAATATATGATTCAACAATCAATTTGTAAGGTTGAGCAATTAACAAAAATCTATGTAAGTATTAAGAGGCACCTGTCACTAATTTTTCTACTAATGTATATATCATCTAGGGCAAATCTCCTAAACTCTATCTAGTTCAGTTTTTTCGAACTTAAAATAAAAGCTAGCATCATTGTTTTAATTCACACAGATGTAAAGCAAAAGCAAACATCTATGGTACATTTCTAACATATGAAGACTACAAAATAATTGCAAATTATCATATTAGATAATTTTTACCCTGGACATTTTTTATAGTAACCTATAAGAAATATAACATATTCCTTTATTCTTTATAAAGTACTGCTTCAACTATAGTGGAAAACTTCCTTTCTTCCCTTCTAGATTCTTTGGCTGGTCTAATAATTAAATTGACATAAGACAGATTAAAAGGAGAAAAATGTAATATGTATATGTTGGGAGCTCATAGAAATCTGAGACTCAAGGAAATGACCAAAGCAGGCAGCTTTTTACCTTTTAGATAAAGAGACAATGCATTTATCAAAAATTAACAAGACAAAGAAGTTTGGGCTTGAGGTAGTAAATTAGTAAGGAAGTAACAAGGTTTATACAGCATTCTGGGCCTTTAATACCCTCTTTCTGGCAATAAGGATGTCTCCTTTCCTGATGGCACAGGGAGGGCACCTTTCACATGGGAGACATTGCTTTCAGAGAGACAAAGGATGGTCAGCAGTTCTTGCATTGGCTGTTTCTTATGAAACCTTAATTTAAAATAATCAATATTCCACAGTGGCATATTTTGGGATGGCCTCCCCTGAACCCTATCACAGTAAAAGTATAATGAAGAAAGTAGAAATTGGATTATGAAAATGCTTTCTAGTCCTGTGTGTGTACATACGCAAAACAATATACAATTACCTTTAGTTTACAAAGCATTTGTTTTCCAGAAACTTACACATAAGTCTCATTATCAAATCATGAGCACTAGCACAGCTGTTCATGTCAGCATTAAAATGATTAGGTTCAGATGGGTTTCACATATGTGAAAAAGATTTTTCTTTTCCTCTCATCTCTGCCCAGTTTCTCACTAACTTACCCTCATTTTATTTGAAGCATGTCTGGAAAAACCGTAAAACCATGGGTTTAACTTCCAGCTATTAATCCATAGATAACGATTAGAAAAAACATGAAAGAAGTTTCAATTTGTTCTCAGATTTTTAGTACCTCTAAGTATATGATAAGATGTTAAATATTTTAATATAGAGCTCATGTATTTTAATCACCACATACGTATTTATATGATGAATGAACATTTATGCATATATGTATGCATGTGTAAACATGTCTATTATTTCTGCATAATATAAGCATGAATATATGCATAAATGGTAACACAAGTTGTTATATTCTTTATTTATAGTTATATTATTGTGCAAAATCCATTTTTCTAAGCAGTTTTTCCTTCCTGCATATGTCAATAAAAATTTCTCTCAAATCATGTATTTTTCATTCTTTTTTTGGAAATGAACAATAGTGACCTGCCTAATTGCAGTGTTGTATATTAAAGGTCCCTTAACTTCTACAATACATCTTTGCATTTTCAATACTGATTCACATCACTGTCATGCCCTGGCAAATTCAAATGACAAGTCCAAAATCCACCATTTTAAATTCTGTATAATGTATAAAGAGAGGAAAAGAGAAGACAATTTTATACACGGGGAGAGCTGTACAACTCAGAGAAGACAAGTAGTGACTCTACAGCATCTCACTATGCTGATGGACAGTGACTGTAATGGGGTTGGTGGGGGAGACTTGATGAAGGGGGTAGTTTAATAATCATAATATTGCACATGTAATTGTAGATTAATGAACCAAAATAAATTATTTAAAAAATAATAAAAATCAAAATCAAAAAGGGCCAATTACAAAAAAAAATTGTTTTTATGGCTTTCTATAATAAATGGGGTGCACGTATTTGTGCAATCCAGTTAAAATCTATAATCAGAATGACATGGATGCATCAAGGAAGATTCAGCAAACACCAAGAAACTCTAAATGCAGCTGAAAGGTTTATGAATAACATGTTAATACCCACTATGGAGTCACCGTTAAAGTCACATTTATTGAGGGAAATGTAAACTTGCTGAATGCTCTTGAGATAATAAACATTATTTCAAGCTCCATGCGTGATGCACAGAACAATAACCACCTATTTCTAGCTTTAATCCATGCAATTAAAAAGGTCAAAAGTGTTAATGTTGATAAAGGTCTTTAAGAAAGAGTAGCAGATGAGACTATTAATCATTATCAAGAAAAGTCCTGACAGCAATTACCACACCATCATAAAATAAGTATCTCAGAGAATTCCCAAGAGCATAAGCATATATTCTATCCAAACAAACTCAAATTTTACATTGTTAAAGACACAGGGATAAAGGTGTATTTCATACATCTAACACAACAATTTTGCTAAGATTTGCAAAATATGCTTCACAGATTGAATATATTAGTCATAAGTATATTAAATAGTAGCTCATATGGTTTTTTACTATTGATGTGTTCTCTAAGAAGATGCATTCCACACAGGGCATGAGATTCACTAAAGCAATCCGATATTTAATTTGGGTTCATTATCTAATGATCTTTCAGCTATGAAGTGACAAGATTTCTATTTTAATAAAGAAAGGACTAATATTGGTGTCAATAATAACAATAATAATAATATATTAAGGGCTATATAAAGTGTTGCATAAACCTTCATTAATTCACTGTTCAACAAATATTTACACTAGTCATTGTGATGACTTCTAGTGATAAAAATAAAGACAAATTCCTTTCCCTTAAGTAGCTCTACTTCTAGTGCTAACCATTGCAACATGATAATCACTTTGACAGAGGTGTGTTTAAAATGTTATGAATGCCCAAATTTTACTCTGCCCTAGTAGATTCAAGAAAGGCTTTAGAGGCAGATTCACATGAGCAATGCAGTATCTGATGAATAATTTGAGCAGAAGTGTGGAAAATCTATAAAGAATGAAATTGAAACTTTAGATAACAGAACACTAAAATAAATGAAAAGTTATTTTAATGGATTATCAGTAGATACAGCACTGTTGAAGAAAAAAATCAGTATATTCTGTAAACCCATATTTTATTTCCATATTTTTCTGTGGAATATTTATCATGGATGATATTTATAAAATATAATTCATTTTGTATTAAAAATATCTTTATCGTCTCTTTCAATTTAATAATGATGGTAACACTTAAGACAATGTGAATCAAAAGATATTGTCATCATTAGAAGACATTAAAATCTAAAATGACAGTTGTACACCAACGAGCAAGATGGCTTCTCACATCAACAAAAACATATAAATGGATTACATTTGGAAATAAATACTATATAAATATGATTATATTATATATACTATTTCTTATTTATATTAAATAAATATTTTGGTTATATCACCATAATTCTTTGATTAGTCAAATGCGACCAATTTCATTACATGTAAATATAACCTCCAGGAATATTACAAAAATATATTCAGATAATTAAAAGATTCATTGAGTAGAAAGATAATCATTATAAAGTCTATTAACTAAAACTCTCTTGTCTAGACTAATTAATGGGCACATAATTCCATGTTAATATGTGTAGGATACAAAATACTATATCGATTCTGATTTTTATCTGAACTGATAGGAAATTTCAAATATTAAAAGGATATCCAGTTTTAGTGCACTCTAGTTATCTATGCATTTTTGTCTTTGTTTAATATTCTTAAATAATTGTTTATGTACTGTAAATTCTATCATTTCTACATCTTTCAAATTACTGTATCTGTTCTCTTGCAATCATATTCTGAGAACAGTAACGTTTTTTCAACAAAATTCAGGAGGATACTTGTGAATTAGTAGATTTCTGCAAACATTCCTCATACCCACTGCTTCATATTCACCATGCTGAATTTTGCTAAGAAAAGATAATTGCAGTATACAAAGAAATAAGTAACATGACAAACTTAACAAGTAGACATGTCCTATTTGTACTGTGTACCAAAGCTGTTGAGATATCTCTCCTGCTTTCAAAATCTGACAATGTAATTCTATCGCTTGCCTCTTCCATCTATCCAGTTCTTTATGATTATTAATTCTTAACTTTTCAACTAAGCTTCAATTGCTCTTTAACCTTTCTTTGGGATTATAGTACCCACTGCCTCTGTCAGACCTACTGTAGCAACTTACAGTGTTTCTTGCATTCATATTTTGTGTTTTATTATTGTTATTTTAGTTGTTATGTGGCATTATTTCTACATATTGCTATTAACAAAGCAGCTCAAAATATATTTCCATGGTGGAATAAAATTACGGTGCAAGGCACAAATAACTGCCGCAGAATACATAACCCACGTGGTACAATACTATTGATTAGAATATGATGCATATGTGCACATTATTGGTGATTCTAGCATGTGCCATGTATGAAAAATGTAAGCAGTGAATGAAAAACATTTTCTTGCATATTATTGTAACACTTTGACAAACCACCTTAGCTGAAAACTAACATTATTTAGAGTTTATTATTTTTGTGTGTGTGCATACCTAAAATTTTATTTTAGCCAGTCAGTATTCTAGAATTTCCTTTATCAGGATAGTCATTCCAAAGACATGTGATAGCAAGTATAATAGACAGACTTCCTATTTCAGTTCTAATATGAAGAGAGCTTATAAGTAGTCACTACCATCTTTACAATAAGAAAAAAGATAAACTGAAAATCAGTAACTTTCTTTGACTCACCAGAGAAATGAGGTTATAGGCAGATCACCTCCTGTAATCTGGAGAGACAAATGGAACCAGAGTCACAGCCATGATCTGTTTACCTTGAGCAGAAGTCACTGGAGCCATAAACTGGTAGGAAGGAATATTTAAATGGTCATTTTGATTAACTGTTGGAGGCTGGGTGTGGACTAGCTTGTGAGTGAAGAAATCCAGGATGTAACAGTGTGCAGTCTCATAGATTTTACCTTTAAGAACCCTATCACATTCTCATGATTAATAGGCAAGAAAAATATCTCTTAGGTATGGCAGGGCAAAGGAAAAAGCAAACATGTAAAATATGGCTAGAATATTCTCCATAACGAAAACCTAAATTCAGGGAAAAATACTTCAACAGAGTGTTCTATCAGCTGACAGAGAAAATTCCTCCCATTCCAGACCCTTCTGGTCTTATATCTCAGCAAAAGAGCAAAAAAAGTTTAAGAAAAAACCTAGGAATGTTACAGCTCATGGACAGGGGTCATTAAATCACAGATTTTAATTATAAGATGATAGAATACCTCCCTACTCAACACTTCACAGCCACCACAACAGGGCTTCAGCATAGTAACAGAGATCACAGTAACAGGACTGCAAGATTCAGACTCCATCTGAGAAGGTCAAAGGAAAGTCCAAAGAAAATAAAGGAGCCAAAAACAGTAACACTAGAAAATGTGAAGCCTTTGACACCTGTGGAATAGCAAACATTGAAACTTCTCAACTCCTACTTAGATTAACACAAAACCTCATACTAAAGCCTTATTTACTCCATTCCTTGTACTTATATACATGTTTGGCTTTTGAGAAAAACAATGTCCTAAAATGCAAGAAAAAAACCCAGTCTAAACAGAAAAAGCATTAGTACCAGATTCAGCTATAATCACATTTTGGAATTATCAGACAGAGAATTTAAAATAACTATCATTTACATGTTAAGGACTCTAATGAAAAAAGTAGACAACATGCAAGAGTAGATGGGGAAAATAAGAAGAGATGGAAACTCTAAAAGAATTAAAAGATGATGATAGAAATTAAAAAAACTGTAAGAGAAATAATGCCTTTGGTGGCCTCTTCTGTAGACTGGACATGACCATGGAAATAATCAGTGAGCTTGAAGATAAGTCAATGGAAACTTACTGAATTGAAATGTAAATAAGTATGTGTGTGTGTGTTTGTGTGTGTGTGTGTGTATATTAAAAAAAAGGACCAGAACATCCAAGATTCATGAAACAATTTCGACAGGTATAACATACATATATCTGTAGTACTAGAATGATAAGAAGAAGGAAATGGAGCAGAAGAAATCATGAGACAATTTCAACAGGTATAACATACATATATCTGTAGTATTAGAAGGATAAGAAAAGGCAAATGGAGTAGAAGAAATATTTGAAGTAACAATGGCTAAGAATTTTTCCAAAATTAATAACAGACACTGAACTTCAGGTTCTGGAAGTTCACAGAATGCCAAGCAGATTAAATGCAAAAAAAAAAAAAAAAAAAAGAAAGAAAAACTGTAACTAAGTATATTATATTCAATATGCATAAAAGCAAGAGAAGAAGAAAATATTGAAAGGATCCAGAGGGAAGTGTAATAAAGGCACAGAGGTCTTAAGTAAAATGAATACGAATAAAAAATAAAATTGGCATTGGTCTTGGCAATGACTTTTTTGTATACAGCATCGAAAACACCAGCAATGAAAGGAAAATAAACAAGTAAGACTACATCAAACTAGAGAACTTCTGCACAACAAAAGAACCAATCAACAAAATTAAAAAAGCAACCTGATGAACGGAAGAACATATTTGCAAACCATATATATGATAAGGGGTTGCTATCCAAACTATGTAAGGACTCATATATAACAAAATAACAAATAACCCAATTTAAAAACGGACAGAGGATCTGAATACTCATTTTTCCAGACACAGAAATAGACCACAGATACGATGAAAAGGTATTCAACATCCCTAATGGTCAGCAAAATGCAAATCAAAAGTGACACTGAGATATCACTTCACACCTGTTAGAATGGTAATTATAAAAAAGAGGTAAGTGTCGGTAAGGACGTTGGTGGGAATGCAAACTGGTGCAGCCACTATGAAAAACTGTATGAAGATTCCTCAAAAAATTAAAACACAACTATTACATTATCCAGTAGTTCCACTTCTGGGCATACATCTTAAGAAACATATGCATATTGAAGAGATAATGCCACCTTGTGTTCTTTGCAGCGTTTATAATAACCAAGAGATGGATGCCACTTTAGTGTCGACGGACAGATGCGTGGAAAAGAAAATGTGGTACACAGGCAGAATGGACTATTACTCAGCCATTTGTGACAACATGGATGTGCCTTGAGCAAACTGTGCTAAGTGGCGTCAGTCAGTCAGAGAAAGACAAATACCCGTATAATCTCACTTGTATGTAAAATCTTAAAAAAAAAATCAAACTCACTGTGTTGGCAGAGGCTCAGGCATGGGAAAGACGGTGCTGGGCAGACTCCACTAGATGGGGAAAAGGAGAGAGAGAGAGGGACCGAAACAGAGGGACAAAAAGCCATGAGCGAGAGGACCGCTGCGCTGCGCAGGCGCCGACTGGAGATGCGGCGCCACCCGCCCCGGGCGCAGGGAAGGCTGGGAGCGGCGGGCGCCGGTGCGGGACAGACCTCTCAGGGCATGGGGGCGTAAGCAGCCTTACTGCAGTAATCATTTCACAGTATGTACACGTATAAAATTACCACATTGGGCATCCTGAACTTCCACAATGTTATATGTCAATTATGTCAATAAAGCTTAATAAAAGTTTTTTAAAAGTTCAGGGCAAACCTGAATGAAGTTAAAGAAATTGCTGAAACAAAATTGTTAGAGAAACATAGAAGTATATACATATATTTAGGCTGATACAGCTCCATTTTACTTAATAGATAAAGGAACTGACCAGTTTGAAACGCTACCATCTTCATTATCAGGAAGCAACAGATCAGAGCAGCATCCCTAGTGCCAAGCTCTGCCTTTTACTGAGTTCCAAGAACATGCTGAAAGGCTGGACCCACCCTCCAGTAGCTTCCCGACAAGAACAGAACAATAAAAAAACTATGGGGGTCATGTGATAAGTCACACATATAAAATAAGACTCTTGAGACTGTATTCTATATTACCTGCTATCTACAAGTCACAGGCTTGCTAAGCTCTGAATGTAACAAGAGATAAGGATGGTCTATTTTGAGCTCTCTAATCAAATGAATATATATTTACTTTAATAGCACTAACATTATGAATATTATCTAACTGACTTCACCAAGAGTGGATGTTAAATCCTAGTGTTTACACACAGGGATTTCTAGCATCATTTGTGCTCAAATGGAAACATTGTGGACTATAATTCATCCTTGGGAAAATTATTATTTTGGGCTTATTAATTTGCATCTTTGCTTCTTATTTAATTTTTTTTTCACAATATGTTTTGAAATTTCAGTACAAATTTCTTCCAGGGTCCTATTTTCCATTTCTGGTACATAGTTCCCCTCTATGAGATATTCATTGTGAGCAGTCTTCATTGATCAATAGTAGTATATTATTCCATGTAATTCTTCTATGCTATCCTGTAGGGAAATTGATGAGTTAGATCATCAATTCATATTTTCTCTGGGAAATACATGTGAAAATCAGTCTCTACTTAATTCTATTCCATTATAATTTAAATTCAGTAATCAGCTATGATGACTACAATTTTATTTTCACACTAACTGAAAACCACAAAGATATGAATCACTTATTAAATACATATTGATGAGCATAACTAAATGACTTAATCCCTAAAGAAAGATTCATGTTAATGAGAAGTTTGAGGAACAAGTGATAAAGGATCTTAAATAATGTCATACTATTTTTTAAAATGAGTCTGTGGCTGTGTGTTTGATGTATGATGTGTATTGATACAGATATACTAACCTTAATTCATATTCATATTCCTAAGCTTAATTTTTATTAATAAATTACTATTTTATAATTATTATTAGAGAGATAAAGTAAATTAGTGGTTTCCAGAGGATGAGGGGAGGGGAGAGAGGAGATGGAAGTGATAAAAAGTTTTGAAACTAGAAAGGTGGTGATTACACAATATTATGATTGTATTAAATGCCACCTGATTAAAAGATTTATTTAGACCACTGAAATTTAAATTTCATAATATATTTATATGTATATTTTTCTTTTGATCTTTTTCAAACACTTAACACATACATTGTTTAGTTTGAAGCTCCTATAAAAACAGGCTGTGGGTTAAATTGGCCTCCAGGCTATATTATGCTGACCGCTGGTCTAGAAACAAAACATTTCTACTTTTTGGACATAAACTTTTGTCCTCAGTCAAGTCACTAATTCCTCTGTTTTCTCTGTGAAGTTTATCATGTTGAAGAAAACAAGTGGATCAGTCTAATTTCCATGGAGCCAGTGAAGCTGCAAATCAGTGAGGAGGATTACTGCTCAAGTGTTACTGAACTTACAAATAATTTGCTTTAAAATAACTTGCTTTAAATAAGGAAGACAATGAGTCTACAAATACTGATTTTTAAATAATTTAAACTATTAATTACATGTTGAAAAATGTTTTAAGTTCTCAATTCATTTTACTAATATAATTTAATGTATTTCTACAACTGAATTGTACTGACACAATGAAAATAGTCCAAACCATTGAAAACTAACCATCTTCCCATACCTTCCCCAATATAATTTGGATTTTATGTGCATATTGACAATTATCATTTATGAGTGTTATATTCAGTTAAGATAATGCTATATATACTACTTTGCAACATAGTTTTTATATGTACAGCTCTGAGTACTTCTCCTTGATAAACATTTCACAGTGTATAATTACATAGGTGGGTGGGTGATTCTTTAAATTAATGCCTATCTCCCTCACTTGCCTATATGATCTATGTACACAGTATTAATGACTATATAGTGTAGTACTTGACACATATTAGACAACTTCCTCTTTTCAGGGCTTCATTTTATTCTATTATATGTATATATAACTTTTATTGATGTTCAGTTGGATTATATATACCACCTTTACTAATATATAATTGGGTTATTCAACAGTTTTATCACAAACAACAGTATAAAAAATATACTGGTAAAAATATAGTTGCCTTTTAGAAATGGATTTAGTAGGTCAAAGGATAGGCACATTTCATAATAATCCCACTAACAGACTTTTCTTATTGATATTTCTTTGATAATAGTACATATATAAGTTCTCAATATCCTTTAATATCCAAGCTGATTTTCCACATATGCCTTCCTGCCTCCTCTCTTGAAGTTGAAGGGATAGGTATAATATAAAACCATTGGTTATCATACTTTATAATTTTGGAAGATTATAAACATTTGCATAGAAGCAATCAGATAAAAGTGTTGAATCAAAACAAAGTATTATTTGAAAATAATCTTGACCTCATGATGAAGCATTATTTCTGTAAAAAAGAGCTTGAAATCCAATCACAGAAGAGAATATTTAACAGGTTTCTGGCAGAGTACTTTTACAGATGGTTCTTTGTAACAATACCTAGTCTATTTCAGACCAAAATGTTTCTTTACTACAGTTAAATAAATATCACAATGGTAACAATGAAATATGAGCCACAGCTACAGAATCTCTATTCAAAGCCAAGTGGTAATTTTGTCTTCTGATTGAAAAAACAACCAGAATGCCTATGCCCATTCAACAGTGAAGCAAGAAAAGTAATTCAAACTGTTGACCACAGACATGCAAGATATTGACATGCTTCTATAGCAAGCTTGTGAATGATGTATTTTGTGTGGGGGGGAGGTTTCAATTTGTCCTAGGAAGCTTCAGAATATCCCTCTTTTATGTCTGGAATGTACATAAAGTGGTCTTTTGTATTTGGAAACATCAATCAGAATATACTACTAGCTATAATACAAACACTATGATAGATACTTGAGAGTTAGGTGGCACATAATTGTATTACCTATCATATTGTCAGAATTGCATCTTATGAAAACTAAAATGTACATTTCCAAATGAAACTTAAGCAGCAAGTAAAAATATTTAAGGAAAATATAGTATTCTGACTGTAAAGTAGAAAAGTATATATTTCACTTGGTTCAGACCTCAATGAAAATGTTCAGAAACATTACAAATACAAGAAGTTATACATAGAATAGAACTTCAAGGACACTTTATGTGACAAGTGACTTCTGTTTAATAAAGCTTTCTTATCTAGAGTCCAGTCCTTGTTATTTCATAATGATGCATTCATAATTAGTCTGAAGCCATTAACACACTTAGCTCAGATTAAAATGTATGCATAATGACTCACAAACGCTTACTGGAGTGGAGTGTGTGTTGACTGTGAATCTAATCTGATAGAAACAATCAAACATATTTCGGTTTATTAATAATTCAGTGTGAATTTTCTTAACCTTTCATCTTAATTCTCCATGGATTTGGGATTCATTTTTTTAAAAAATACTAATACTTTTTGTTTTAGTTATTAAATATAGACTCCTTATAAAGAATTTTTAAAATAATAACAACAACATAGACTAAAAAAATATTTTTTCTTGAAAGATGACTAGGCTATCTCATAGAATACATATGGTGTTTCTGAAATATGGACATTTATTTGTGCATTTATTTTAAATTAGGTGTGATTAATCTATAAGACCTGAACTTAAGGGCAGAGGGATCCCATTTTATAAGAAGTTTTTTTGTTTTTAAGACTAAATTATGTTATAATTAAAATTAATGTTTGAAATTTTTCACAGTGCTTTTTTGATTATAAAAATACTACTCTACTAATTATTTTAAAGTTTTACAATATGAGGAAAATAAACAAGAGTAATCTTATCATTCAAAGGTAATCACTGATACCATTATTTGTAAAAATGCTGACAGGCTTTGTGTGTTTCTTTCTTTAGTAATAAACAATGAATAATATGTTCAACTCTGCAATCCAGATCATTAATTTGACATAATATTGTACACTTCTCCTCATATTAATAGTTACAGAATTCTATGTATTAATCAACATTCTTTTGTTTGAATGTGACAACCACCCTTTAGAAAGATGCTAAAGGAAAGAAGAAGAACTTATTAATTCAACCAAATACTTAAGTCATTGTGTACAGCTGTTTCTCAGGGATTATCTGTAACTTGCTGTGTGACTGCTTTCCAGGATTTTCCATCCAAGTCTTCTCTGTTCCACTGTGCATCTTATACTTATTTTTTTACTGGACTTTATTTATTAAGAGGTTACCATTCCTGTAGCAATTTCACAGCCCTTCTATGACTGGAATCTTAAATCAGGTTAAGAATGTCTTGAGCAGAAGAGATAAATCTCCCATAAGAAGATTGTTCTGCTTCCATATGATGGTGGTGGACCAGTCTAATAATTGTTACCTGTTATCATTAGCCACTAGTACGTCGGCCTACAGTTGAAACTGTCTCCTAGCTAATAACCCTTTTCTCTTCTACCCTTTACCGGTCTAAATTCCTCATGAGCTACCAGAGTTGACTTTCTAAAATATAAAACAGATTAAATCACTCCTTTGAAAAACTTCCAAAGATTTTCCTTTCAAACAAGAATAAATCTGAGTTCCTTACCATTCTATATATGGTCATAAATGATCTGTTGTTACCTACAACCCCACCTCACCCTCTGTCATGTTACTCCAGCTAAATATCTTCTGTCCATCCCTCAAATACATTAAACTCATTTTCAGGATTACAGATCCTTAAATCATGCTCTGTCTACTCCTTGAGTTACCAAGACACTTTCAAGAGGTTGACAAAGTCAAACCTATTCTTATTATAATAGTGAAGCTTTATATGCCTGTTAAGTTTCACTCTCTTAAAACTTGTGAGGACTTTCCATGGTGATTTTCAAGAGGCTACATAAACTATGCTCTCCCACAGATTAAAGGCAAAAGCAGAGATAAGAATCCAGATACTTTCTATTAAGGCAAAGATTAAAGAATTTGAGAAATATACTACGCTAACATTGTTCTCTATACTTGTTTTAGAAGATATCATTAAATTAAAATGTCATTCATGTTAAACACAAAAGAGGTTTATTATTGTTTTTAAATATATCATGTATCAATATATTTTTTAAATTCTTAGTTTTATTTATAATATGGGAAAGAGTGATAGATATAGCACAAGAAACAAAAGTTCTTTGAGGTCCTCAATGATTTGTGAAGATCTTAGACCAAAGAGTTAGACACCACTGCACCAGACCTTTGAATTTGCTTTACTTCTGTGAGTATTCTCTTCACAGCAAATATTAGTAGTCTATTTGTTAAGGAGTCTGCTTATCAACATATTTGCAAGGAGATTAGATTGGATCAATTACTTTCTTTCCTTCCCTAAGGGGCATACCGATCAATAAGGAGAGAAAATGAGCAGACCAGCTACTTTAATACCTTTCTTCCAGCCAATAAATCCCCACTTCTTAGAATAGTACCTAGAACATACTAAGTGCTCATTGTGCATTAAATGAGTGAGAGAAAATCATTATTTCAATGCTTTTTTAATATTTCACTATATAATTTGACACAATTTGTGCCTTTTTAAAAGACAACTGGGGGCCCCATACATAACATTGTTACATAACATTACATAACATTGACCGTTTACAGTGAACATTCTTACACATCTTGATGTATTTACCTAAATCTTTTCTTAAGTTAAATTCTCAGAGGTGGAATTCTGTATCTAAAGACATATATACATCACATTTTTAGCATGTGATAAAACTGCCATTAGAAAGATTATACTGCTCTGCATTCCTGTCAGTAACACATAAAATTGTCTAAATCACACTTTCATATATACTATGTAATGACAGACTTTCAATATTGCTAATCGTATAAACCAAAATAAAGCAAACTTTTAAAATATGTATTTCTTTGATTAGTAGTAAGAATAAAATATATTGCCTATGATTATAGTCATTTCCAATTTTTATAAATTTATGTTTTTGTTTATTTCTGTTTTTCAGTGTATTTTTCCATTTCCAAGTTTTTGTATATGGTTTAACCAGCTGTGTTTGTGTGTGTTCACATCCATATATATGTTTTTTATATACATACCCTGTTACATATTTTCACCTTGTTAAAATAAGAATTAAACCTGACACAATTCTGTACAATTTCTTTGGTTAATCTCTGATTTTCTTGGTATCATGACCATCATTCTATAAACTTTTGAATGTGAATTACATCATGATACATGGCTTATTATTATGAATTTTTATCACAGGGTATTAACTATGTAACTGTAATGTCCTAAGTTATAATTCATCTCTGGATTCTCCACTTATAACTTTATAGAAAATTTTTAGCTACTTAAAGCAGAATATGTGGGTATTTCATTATATTCCTGAAAAGTTACTTTCTGCAAACTTTTAGGAATAAATTTGTATCTGTTCTTTCAAGACTTAAAAGAGAAGTCATAAATCAAATGTCTTCAAGGGAAAAAACAGGTACCTTCAGTGTCTAAGGAAAAAGTATAATTAGGTGTGGTGCCTATGGTGGCCAACTACAGGATGTAAGTCCAACTAAAGGCAAATTCATTTTGTATAATTAATATTGGTCAAATCAAACCTGTTTACTGGCTGACTCCAGAATCAGTTCCAACATCTTTCAACCTCTACAGATTGAGAATTCTCTTATTTTAGGGAAAAATAATCATTCCTTGTAAGTTTCAGAGAGTAAATTCCTGTTTGCTTTAAATATACACACATGCACACACATATTCATGTGCCCACATTACACATGAACATATACGTAAGTGCGTATATATATATATACATATATATATATGATAGTTTTACTATCAGTTCAAGTCAGACATGTAAGTGATATATTTTGTCTTAGTATTGTATATATGCTAGAATTCTAAAAGTGACAATAATAAAACACACCAAAAACCTTATGTGTAGCAAAAAATTTGGTTGTAAGGCTAGTTTGTACCAGACAAAAAAAAATTTTTGTGAGATACATTTTTTTACTTGTTTGATATCTTCCTTCCCAACAAGAATGAGTGAGGAAACCATTTGGAAAGAATGAATATTGTTATTTTTCTCTCCATTTCTTCCCAGGATTGCTTTCTCCTAATTTTTTATTTTTTTGCAACCACCTCATTTAATGTGTATCAATTTTTACATTCATATATAATATCGATGTTTTAATAATGTTCTTGGAATCTATTCAGAAGTTATTTTTGATATATCAGTTTTCAAATATGTGAAGAAATGTGGTACTCTCTAGAGACCAAAACATTTGTGTAGTTTAGTTTATACAGATTTTCAGTTAAACGCAATTTAAGTTGAAACTCAGCTGACCTGGCTCAGAGATGTTCTCTGTTTCCCAAGCATTTGGAAAACTTCTTATAAACTTCAGATTTTCTACTAATTAACATTGTAAACTAACTTGTGGGAAGGGTTGGAATTCCTTGTATTTTCCCTTAGAAAACCCTTTAACAATTTTTTTCTAATGGCCCGAGGATCATTCAATCAATTGATTTATGGTTCATGGGTAAAAAGTGATATTTCCATTTATCTTTGGCTTTAATAATAACTATTGGGAGAACTAGAACATCAATGATTTTTTTATATGACATTCCTCTTTTAAATATATCAATGAGATATATAATAATAGCTTTTACATTTTGAGAGTAAAGTACAAAATGTATATATGTATAAGTGTAAGAGAAAACACAAAAGCATGCCTGTAATTAAAGTAAATGAGTATAATAAAATATTAATCATAAAGAGATTTGATTCAATTATTAACAATTGTTACATTACAGATTTAGATGCACCAATTTGGTGAATATTTATTAAGTAAGAGTTAGATATTCTAGCTTACTCACATTCATTCATTTAGTTCTTTCCTTTTTTTTCTTTACATGGTGAAAAAATGTTAATTTATATATTACTGAAACAGAACTTTCAAATCATGTAAAGATTAATTGATTCCTAAAGTGTTACCTATATAAAAAATTTGGTGTTTCTGGGCCAGAAAATTTCTGAGAAAGAAAGAAGTTGAAGGACACTTTCAAATCTGACCAAAAATAATGAAATAGATCCAGTAAACTGGAAATTTGAGCATTATGTTGACAGACATGGAAAATAAGGGCTGAACCAGCCTATGTTAGCCCAGGTTTTCAATGCTTCACCTGCACTTGCTTTCAGCCATTTTCAACCATGATACGAGTGAGGTGTATATGTAGTTAACATTAAGCAACAAGGTCACCACTGATGATGTCCTGGAGGGCAGCCAGTCCTAAATTCTGAATTGGTCATGTGGAAAGAAATTAACATGAAACATGAAAAAATTTTGCATCTAAATTCAATGAAATAATACAGAACTTCTATACTTTACAAAGCATGTAACATGTAGAATTTATTGTAATAATCACAATAAAACAATGAGGAAGGGCTAATGTTTTTAGCCATACTTACAAACAATGGAATTCATTTTCAGAATCAAATGGCATGTTTAAGGTCAGAAATTAATAGAATGGACGCTTTCTTAAGCAGGACATGGAGAAATAAAAAGATAGCCCAAAGCAATTATTATTCATTTGAGTTTAAAAGTGATGCCCAATATAAAATGGCAAAGTAACTCAAAGCATATTAAATAATTACAGAAGGAAATAAAGAAAAAGAAAAAAAAAGCAAAAGTTTCTGTAGATAGTAAACCTGACAGTAAATGCCCTTTATAGTTCTGTCCAAATGTATGATTCAGTGAGCCCTTGACTTTATGGTTTGTTAAAGTCTATAATAAAATTAGAATGACATAATTTAACTTAAATCACTAGCCCTTATTTTCTTCCAGCCTACTAGCTGCTCTTAACCTTTAACTATCTCTTTGTGGCCCTGTGGGAAAAAAAGTTTACATTGCTTTTTCACTGAATAATTGCCTGCCCACATTGAGAGCAGTTGAGTCCCTATTCTCTCAATTTCTTGTTTTAAAACTGAAGTCACTTAATTTTTCAGTTCTTTACACATTGCTATTACTAATATAAATTTAAAACCTATGTCCTATTGATCTTAATCATCATTTTCTTTAGCTCTTATTAGGAGATGCCTGCCACCTCCCATTCCTACCATAAGTTTACATAATTTTTGAGCTAGGAGAAGCCCCAGAAACACTTAAGGTTACTCACTTTACCATACAGCTAAGACATAGGGGTTAATGGACTGATCCTCACCCTAATCCTAACAGTTCAGAAGGAAGAGCACTTTGATACTGACTGGGCTAAGAGGTGCCCAGATAGCTGTTAAAACATTCTTTTACAGGCGTGTCTGTAAGACTGTTTCTGGAAGAGTTAACATTTGCATCTGTAAACTAAGAAAAGATTTGTCCTCACCAATGTGGTCTGGTATCATCCAATCAATTGAGGGTCCAAATAGAATAACAATAAAATAAATGGCAAAGAAAGGGTGAGTTCTTGTTCTCTCTGTCTGAGCTGGAGAGTTCTTTTCCCAGCTTCATACATCAGAACTTCTATGTCATAGACCTTCACACTCCAGGACTTCCAACAGAGGCCCTCTTGGTTCTCAGACTTCTGGACTTTGACAGGGACACGATCAGCTCCCCTGGTTCTCAGGCCTTTGGCCTTGGGCTGAATTATGTCACTGGCTTTCCTGATTCCCTAGCTTACAGAAGGCAGATTATGGGATTTCTTGGCCTCCACAACCACCTGAGCCAATTTCCATAATAAATCTCCTTTTAAATATATATATTTATATATACATGTATCCAACTGTTTTCATTTCTCTTCTGGTATTTTTGAACTCTAGCATTTCTGTTTGGTTGTCTCTTAAGATTTCCATCTCTCTGTTTATGTTGCCCATCTGCTTTTGCATGCTGTCTGTTTTATCCATTAGAGCCCTCAGAATATTAATCATAGTGGTTTTAAATTCCTGATCTGATAATTCCAATATTCCACCATGGTTGGTCCTGATGCTTGCTTTGTTTTTTCAGATTGTGCTTTTCAGCTTTTAATAGGCCTTATAATTTTTTTCTTGACAGCCAGATATGATGTACTGAGTAAAAGGAACTGTTCCAAATAGGATTTTAACAATTGGTGGTATGGTATGCAGGAGGGAAGATGTTCTATAGTGCCTTAAGATCAGTTGTCAGTCTTTTAATGAACCTATGGCTCTGGACTGTGATCTTTACAACTCTTTGTCAGGTTTTTCTCCCTTCTCGGTGAGATAGGATGGCTAGAGTGGGCTGGAATTGGGTATTTCTGTTCTCTGACTTGAAAGGCTAGCACTGATTGGAACTGGGTACTTCTCTTCGCCCAGGTTAGTTAGGCTTTGGTTTACTAATACCCCAGAGGGTTAGAATCTGGTAAACTAGTTTGCCCTGAGAGCAGGCCTTGTTAAGAACCAAGTACTCCGGTGTATTTCAAAATGTTTCCTTTCCCTCTCCCCCTGCTAGAAGCAGGATGAGGATTTTTCTCCAATGTTTACTTAGGGAAGCTAGTTGAGCTCCTGGAGGTAAATCTCACAAACTTGTAGGAACCCTATATAACTGGGTCCCCCTGGAGTTTTTAACTCTCAGAGTTTTTCACACTAAGCCTCTGGCAATTTATGGATTACAGTTTAGGTTTTTCTACCCTGGCACTGTTTCCAGTAGTATTTTCCACTCTTGCATCTCTATTGTGTTAAGCTGTGCCTCCCTTTATTGGCCTGTCTGGCTTTCTGGCCTTAGGTGGAGCAGTTCATTTTGCCAGGTGACCTCCCCTCCCTTATGGATGCAAGAAGAGTTGCTGATTTTACACTCTGTTCAGATTTTTACTGTAAATTAGAATGTAGTGGTGACTTCCAAGCTCCTTACATGCTGAGCCAGAAAACATAACTGATCTATTTTTTTAATAACACAGCTGATGATACTCTACTTATGTCTCTATAATCTAAGTAGAGTTCTCTGTGTCCACCCTCAGACCATTCTTGTTCATGTTGACACTTGGATGGATTCCTGTGCTTTGTTACACACATTTTTCACTTTCTTTCTGATGTTGGACAGTTTGGATGTTGCAGTTGATGACTCTGTCTTGTTCATTGTAGTTATTCGAAAATGTGGTCAAAACAAATATCCCCTTCCCTCCCCCGCACAGGCATGTATATCTCAGAATCTATTACTCTCCAAAAGCTTTAGTCCACTTGTTCCTTTTCTTGTCTCACTCCTTTCCCTATTTATTTTGTTTGGCTTAAAATTTCTGGTGGTTGTTAGATTGGGATTATCAGGAATCTGGTCATAAGAAAACTAAGAATGTTGCAATGGTACCATTCAGAAACAATGACAATTTCCTTGAAGTGTCCATGAGCATTCAACCCCCTAAATATTCTATTCACTCCATGCTAATGAGGGAACAAAGTTATAGCTCCACATTTCAAGGAATTTGCAGTACAGTAGTGGAATAAAAACATGTACATATAACTATAACAGAATGTCTAGAAATATGTGGGCCAACAAGGTACAAAGTGTTACTCAATTTAATTCAAGGAATATAGAGTGTATTAACAAGCACTGTGCTGCAGGCTGGATGGAAAATGATGTTTTCTTAGCAGCTCTCTGCCTAATGAGAGACAGGAAAGTAAACAAACCATCATGATACACAGAGAAAAGTGCTATGATAGAGAAATTTTATAGTAGTTCAAAAGAAAGAACACACACACTACTCTGCTGTAATGTAGGGTTTTTTCTTTTTAATTGAAGATTTTAGAATAATAGAAGAGAACTTCTAAAAATCCTCAGTGAGAAAAGTTACATATATATTTGGCTGAATATGTATTTCTATTACCAGAAAATGGTACATATGTTGACAAGTTTTTTCTCTAAAACTTGATAGAATTGATTAGTGAAAATTCAGGCGGAAATATTCTCAAAGACTTTAATCCTTTAAGATAGGCTCAATTCTCTCTAAACTTTCTTCAGTTAGAAAAAATGCAGGAGTTTACACATTTTCCAGATAACTCTTAAAAATGGATAATGCATAATATTATCAAACACTAAATTTCAGAAGCATAAACAAAGCATGAAGATTTGGCATAGAAAACATGGAGAAGGCACATGCATGCCATTTTAGCTTCTCAGAATTTGGTCTTTATTTCAAATTACACTGGACATAGCTCTAATAATCAGTTCTTAACATAATTCAATAAATATTTATATTTTTAAACTTTGTAATTTATAAAACAACTTAGCATATGCTTGCTCATTTTGAACCCACAAGTACACTTTGGAGTAATCAAGATTACAATTTTATAAACAAGAGAAAGAGTGATTGGAGAAGATAAGAACTGGCAAGTCACACCTTGAGCCACATCTTCTAATGTTAAGTTCAACAACTTTTCATAACACTAGCTCCTGGCAAAATCTTGGTTCCAGATTTTGTGATTTTACTTTAATTTCTGACTTATTTTTACCTTATAATCTATAAATTTTCTGCAGAAAAGTCTACCCAGTTATTCTAATTTTAACATCAAACTTTTCAAAATGTTAGTTATGGTAGAAAATTTCAATACATAAAAAAAACATTGAATCAATAATGCCCTCAAAAATGCTTTGCATTAATTTCATGTATGATTTTCTTTCAACAGAACTGTGCACTCACTTTAAAAATATATGTTCATGACCATCCATCAAACCCACTTCTCCAATTTATATTGAGTATTTAAAAAACTCATTTGATTCTATAAAGATTCTTTAAAGAGAGATCTAAAACAAAAGTTAAACTGATTAAAGTTATTACAAAAATGTGTTAAGTGATGCATTGTTTTCACCTAGAAACATTGTTAAACACTGTATTCTCTAATTTGAGCATGCATTTTCAATGTGAGTGATATAACCTCCAAGGTGGTAAAAATTGGTTCTTGGGGACCAAATAATGCTAGATATTACAATGATGTGTGGTCTTCCAAAGAGCCACAGTTTATCAACAGATATGCAGTATATCTTTGGGATTAAATGTTATGAAGGTGGGTAATTAAGAAAAAAATCTAGAAAAGCTAATGGGGAAGGGAGTAATAATAGGGGAAAAAAAGGTTGAAGAATACAGTTTTAAAGATTATATCTCAGTGGATCCCAGCACGTTATATTGTAAAAATAGAGTCTTCAAGACAGAGAAAGAGAGAGAACTTAAGTTGAATTTTATGAAGTATAAAAGGCAGATTTCATTCACAGGTCCACTGTATAGTTAACATTTATATCCACAATTCCAAAATCCCAAAACACTGCTTAGAAATTTTAAAAAAAAATTATAAATTGACATCTGAAGGAAAAAAAATTCCAGATACCCCTGAAATTTCATTTCCTTCCTGCCTTTTCGTAACTTAGCAAAGAGTTGTTTCAGCAGATCTGAGTTAACTCAACAGAACAAAATAATTGCACTGGATACTACTTCCAGATTCTCCTTTCCCTTCTCTTGTAAGGCCACTTCCTTAACCTTCAAACTTCCATTGCTTCAAGATCACCTAGATGTTCTCTGCCCACCGGCGTTCTCCATCCTGTAAGTGGGGGAACATTTCAGGAGCTGGAGTCATCTTCTAGGATGAATTCCACAGTGTGTCCAACCCAGATATATCCAGACTAAGCATGTAACTGACTTAATTGGTGTGACGCTATTTACTGTCTTTACCTATACCACTTAATGTAACATTCATGTGACATGAGGAATATTAATCCATTTGTTACAGAGTCCTGCCCAGGCTTCATTGGAGCATTATTAAATATACAGAATATTAACTTTATCACCTTTCTAAAATTCTTAAAGTTTGAATTTCAAAAATTATCTATCCCAAGGGTTTTAAATAAAGGATTGTGATCATGCAGAAAGTGAAAAGTTTTTCCAGGGGACTTGACATAAGGAGTGAGATGCAGAATAGGAAACTGTGAACTTTGAGTTTTGGTAAAAGGTAGGTTAGATGTGATACAAGAGTATCAAGGGATGAATCTTGGAGATGATTTCCTTGATGCTGTGATCCTTTACTATGTGTCTTACAGACCCTAGCTCCTTTTAACTGGCAGTGTCTTTCCAACATCTTTTTGCCTTAGACTTTCCTCTGAAGCCAGTGTAGGTTGTTCCTCTCCTTTCCCCAGCAGTGCTCCACAAATGACTGTTAGTAATTACTATACAAATCCTCTGCTCCCCTTCACTTTCCAAAGAGGTGGGTTTTAACAATTTTCCCGTGGGGTTAAATCCCAGTTGCCGATAGTGTAGCTGGCTTGATGGCACACTCCGTTGACTGCCTGCACTCCCCTTTCCCCTTTTTCACTTCTGCACTTCTCCACTGGTGGTAACTGCCCCTTCCAAATAAACTATTTGTACTTGTTTTTTTCTCTCTGGGTCTGAGCCTGGGGAATCACACATTGGTGACAGGGCTTCTGCTACTTAATAATTCTTTAATTCTGCTTGACTGTCTGCCTGTTTCCCTAACAATTTGCTTATGTTTCTTATTATTATTTTCCATCAGTCAGTTAATGCTTTTTTAATATCAGGTTAAACCAATATTGTTCCCTTCCAACTGCTTGATTGTTTGAACCTGTCATCCATTTCCATAATGTACTAAAAATAATAATACCAGCTGGAGGAGACATCTACCAAGCATCTCTGTTGGCTCTAAATGCTCCTCTATGTCAGAACATCTCTTAGTTCCAACAGCCTAGATTCAAGCCCCAGCAATGATCAGTCTGCTTTATTCCACAGTAATTAAGTGGGCCATGTCCAACAATTTTCTAAGATAATAAGATCTTATGAATGATGGTAATTATTATCACCATAATAAAAAAATTGTGGAAGATTTACTAAGTGTCATGATATGCTAAATGCCTTACTGTTGTGTCTCACCTCTATGAACTAGCTCTGTTTATCATTACATTGAGACTTAGAATAGTGGAGTAACACACCCAAGGGTGTACAACTATGAAAAAGTAGAGAAGTGATTCATCCCCAGGACATGTGACTGCAGAATCCAGGCTCTTAACCACTATACTATGATACCTCTTTAAATTCCTCCAAACTAAGAAATTCTTGTCCCTTGGAAAAAAAAAATCTCAATCCAGTGTTAATAACCTCATGACCCTAAGAAATTCCTTTTATTCAGGATATAATACCAAGATTCCCAATATTGGTGGCCTATAAACCTGACCTATTCTGGCCTTTACTTGCTGTCTCTCACAGATCAAAAGCCATGTAACTCAATAAGTCTCATTGCTACTTAAACTCCAACTTCCAAACATTTGCATTATACGATTTGTGATGAATAATGTGAGTGACAGAAACACTCTTAAGACATTTTAAACAAGAACTAGATAAATACGTCATTAAAATCAGGGCTTATTTTTTTTCTCAAGCCATTGTTATAAGTGCTAGTTTAATAGTTTTATCATTACAAGAAGCTTGTGTGATTAATATATATTTATTATTTAAATCCTTAAATGGGGCTTTTCTTCCAAATAATCTCCCCTCCAGTTTTACTGATGTTTAGCACACAGATGTATGATGAACCTTGAAGCTATTTTTGCACACCTACCTTGAGTCAGGCTTTATATTAAATATTCTACATACATTGTTGCTATAAAGCCTCTCAACAATGTCGGAGAATAGGATGAAAAGAACATTTTCTTTTTTAAAGGAACTGAAAATTAGACCAAATTTTGACCAAATGCTCAAAGTTACAACTTTTATATTAGGAAGTCAATTAGGAATTCAAGTTTCCTCTTCTCCAATGTTCCTACTTTTCTTAACTTTTTAATTGTGATAAAGTATATATAAAATATTTATCATTTTAACCATTTTTAAGTGTATAATTTAGTAGCATTAAGTACATTGACACTGTTGTGCAATCATCTCCACCACATCTCAGAACTTTTTCATCTTCCCAAAATGCAACTCTGCACCCATTAATCACTAACTCCCCATTATTCCTCCACCCCAGCGCCTGGCAGCCACCATTCCAATTTCATAGGTTTAAACAAAGGAAGGAAAGGATGATCATTACAGGAAGACAGTATTTGTATAAAAATCATCAAAATGGTCTAAACATTCATTGAGTATGAAAAATACAAAATAGATTAAGGCACTCTAATAACACAAAAAAAGAGATAATCCAATAGTGGTATTCCTTTGAAAGGCTCCCATCAGACACAGGATAAAATTCATTACTTCCTTGTGGCCAAAGAAACATTTTGTGGTCTCACCAGGGTTCACTTTTTCTATTTTGTCTCTCATCAGTCCCTTCATCCTGCTGTGCAATCCATCTCCATGACAAAGCATACACACCCCAAATTCCAGTTTTACTGAAATGCAGTATACCGGCAAAAATAGGCTTCTGTTAATAGTACTCTGATCTGAGTGGTCTCAGATTTTTCTGTGAACCTAAAAAAAAAAGTTATAATAAAAACAAAAACTGAACAATAAAAACAACCCTTAGGGTACAACTTGCTATAAGCAGACTACCAGCTGAGAAAGCTTCTTACCTCTTACCCACCCCCTTACTCACCACCCCCAATCTCACACACAACCAGGAAAGCATGCACTTCAACATTTGCTTTCTTTGTTGTGTTAAATTAACTACACAAGGAGGCCATTAGGCTGAGGTATCTCTAATGCCTTCTCCACCTATGCATGCAAAGGAAACATACAAGCCTGTAAATGCCCAAAACCTAGAGACAACCAATCCCAAAACACCAACTAGACTTAAGCTACAGTCTGTCAGTAATTCCTGTGCTTTATTTCCCTCTTCACTGTCTCTCCAGGAGCTCCTGTCTGTGAAGCTCTCCAAACTACTTCCAGATTGCTGCTGCTCTAATTGGAATCAATTTTTGCTCAAATAAACTAAAAAATTTAAATATGCCTCAATTGATCTTTAACAGCAGACAACAATGTTATTCTTTTTTGTAATCTTAAAAAAAAAATCACAGAAAAAACAATGCAAAAACTGAAATAGTACAGGGACAATGGTATGAAATGACAAAGAGCCTGTTAATTGATGAATTGATTGCCCTGGGCTGGGCAAGGACATGTGGTGAGGGGCAGCATTTTAGGGTGAGGACACCCTCCCAATGCTTTGAATGGAAGCAAGAGAGAAAGTAAACTAGCTTTTCTTGGTAAAACAGTTTGCCAACTGACCAATCCTCTTCACCCTGCCTTTCAGCATAAGCAAAAGGTGTAGTGGCTCTAAGAACTAACCATTAAGAAAAATTCTATTTTAGAAATCTTAGACATTTAGTTCCTTGTAGTTTAAGAGGAAAGAAATGTAGATTTAAAAAAATTTAGGTGAACAATAAGCCTCATGCCCTTTGAACTGACACCACTTCCCTTCTTTCCCTAACACATATTTTCCCACACACACTAAAGAAAAGCAAGGGTTGTATTTATTTTATTCTTTCACTTAAGAAATATCAACACATGTTCATCGACATTAAATTCCTTTTCATCAATTATAAACTGATAGATTTATGGATATGTTTATGACTTCTATTTATATGAATACATATTTATGTGAAAATAATTCATAACAGGATGTGGGTAAAATTGCAATATTTCCAGAATCTCTCACCTGGCTTTAGTGCATCTCCATATCTACAGGCATTTCTAAGGGGTGGAGAGAAGTAGTTCATGTCCATATCAATAGGTAAATACCTGGGCAACTGAGGGCTTATCTGCTCCTGAGAGTTTGGGGGGAGGATTCACTTGCTTCTGCCATGGCAGGAGAGAGAAACACCAGATGGCCTTTTTGTAAGCAATAAACAGGTTTTAAGCTTTATCTCTCCCTTTGACTGATTTTGGTTTCAGGTAGGTATTTTGCCCCGGGACTTCCTCTCCCCGCAATTAAAACTGGTGGTAGTTGGCAGGACCTCTGAACCAGAAATTCCTAAATGGGTGTGACCTATGGGAAGGCTGTCCCTAGAGATGATGGGGGGATGCCAGGAAACCCCCCTGTGGATAGTAGGGAGGCCCCAGTGGATGCAGCAGCAGAGGGTGCAGCTTCACCTAGGAGCCCTTGTAGGGATGCCCTCCCACCACTTTCTCTACTGTTCTATGAGGAAAACTGTCCACTGCTTCACTCCAAATGTCTGGCCTTGTATGGAGCCAGATATGTCTGGCCTTGAGAAACCTAAAAACACGGTGTGTTGTACCCATGAACAAGGAGTTAGATAAGGGCCTTGAAGGCCAGACACATAGTCATGAAAGCCACATGCATACGTGTCTTCAATACTTACATAACCATGAATTAGTACTATAGCAGTATAAGAAGAACAGTTTTATGCAGAATAAAGTGGCCTCTTTTGAGCACCTTCCATGACGACTCCCGTTGCCTTCTTTGCTTTTCACGTTTCCCCAAAAATCTCTACAGCAACCCCTAGACCCCAACAGCCCCCTAACTGTGGGGCTTCTAATTTGGAAGCCCCTGGTGGGGAATTGGTCTAGGGTAAAGCACCTCCTAGAGGGGTGGAGCTTTCCCCACAACTGGGGAAGGGTGGAGACAGTGGAAGCTGAAGAATTAGCCCTCTTTGAGATAGAAGACTGCTTAGAGGCCCTGAGTGGCAGTGTAGCAGCTGGCATTATTAGGTCTCTTTTCCATGAGACAGTGGAAAATGTTATCAAGGAGAAAGAGAGGGTTATTGAGGAGAGAGACGGACTTTGGCAGGAGAGAGACACACTTCAGCACTGCTTGGAGGAGCTGGGAGATGACCTATGGGATGCCCTTAAGGAAGAGAGACAGTTATTGAGAAAACGGATCACGCTCTTAGAAGATTCCTCAGCAGCAGCGAGAGGGGAAGCAGCAGGAGAAGCCACATTGCAGGAAGCTGTGGGGGTGGGGGAGGAAAGAGTGGTGACCTCAGGAGGCGGGCCATAGGCTGATCTGCTGCCAAGGTACCAGCCCCTCCTATATTAAAGGCCCGCCCTGCTGTAATTTAAAAAATAAAAAACAAAACAACCATGGTCCTCAGGCTGAGGAGCCACCCCCTCCCCAGGTTGTGGAGCACCCCGTGCTCAGTCCCTACACCCAGGATGAGTTGGTGGACATGAGCATCCAGTACAGGCAGAACCCATCGGAATCTCTGACTATGTGGCTTTTAGGTCTCTAGGATTTGGGGGTGGAAAACTTTGTTATGTTGGATACTGAGATGAGTAGACTGGCTTCCCTAATGACTCACCCTTCCATCCAGCAGCAGTTACAAAGTGCCATCACGCCTCAGGAAATCAGAAACTTCTGGAATGGCTAACAGCTGCCATTAGGGCAGTTTGGCCTAATCAGGGTGAATTCCCATATTTACCCACAAGCTGGAAAATGTATTTAGAGCTCCAACAGGTATTGTGGGAATTGGGCATGAAAATATCACCAATAATATGGACCCCCAGGATAGGGCATTTACCCCTAAAGGAGTATACTGTGTACATTTCTCCCACCCTAGAATATATTTTGGGTGTAGATATCCTGCAATTTATATATCCTGCAAATCCCAATGGGATTTGGGCTTTCTTCACTCTAATTGCCTTACTGCCATAGCCGTCAATCACAGCACGAGTCCCAGGAAAATGCTCAGGGTGCCATAAATCAGAGAACATTCAGCTCCTGTGTCCACCAGTGCCAGGACATGTTGCACATTCACAGGGCACCAATGAATTGCTAATTTTATATGTGGCCTCTGGTCCCCACAAAGTCCCCCAAGGTGGGGACCTTGACCCGCCCCTCTGTAGAACCGCAATGCCCAATCCTCCTCCTCATTAGGCCTCTTGTTGATTCTTCCTCATTTCTTTAACCTTATTTCATTAATGTTGAAATGCTCTGAGATTCATCCCTTGTATGTCTTTTTCAAACATACTTACTTTCTCGATCTTGTCCAGTCTATATTTCCAAAATTCATATATTGTTAATTCATACTACTCTGCTAAAATTCAGAAATAAACATATACCTCACTATTAAATATTTCAACTTGGAAGTCTAATAAAACTTCAAAATTAAAATGTCCAAAACACAGGTCCCAATATTCCCCTCCAACTTGCTCTACTTATACATGTCTCCATCTCAAGTAATGACAGTTCTATCCTTCCAGTTATTAAGGCCAAATAACTTGGTGTCATCTTGGACTCATCTCATTTGCTCATGCCCTTCATTCAATTTGTTAGCATGCCCTGTCATTTCCATACTGAAAATACTTCCAGAGTCTAAACATTTTTCAACAACTCCACTGATACTTCCCTGTTTAAACCACAGTGTGTTTAAAACCACATTATCATTCATCCAGATAATTGTAATAGTCTCTGCAACCTGTTTGTGCAGTCTCCTGTCAAGGTAGTAAAATGTTCCTATTGAAGATTCATCACATCATGTCACTCCTCTTGACAGAATCCCCCAGTTCCTTCCTGTGTCAGTCAGAGTAAAAGCCAAAGGATCCACAATGATCTGGGAAGCCCAACAAAATCCCTTATAGGTGTTTGGCTTCCTTTCCCTCTACTCATTCCAACTCCCCACACTATTTTCTCTGCTTTTCCTTAAACTTGCCAGATACATGTGCTGCCACCTCAGGGCCTTTGCACTTGCTGCTTCACGGCCTGGAATACAGTCCCTCCACCCAACCCTGTCATTAACATAACTCTACCCAGCTACCATTACTCTCAGATCTCTGCTCACATTTACTCTTTTTACTAGAATTTAAATCCATAAGCTCCCTGCTTGCCAAAACCCTCTCCTCTTCTGTAGCCTTTTTTTCCCTCTGAATCACTTATCTTTTGTTGATACTATTATTTATATCCCACTATTTCAACATAAATTCCTTGAAGGCAAGGATGTTTAACTTTGTTTTTAAATGCTGCTTTCCAAAAGCCCAAAACAGTGCCTGTCTCAAGGTAGGAGCTTAATATGTAATTGCTAAATAAAGAAATATTAAGTACAAAATTATCTGTACTGACAACAGTGTTTTAGTTCAGAAGAGAGGGCACTGGGAACTACAGGGATGGCAATGTAGATAAAGTGGTGGGATTTGGACCTCAAATGAGGAAGATAATAAGCAAAGGCAGCAATATGCCCAACATGTCCTGACAGAGTTAGTATCATTATCTACCTGGAATAGGTGACTTGTGCTGGAGAATTGTAAGAAATCAATTTACATAGTTGTTTTTGCCCAACTGATAAAATAGGACAGGGATCACCCTACTAGAGAATCTTGATATAATAATTTCTCCCTTTTTTTTAAAACAAACAAAAGTTCCCCAATTTCAAGCTCTACTACAAAGCCATGGTAATCAAGACAATTTGGTACTGGCACAAGAACAGACCTATAGACCAATGGAACAGAATAGAGAGCCCAGATATAAACCCAAGCATATATGGTCAATTAAAATACGATAAAGGAGCCATGGATATAGAATGGGGAAATGACAGCCTCTTCAACAACTGGTGTTGGCAAAACTGTACAGCTACATGCAAGAGAATGAAACTGGATTATTGTCTAACCCCATACACAAAAGTAAACTCAAAATGGATCAAATACCTGAATGTAAGTCATGAAACCATAAAACTCTTAAAAGAAAACATAGGCAAAAATCTCTTGAATATAAACATGAGCAACATTTCCTGAATGCATCTCCTTGGGCAAGGGAAACAAAATAAAAAATGAACAAATGGGACTACATCAAGCTAAAAAGCTTCTGTACAGGAAAGAACACCATCAGCAGAACAAAAAGGCATCTACAATATGGGAGAATATATTTTTAAATGACATATCTGACAAGGGGTTAACATCTAAAATATATAAAGAACTCACATGCCTCAACACCCAAAAAGCAAATAACCCTATTAACAAATGGGCAGAGGATATGAAAAGACAGTTCTCCAAAGAAGAAATTCAGTTGGCCAACAGGTACATGAAAAGATGCTCCACCTTACTAATTATCAGGGAAAAGCAAATTAAAACCACAATGAGATATCACCTCACACCAGTTAGGATGACCAACATAGAAATGACTAGGAACAACAAATGCTGATGAGGATGCAGAGAAAGAGGAACCCTCCTACACTGCTGGTGGGAATGTAAACTAGTTCAAACATTGTGGAAAACAATAGGGAGGTTCCTCAAAAACCTAAAAGTAGAAATACCATTTGACCCTGGAATTCCACTCCTGGAATTTACCCAAAGAAAGCAACTTCTCAGATTCAAAAAGACATATGCACCCCAAAGTTTATTGCAGAACTATTTACAATAGCCAAGATATGGAAGCTACCTAAGTGTCCATCAGTAGATGAATGGATAAAGAGGATGTGGTACATATACACAATGCAATACTATTCACTCATAAGAAAGAAAGAAATCCTACCATTTGCAGCAACATGGATGGAGCTAGAGGGTATTATGCTCAGTGAAATAAGTCAGGCAGAGAAAGACAAATACCAAATAATTTCCCTTATTTGCTTCATCGTATAATAATGAAGCAAAACCGAAGGAACAAAATAGCAGCAGACTCACAGACTCTAAGAAGGGACTAGTGGTTACCAAAGGGGAGAGGTGGGGGAGGGCGTGTGGGGAGGGGGGGAGAAGGGAATCATGGGGTATCATGATTGGTGCACATGGTGTGTGTGGGGTCACGAAGAAGACAGTGTAGCTCAGAGAAGACAAATAGGGATTCTGTGGCATCTTACTACACTGATGGACAGTGACTGAAATGGGATATGGGGTACGTGATAATAGGGGTGAATGTAATAACAACATTGTTTTTCTTGTGAAACCTTCATAAGAGTGTATGTATATCAATGATACCTTAATAAAAGCAAACAAAAGTTACTGCCTCAACAGTTAGAAAAACCAATGAACAATGATTAATACAACCTTATGTTATAATTTCTGAGACATTCTAAAAAGTGATCATTCTGAAAAGTGAAAAGGAATTTCTGGCTAAAGTGTCTAATCACAGCAATAAGGTTAATTTATTTGTGTATTTTTGTCCTAGCCATATCTCCTTGTATGTCACCATTGTAGTGCACACAACATGACTTCCAGTTGCTAAATACAGATTTCTTCACATTTTCTGGTTGCTGGAACTTGTTCTGGTTACCTGCAGGTGTTGTTGAAGAATTAATGCAATCTACAAGTAGCTCCCAACTGCTGAGTTTTGGAAGCTGGTGTATAAATGTAGCTATTTTGTCCCTTGGGTGTGATAATTCTTGGATATATTTTCTCCACTGTTTCTCAGAGTTCCCTAGTAGGATTAGGCTCTAATAGCACACAGTGGTCACTTGTCTGATAACGGGACATAGTGGCTGTCTTCCCTTGCCTGTCTTTCTTTCTTACTACCATATGGGGTATCTTGGGATCAATTTCCAAATAGATTATTCACTCTCTGATACTCTTGCATTAGTTTTGCTACTGAGTGTTCACAAAATCAAACATGCTGAGTCTTTTGGAGAAATTTAGATTTTTTTAACATAGCAGGATAAGTCTGATAAAGTATTGTATCAGCTAGAATTTTCATCAGTGTTAATAACTCTATCTTATTAAATAAGGTGATCATCTATACATAAATGAGTTCCTGCCACAAATATCCTGTGTAAACACCACTTTATGCTAGTGGCAGAGAGATGAGTGGCAAAGAAGTTAGCAGCCTAGCTAATAAAAACACAGCAGGTAGGTCCCTTAAAAGTTTTCTCCTCTTGTGCTGACCCTTGCTACTTCATTTGTGAAATTCAGTTTCATTACATCATCAAGTGGTATGGGCATAGGCCAATAAATCACATGGGGTAAATATGCACATTGAAGACTTAACACAGTTCCATTGCAATTAATTCTTTAAACCTCACTGAAGTTACTTTATGTCAATTTTCACATATAGCCAACTATGCTAAAATATAATCATATTTCCTTTTTTATTTTGGTTTTATCTTCAGTCCTCAAACTTGCCTTGTTTTTTTAATTTTAATAGGCCTAATATGCTAGATGAATAATTCCTACTTATATTGTTAATTAGAAGTATTTACCATGGTAAAATTCTGTTCACTTAAAGATTTCATTCTTAATTATTTAACTTAGGATCATCACTACCCAAATGCTTTTACTGATAAAAAAATAAACTGAAATATATACCAAATAGGGTAGGTTTAAAATTATTAATTTCAGCAGGAACATGCAAGGGTATGAGTAAATAAAATTTAAGTATTTTTTTCTTCTACTTCTTTTAAAGTACTACTACTAAAACTTTCTGCATAGAAAATGTCAGTCTTGCACTCAACAAATCACCAAGAAAAAAGAGATAATTAGCAAATATTGCATCAGTTTAGTTTAAAGAAAGATAAATTGTAGCATAAGGTGTTACAGACAGTGCACCTTAACTTGCAAAAGCATTCAGACTAGTAAATCCCAAGGATCTAGAAGAGAAAGAAAAACCCTAACATTGGCTAACTGAGGCAATCTCCTATAAAGTACTTTGATTTCAGCATTGATTGCTCTACAAAAGTATTCCTAGAATAATAAGACAAAATAAAAAATGACAATAAATTCAGAATATTCAAATAAAACAAAATTTATTCTTAAAAAAGCTGTTATATCTTATTACAAAATAGAAGTGTAATGATGAAAACATAAAATTATGCAGGGCACATTTAAAGTATTCTATATTAGTAATATATGATTTTTTTATTATGGTATCATTAATATACAATCACATGAACAACATTGTGGTTACTAGATTCCCCCCATTATCGGGTCCCCATCACATACCCCATTACAGTCACTGTCCATCAGCATAGTAAGATGCTATAGAGTCACTACTTGTCTCCTCCGTGTTATACTGCCTTCCGGGTGCCCCCTCCTAACATTATGTGTTCTAATCATAATGCCCCTTAATCCCCTTATCCCTCCCTTCTAACCCACCTGCCCAGTCTCTTTCCCTTTGGTAACTGTTAGTCCATGTTTGGTTCTGTGAGTCTGCTGCTGTTTTGTTGCTTCAGTTTTTGCTTTGTTGTTATACTCCACATATGAGTGAAATTATTTCATACTTGTCTTTCTTTGCTGGCTTACTTCACTGAGCATAATACCCTCTAGTTCCATTCATGTTGTTGCAAATGGTAGGATTTGTTTTCTTCATATGGCTAAATAATATTCTATTGTGTATATGTACCACCTCTTCTTTATCCATTTGTCTACTGATGGACACTTAGGTTGCTTTCATTTCTTGGCTACTGTAAATAGTGCTGCAATAAACATAGGGGTGCATTATGTCTTTGTGAATATGTGATCCTGTTTTTTTAGGGTAAATTCCTAGGAGTGGAATTCCTGGGTCAAATGGTAATCATATTTTGAGTTTTTTGAGGAACATGAGAATTTTGCCTATGTTTTCTTCTAAGAGGTAAATGGTTTCATGACTTATATTCAGGTCTTTGATTCATTTTGAGCTTACTTTTGTGTATGGATTTAGACAGTAATCCAGTTTCATTCTCTTGCATGTAGCTGTCCAGTTTGCCCAACACCAGCTGTTGAAGAGGCTGTCATTTCCCCACTGTATATCCATGGCTCCTTTATCATATATTAATTGACTATATATACTTCGGTTAATATGTAGGCTCTGTAATATGTTCCATTGGTCTATGGGTCTGCTATTGTGCCAGTACCAAATTGTCTTGAATTCTGTAGCTTTGTAGTAGAGCTTGAAGTTGGGGAGCATAATGCCCCCACTTTATTCTTCTTTTTCAGGATTGCTTTGGCTATTTGGGGTCCTTTATGGTTCCATATGAATTTTAGAACTAGTTGGTTTCAGTTCATTGACGATTGCTGTTGGTATTTTGATAGGGATTGCATTGAATCTGTACACTGCTTTAAGCAGGATGGCCATTTTGACAATATTAATTCTTCCTATGCAAGAACATGGGATGAATTTCCATTTATTGGTGTCCTCTTTAATTTCTCTTAAGAGTGTCTTGTCATTTTCAGGGTATAGGTCTTTCACCTCCTTGGTTGGGTTTATTTCTAGGTATTTTATTCTTTTTGATGCAACTGTGAATGGAATTGTTTTCCTGATTTCTCTTTCTGCTAATTCATCATTAGTGTATCGAACACCACAGATATCTGTATATTAATTTTGTATCCTGCAACTTTGCTGAATTCAGATACTAGTTCTAGTAGTTTTGGAGTGGATTCTTTATGGTTTTTTATGTACAATAACACGACATCTGCAAACAGAGACAGTTTAACTTCTTCCTTACCAGTCTTGATGCCTTTTATTGCTTTGTGTTATTTGATTGCCATGGCTAGGACCTCCAGTTCTATATGGAATAAAAGTGGGGAGAGTGGGCATCCTTGTCTTGTTCCAGTCTTAGAGGAAAAGCTTACAGCTTTTCACTGTTAAGTATGATGTTGGCTTTGGGCTTGCATTTATGGCCTTTATTATGTTGAGGTACTTGCCCTCTATACTCATTTTGTTGAGAGTTTTTGCGATGAATGGATGTTGAATTTTGTCAAATGCTTTTCCAGCATCTATGGAGATGATCCTGTGATTTTTGTCCTTCTGTTTATTGATATGACATTGATGGATTTTTTAATGTACCATCCTTGCATCTTTGGGATGAATTCTACTGGCTCATGATGTATGGTCCTCTTGATGTATTTTTCAATTCAGTTTGCTTATATTTTTTGAGTATTTTTGCATCTATGTTTATCACAGATATTGGTCTATAATTTTCTTTCTGTTTTGTGTCTTTGCCTGGTTTTATGTATTACAGTGATGCTAGCCTCATAGAATGAGTTTGGAAGTATTCCTTCATCTTCTACTTTTTTTGGATAACTTTAAGGAGAATGGGTATTATATCTTCTCTAAATGTCTGATATACTTCAGCAGTTAAGCCTTCTGGTTAGGAGATTTTGTTCTTGGGTAGTTTTTGATTAATGATTCAATTTCATTGCTGGCAATAGATCTGTTCATATTTTTTGTTTCGTCCTGGGTCAGTCTTGGAAGGTTGAACTTTTCTAGAAAGTTGTCCATTTCTTCTGTGTTATCCAGTTTCTTAGCCTATAATTTTTCATAGTAGTCTCTCATAATTCTTTCAATTTCTGTGGTGTCTGTAGTGATTTTTCCTTTCTCATTTCTGATTCTTTTTATGTGTGTAGACGTTGTTTTTTTCTTGATAAGTCTGGCTAGGGGTTTATCTATTTTGTTTATTTTTTCAAAGAACCAGTTCTTGGTTGCATTAATTCTTTCCATTTTTTATTCTTCTCAATTTTATTTATTTCTTCTCTGATCTTTATTGTGTCCCTCTTTCTACTGACTTTGGGACTCAATTTTTCTCCTTTTCCCAGTTTCAATAATTGTGAATTTACACTATTCATTTGGGATTCTTCTTCCTTCTTTAAATAGGCCTGAATTGCTATATACCTTCCTCTTAGAAGTGCCTTCACTGTGTCCCACAGAAGTTGGGGCATTGTGCTGTTGTTTCCATTTGTCTCCATATATTGCCTGATCTCTGTTTTAATTTAGTCATTAAGCCATTGATTTTTGAGAAGCATGTTGTGAAGCCACCATGTGTTTGTGAGCCTTTTGTTTTCTTTTACAATTTATTTCTAGTTTTATACCTTTGTGATCAGAGAAGTTGGTTGCTACAGTTTCAATCTTTTTGAATTTGCTAATGCTCTTTTTGTGGCCTAGAATGTGGTCTCTTCTGGAAAATGTTCCATGTGCATTTGAGAAAAATGTGTATCCTGCTGCTTTTGGGTGGGATGTTTTGTACATGCCTTTGAGGTCCATCTGTTCTAGTGTCTTGTTTTTTGCCTCTGTGTCCTTACTTATTTTCTGTTAGGTTGATCTGTCCTTTGGAATGAGTATTGTGTTGAAGTCTTCTTAAATGAATGCATTGCATTCTATTTCCCCCTTTAATTCTGTTAGTATTTCTTTCACATATGTAGGTCCTCCTTTGTTGGGTGCATAGATATTTATAATGGTTACATCCTCCTGTTGGACTGACCCCTTTATAATTATGTAATGTCCTTCTTTGTCTCTTGTTACTTTCTTTGCTTTGAAGTCTATTTTTTCTGATACAAGTACGGCAACACCTGCTTTTTCCTCCCTATTGTACACGAAACATCTTTTTCCATCCCTTCACTTTTAGTCTGTGTATGTCTTTGGGTTTGAAATGAGTCTCTTTTATGCAGCATATAGATGGGTCTTGATTTTTCATCCATTCTGTAACTCTGTGTATTTTGATTGGTGCATTCAGTTCATTTACATTTAGGGTGATTATTGATAGATATGTACTTACGGCCATTGCAGGCTTTGGATTCGTGGCTACCAAATATTCAAGGGCAGCTTCTTTACTATCTAGCAGTCAACCTTAACTCACTTATTACACTATTATAAACACAGTCTGATGATTCTTTTTTCTCTCCCTTCTTTTTCTTCCTCCTCCACTCTTAATATGTTAGGTGTCATATTCTGTAATCTTTGTGTATCTCTTAACTGACTTTGTGGGTAGCTGATTTAATTTTGCATTTGGTTAGTATTTAGTTGGTCTACTTCCTTTACTGGGGTTTTATTTTCTCTTGTGACAGCTATTTAGTCTTAGGCACACTTCCATCTAGAGCAGTCCCTTTAAAATACACTGTACAGATGATTTGTGGGTGATAAATTCCCTCAACTTTTGCTTATCTGGTTTAATTCCTGCCTCAAATTTAAATGATAACTTATCCGGTAGAGTATTCTTGGTTCTTGCCCTTCTGTTTCATTTCATTGAATATATCATGTCACTGCCTTCTGGCCTGTTAGGTTTCTGTTGAGAAGTCTGATGATAGCATGATGGTTTTCCCTTTGTAGGTTATCTTTTTTCTCTCTCTGACTGCTTTTAATACTCTGCCATTGTTTTTGATTTTTGCCATTTTAATTATTATATGTCTTGGTGTTGTCCTCCTTGGGTCCCTTGTGTTGGGAGATCTGTGGACTTTCATGACCTGAGAGACTATTTCCTTCCCCAGATTGGGGAAGTTTTCAGAAATTATTTCTTCAAAGAGACTTTCTATCCCTTTTTCTCTCTCTTCTTCTGGGTCCCTAGAATGTGAATATTGTTCCGTTTGGATTGGTCACACTGTTGTCTTAATATTCTTTCATTCCTAGAGATCCCTTTTCTCTCTCTGCCTCAGCTTCTCTGTATTCCTATTCTGTGATTTCTATTCCATTAACTGTCTCATCCACCTCATCTAATCTGCCTTTAACTCCCTCCGTTGTTTGTTTCATTTCAGTTATCTCCCTCCTGAATTCGTCCCTTAGCTCTTCAGTATTTTTCTGTAGCTCCATCAGCATGCTTATGATTTTTACTTTGAATTCTTTTTCAGGAAGATTGGTGATTTCAGTCTCACTGAACCCTCTTTCTGGTGTTTGTGGGATTTGGGGTTGAACTAGGTTATTCTGCCTTTTCGCAGTCCTGGAGCAATGGGAGTTGTTGTTGGTGAGTGGCACTAATGTCACTTGGGAGGACAAAGTCCATTCCTACTTCCAGTTACTGTGCCTGTCTCCGCTGTCTGTGCCAGTCTACCATGTATATGGAGCAGCCTCTGGGTGTGGGCCCATTAGCCATTCACAGGGAGAAGCCTCTGCATTAGACTGTGTATTTGCTGTAGGCAGGGCTGCCTTCTGGCTGGTTTGCAGCAATGGCAGGGACGACCGGTTTGTGCACAGGTGCCCATGCAGAGGAAGGAATGGCAGGCTGCTTATCATGGTGAGGGGTCTTGGGGCTGCATTGCAAATGAGGGGGATAGGACGCCTAAACCTCCTGAAAGTTCCCAGGCTTCTGGCCTGAGTGTGCCAGGATGCTTTTGTCCAACTGTTCCTTCTCCTAAACCCTTGCCCCTTTAAGACTTTTAAAGGGCCTGCTTTTCTTTTGTCCTGGGGCAGCTCGTTGCAGGAACCTATTCCCAGTCTTAGTCTCAGGCTTTGCTTTTCAGCTCTTCTAATCTCCAGAGCACCATGCAATGTGGGTCTGTGCTGCGAGGGTAGATTTCTAGGGCTGGGTATTTCACAGTCCTGTGCTACTCCATTCCCACTCTGATTCTTTTCCTCCCTGCCGGTCAGCTGGTGTGGGTGGAGTACTTGGGTCCCAACAGGTTGTGGCTTTTTACTTTATGCTTTCTATGAGATGTTGACTTCTTCCAGATGTAGACTGGCTGGTGTACTGATACTTCTGGTCACTCTTTTAGGAATAGTTGTATTTGCTGTATCTTCAAAATATATGTGGTTTTGGAAGATTTCCACCGCACTACTCACACACCCATCTTTCCCATGAGTAAAGTAATATATGAATTTTTCAATGTAATTCTAGGCTACATTTAGAAGATTTCAAGTTGAAAATAAGGGATAAAAGATTAATAATCTCAGGAAGTCCAAATTTAAAAATACAATTTTCTCATTACTTTTTCTCAATATAATTCATTTTTTTCTTACTCAGAAAGCTTAATAGTAACACATTTTATGAGAAAATAATTTAATGCGTGAATTTTTGTGTTGACTTTAATACCTAATTAAGAATTTAAAATCTAAAGCTTTATTGTCACCTCCTTAATATTTTATATCCAAGAAAAAAGTTACTAAAATAATTCTCTGTAAAATATCAAAATAAATTAGGAATGAATTTTATCTTACAGAGCTTGAAGATATATAGATATCATTAAAAACTTTCTTCATCAGATACACTTGGGAAAGTTACAATAATTAATACCAATTTCCTGATTTTAGAATTTGTAAAACTGATCTATATGTTTATATATTTTGGAAATTTCCAAGAATATATCATAACGGGTAAAATCTCCAAAATTTTTTATTTTCACATTTTTCTTTCCCTTTATTATTGTAAGTAATTCGGTTGGAGTTTACTTGTTGACGTCATTATTTTTTATTTTTTGATTATTAATATACAATTACATGAGCAACATTATGGTTACTAGACTCCCCCTATTATCATGTCCACACCACATACCCTATTGCAGTCACTGTTCATCAGCATAGGAGGATGTTATAGAATCACTACTTGTCTTCTCTGTGTTATACTGCCTTCCCCGTATCCCCTCACCCCACTACATTATGTGTGCTAATTGTAATAACCCTTTTCCCCATTATCCCTCCCCACCCCTCTTCCCAGTCCCTTTCCCTTTGGTAACTGTTAGTCCATTCTTGGATTCTGTGAGTCTGCTGCTGTTTTCTTCCTTCAGTTTTTTCTTTGTTCTTATACTCCACAGATGAATGAAATCATTTGATACTTGTCTTTGTCCGCCTGGCTTATTTCGCTGAGCATAATACCCTCCAGCTCCATCCATGTTGTTGCAAATGGAAGGATTTGTTTTCTTCTAATGGCTGAATAATATTCCATTGTGTATATATACCACATCTCCTTTATCCATTGATCTACTGATGGACACATAGGTTGGTTCCATTTCTTGGCTATTGTAAATAGTGCTGCAATAAACATAGAGGTACATATGTCTTTTTCAAACTGGGATGCTGCATTTTTAGGATAAATTCCTAGGAGTGGAATTACTGGATAAAAAAGTATTTCTATTTTGAGTTCTTTGAGGAACCTCCATACTGCTTTCCACAATGGTTGAACTAATTTACATTCACACCAGCAGTGTAGGAGGGTTCCCCTTTCTCCACATGTCTCCAACATTTGTTGCTGTTTGTCTTTTGGATGGTGGCCATCCTAACTGTTGTGAGGTGATATCTCGTTGTGGTTTTAATTTGCATTTCTCTGATGACTAGTGGTGTGGAGCATCTTTTCACGTGCCTGTTGGTCATCTGAATTTCTTCTTTGGAGAAGTGTCTGTTCAGCTCCTCTGCCCATTTTTTAATTGGCTTATTTGCTTTTTGTTTGTTGAGGTCTGTGAGCTCTTTATGTAATTTCGATGACAACCCCTATTGGATATGTCATTTATGAATATATATCCCATATTGTAGGATGTCATTTTGTTCTACTGATGGTACCTTTGCTGTACAGAAGCTTTTTAGATTGATATTGTCTCACTTGTACACTTTTGCTTTTGTTTCCCTTGCCCAGGGAGACATGTTCATGAAGAACTTGTTCATGTTTATGTCCAAGAGATTTTTGCCTATAATTTTTTCTAAGAGTTTTATGGTCTCATGACTTACATTCAGGTCTTTGATCCATTTTGAGTTTACTTTTGTGTATGAGGTTAGACAATAATCCAGTTTCATTCTCTTACATGTAGCTGTCATATTTTGCCAACACCAGCTGTTGAAGAGTCTATCATTTCCCCATTGTATATCTATGACTTCTTTATCGTATATTAATTGACCATATATGCTTGGGTTTATATCTGGGCTCTCTATTCTGTTCCACTGGTCTATGGGTCTGTTCCTGTGCCAGTACCAATTTGTCTTGATTACTGTGGCTTTGTAGTAGAGCTTGAAGTCAGGGAGCGTAATTCCTCCCACTTTATTCTTCCTTCTCAGGATTGCTTTGGTTATTCAGGGTGTTTTTTGGTTCCATATGAATTTTAGAGCTATTTACTCTAGTTCATTGAAGAATGCTGTTGGTATTTTGATAGGGATTGCATTGAATCTGTAGATTGCTTTAGGCAGGATGGCCATTTTGACAATATTAATTCTTCCTAGCCAAGAGCATGGGATGAATTTCCATTTATTAGTGTCCCCTTTAATTTCTCTTAAGAGTGTCTTGTAGTTTTCAGGGTATAGGTCTTTCACTTCCTTGGTTAGGTTTATTCCTAGGTATTTTATTCGTTTGGATGCGATTGTGAGTGGAATTCTTTTCCTGATTCTCTTGCTGCAAATTGATCATTAGTGTATAGGAATGCAGCAGATCTCTGTGTATCAATTTTGTATCTCACAGCTTTGCTGAATCCAGATATTAGATCTAATAGTATTGGAGTGGATTCTTTACGGTTTTTATGTAAAATATCACGTCGTCTGCAAACAGGGACAGTTTGAGTTCTTCCTTTCCAATCGGGATGCCTTTTATTTCTTCATATTGTCTGATTGCTGTGGCTAGTACCTCCAGAACTATGTTGAATAAAAGTGGGGAATGTGGGCATCCTTGTCTTGCTCCTTAACTTAAAGGAAAAGTTGTCAGCTTCTCACTGTTAAGGATAACGTTGGCTCTGGGTTTGTTATATGTGGCTTTTATTATGTTGAAGTAATTGCCCTCTATACTCATTTTGAGAGTTTTTATCATGATTGAATGTTGAATTTTGTCGAATGCTTTTTCAGCATCTATGGAGATGATCATGTGGTTTTTGTTCTTCTTTTTGTTGATGTGGTGGATGATGTTGATGGATTTCGAATGTTGTACCATCCTTGCACCCTGGGAAGAATCGCACTTGATCATGATGGATGATCATTTCGATGTATTTTTGAATTTGGTGTGCTAATATTTTGTTGAGTATTTTTGCACCTATGTTCATCAGGGATATTGGTCTGCAGTTTTCTTTTTTTGTGGTGTCTTTGCCTGGTTTTGGTATTAGAGTGATGTTGGCCTCATAGAATGAATATGGGAGTATTCCCTCCTCTTCTGCTTTTTGGAAAAGTTTAAGGAGGATGGGTATTAGGTCTTCACTAAATGTTTGATAAAATTCAGCAGTGAAACCATCTGTTCCAGGTTTTTTGTTCTTAGGTAGTTTTTTGATTACCAGTTCAATTTCTTTGCTGGTAATTGGTCTATTCAGATTTTCTGTTTCTTCCTGGGTCAGCCTTGGAAGGCTGTATTTTTCTAGAAAGTTGTCCATTTCTTCTAGGTTATCCAGTTTTTTAGCATATAATATTTCATAGTATTCTCTCATAGTTGTTTGTATGTCTGTGGTGTCCATAGGATTTTTCCTCTCTCATTTCGGGTTCTGTTTATGTGTGTAGACTCTCTTTTTTTCTTGATAAGTCCATCTAGGGATTTATCTATTTTGTTTATTTTCTCAAAGAACAAGCTCCTTCTTTCATGAATTCTTTCTATTGTTTTGTTCTTCTCAGTTTTATTTTTTTCTTCTTCAATATTTATTATGTCCCTCCTTCTACTGACTTTGGGCCTCATTTGTTCTTCCTTTTCTAGTTTCATTAATTGTGAGCTTAGACTGTTCATTTGGGATTGTTCTTCATTCCTGAGGTGGGTCTGTATTGCAATATTTTTCCCTCTTAGCATAGCCTTCGCTGCATGCCACAGATTTTGTGGTGTTGAATTATGGTTGTCATTTGTCTCCATATATTGCTTGATCTCTGTTTTTATTTGGTCATTGACCCATTGATTATTTAGGAGCGTGTTATTAAGCATCCATGTGTTTGTGGGATTTTTTCATTTTCTTTGTGTAATTCATTTCTAGTTACATACCTTTGTGGTCTGAGAAGCTGGTTGGTACAATTTCAATCTTTTTGAATTTACTGAGGTTCTTTCTGTGGCCTAATGTATGATCAATTCTTGAAAATTTTCCATGTACACTTGAAAAGAATGTGTATCCTGTTGCTTTTGGAAGAAGTGTTCTATAGTTGTCCGTTAGGTCCATCTTTTCTAATATGTTCTTCGGTGCCTCTGTCTCTACTTATTTTCTGTCTGGTTGATCTGTCCTTTGGAGTGAGTGGTGTGTTGAAGTCTTCTAAAATGAATGTATTGCATTCTATTTCACCCTTTAATTCTTTTAGTATTTGTTTCATATATGTAGGTGAACCTGTGTTAGGTGCATAGATATTTATAATAGTTATATCCTCTTGTTGGGCTGACTTTTTTATCATTATGTAATGTCCATCTTTGTCTCTTGTGACTTTCTTTGTTTTGAAGTTTATTTTGTCTGATACAAGTACTGCAACTCCTGCTTTTTTCTCACTATTAGTTGCATGAAATATCTTTTCCCATCCCTTCACTTTCTGTCTTTGTATGTCTTTGGGTTTGATGTGGATCTCTTGAAGGCAGCATATAGATGGGTCTTGATTTTTTATCCATTCAGTAACTCTATTTCTTTTGATTGGTGCATTCAGACCATTTACGTTTAGGGTGATTATCAATATGTATGTACTTATTGCCATTGCAGGCTTTAGATTCATGGTTGCCAAAGGTTCAAGGGCAATTCCCTTACTATCTAACAGTCTAATTTAACTTACTTCATGTACTATTACAAACACAACATAAAGGTTCTTATTTTTTCTTCCTTTTTCTTCCTCCTCCATTCTCTTTATGTTATGAATCACATTCTGTACTTTTTGTCTTCCCTTGGGTGACATCTTTTTAGTCTTAGGAATACTTCCATCTATAGGAGTCCCTCCAAAATGCACTGTAGAGGTGGTTTATGGAAGGTAAATTCTCTCAGCTTTTACATATCTGATAATTGTTTCATCTCTCTTTCAAATCTAAATGATAATCTTGCCGGGTATAGTATTCTTCGTTCAAGTCCTTTCTGATTCATTGCATTAAATATATCATGCCAGTCCCTTCAAGCCTGTAAGGTTTCTGTTGAGAAGTCTGATGATAACCTGGTGGGTTTTCCTTTTTATGTGATATTTTTTCCCTCTTTAGCTGCTTTTAAAAGTCTGCCTTTACCCTTGATCTTTGCCATTTTAATTACTGTATATCTTGATGTTGTCTTCCTTGGGTCCCTTGTGTTGGGAGATCTGTGCACCTGCATGCCTTGAGAGACTATCTCCTTCCCCAGATTGGGGAAGTTTTCTGCATTTACCTCCTCAGTGACACTTTCTATCCCTTTTCCTCTCTCTTCTTCTTCTGGTACACCTATAATGTAAATATTTTTTGGTTTGGATTGGTCACACAGTTCTCTCAATATTCTTTCATTCTTAGAGATCCCTTTTTCTTTCTGTACCTCAGCTTCTTTGTATTCCTCTTCTTTAATTTGTATTCCATTTACTTTCTCTTCTACTACATCTAATTTGCTTTTAAAACCCTCCATTGTATGTTACATTTCAGATATGGAATTTCTAAATAACCTCCAACTTAAATTCATTCCTGAGTTCTTGAATATTTTTCTATACCTGCATAAGCATGTTTATAATTTTTATTTTGAACTCTCTTTCAGGAAGATTGTTGAGTTCAGTTTCATCTGGCTCTCTTTCTGGGGTTTGTGATATTTTGGTCTGAGCCATGTTCTTTTGTTATTTCATATTTCTGTGTGGTGCCCACTAGTGGCAGAAACTCTAGTTTCTAGAGCTTCTCAGCTCCTGGAGTGAGGTTGGGGGGGGTAGTAGGGGAGCGTAGCTCGTACCTGGTGGGAGGAAAAGTCTGTTTCCTGATTCCTGTCTACTGTGCCTGCCTCTAGTGTCAGAGCCAGTGGGCCAAGCACACACATGTAAACATCTGAGCTTTGCATCTCTAGCTGTTGTAGGCAGGGCCTCCCTCTGGCTGTCCTGACACCTGTACAGTGACTGCCAGTTTGCGGGTAGGTGCCTGCAGGCCAGTAGGAAGGTTTTGCAGGCTGTGTGTCACAGTGGGCGGCCTCGGAGCTGAGTAGGCATCCAGAGATATGGAGCACCTGAAGATCCCCAAAGTTTCCAACCAGCTGGGCAGAGCATGCCCAGGCAACCTTGTCCAGCTCTCCCTTCTCCTGCACAGCAAGCTCCGTGCAAACCCCACCTCTTCAGCAGCCCTCTTGCTGCTAGGAAGCCTCTCAAACTGCCTGCCTTTCCTCTGACACAGAGCGGCCAGGTGTGGATCCCATCCTCCACAAATGCCCAAAATATCAATTTCTCAAGCAGTCCACCTCTCCAAGGTTCCCAATGTCCAGAGCACCCCACACTATAGTATTCTGCTCACAAAGCCAGATCTCCAGAGCTAGGTGTTCGGCAGTCCCAGGCTTCCACCCCCTCCCCCTTTCTGTTTCTCTTCCTCCTGCCAATGAGCTGGGGTGGGGGAGGGGCTTGGGTCCCACCAGATTAAGGCTTTCCTATGTTACCCTGTTTCGTGAGGTCTGTTTGCAGTCTGGTTCAGCCTTCTTTCTTGTAGCAGTTTTAAGGTTAATTGTATTAATTAACTATATTTTTGTACAATCTGTGGTTTTGGGAGGAGCTCTCTGTTTCATCTCTCATGCCTCCATCTTGCAAGTCCACTGATTCTCCAAAATTTTTTGATAGAAAAATTTTCTTCATACCTCCATCCATCTGCCCAAAGCCTTACACATAAACAGTGTTCAGTGACATACGACAGAAATAAAAATGCTTATAAATAGAATGACATGACCAAGACAATATTTTTGGAATATAGACCACTAACCATATGGCAGTACAGAGAATATTAGAACTGTAAGACACTACTACCACCAAAACAGCAACATATTTGAAAATTTCCTTTGCAAATCATACTTAGAAGTATAGCACAATACTTTGGAGTGGTGGAGAAGTTGATGCCTATTCTGGGTAGTCTCTATCCTGGATATATCTGAAATGGAGAGAAAAGCTTTCTATGTTGACATGTCACTTAGATGTGAAAATTTGTCTTGCACACAAACTTACATCTTAGATTTGTTAACAATGTATGCATATAAAGTTAATTGCTGCAACATTATCTACAGTTTAGAAATCCAGTGGGATGTACAACAGCTTTATAGTTATGTATGTAGAAATAAGTTTGATGTGGTCTGTGCTCAGCAGAAAGTATCAGCTCTCCTAGATACATGGTTCCCAAAGTGTGAATGGATTTGACTTTCAAAAGTGAAAACAGCTTCATCTGAGAAATTAATTATGAATTGCAGGATTATATAGTATACAAATCTTTATTTTATTGGCTTTATTAAAGTGGTGTGCAAATTTATATAATGAAGAAAGTGTTCCAGTAAAGCTGTCCCAGGAATGAAACCAAAACACTTCTTTACATTAGCTTAACACACACACACACCCCTACACAAACACATACAAACACAAATCCAATATTTCAATCTAAAGAAAATCATTAGAAAAGAATCAGTTTTTTATTCATTCTCAAAATTGGTTGCCTTATAGAATCAATAGAAATATATATAAAACTTGCCTGATCAGAATCAATAGAAGTACATATAAAACTATTTTTTATTTTCATTTACAGATTCCTAAATCCTGGTTCTATCATCCATTTCTTAGTCACTTTAAAAAATAAGTGTGGATTAAGTGTGGCATAAATATCCATGACCAAAGTCTTAATCTGTGTACTAAGTGTAGACAGGACATTTCTTGCTTATTTCTTGATCTAAGTAATGGCACCTGAACCAGGTAATATATTGACAACTAAATATTAACTAAAAGTTTATGAAACTGACGAAGTTTTGAAATCTAACAATACACTGATTTTAGGTCTTAAGGCCAAGGAAGAACAAATTTTCCAAATGGCCTTTTATGTCAGTTATACTATTTTTTTCAGTTTATGGTAAATTTGGTGCTCTTTGTTTTAAAAAGGAAATCAGATCTAACCTCAGATAGCAGCTGTCAATGTTGACCTCAGTCTCCTTATAGGCATAAAAATAACAGATGGATTATAACATTTTGAGGAATGATATAAATGATGTCTCATCCCTAATATAACTTTGAAATTTACTCTCATTTGTCAAGACCAAGTGTCTTCCTTAAAAAAAGTGTCTTTTCAAGCTTTCATATGCTATGTGTCATTGTTTCTAAAAGATGTTTTAGAGAGTTTCATCTGGGACATATTTCATGAGTCTTTAGCTTAGAACTTCTTTTTAATTTAAAAAAATGTTTAATTTACTTTATGCCTCAGATGATAAAAGTAGAAAACTACCTGGTGTTTCTGAGTTTGCTCATTAGAAGATTAGATTTTTAACACAAGACGGCATGAAATTAGGAAGAATATTTCATACACAATTTTTTTTAAAGAATATCTTAAATGTTCAATATCAAGTCAATTACTAAATATATTCTCATTCTAGACTATTTCATAGGCTGAATAAAGTACAAATTTCATGGTTTAGATTAATAAAATTCAATCACTTTATATGGCTCATACTATGCTCTATTTTTTCTAACACACATCATTGTTATATTTCAAATCAACCCTGATGTAAAAAATGAAAACAATAAACATGATTATAATTAGGGAGAGTTTGTTAAATGTGCTTTAATAGGCCCTATTGTGAGATATGTCTTGTGTACAAGCCGAAATCAAGACTAGCATACTAAAGAAGAAAAGATAAACAAACCCATGGTCAGTGAGTAGATACACAGCTTGAAATTGTTTGGTCTAGGAAGACATCTAAAACACAATTTGGTACATACAGAAAATGTAATTAAACGATAATTGCACTGAAGCACAATGAGTGTGGGATAAACAGCTTGTGAATCAATAAACCATGAGGCAGCAGGCTGAGGTGTTTATTGATTTATGATTCATATAGCTCCAAGTTTACTCCACTTCTAATTCAGTTGGAACTGCTATATTATCCTTCATTGGGAGAGCTGGGTGGAGTGATTGTACTGTTGTTTTATACGAAAAGAAGATTGTCTGAATATCATTTTTAGGTTTTATATGAGTACAATCCTTTGAGCTTTTCTGTTTACTTACCCAATCTGCAGGCTATGATATATTACTACACTAAAATTTGTCTATTAACATATTCAAATTTACATTAATTCAGAAACTTCAGGACAACATACATTTCTAATGAATGGAAGTCCTGTAGTTTCATTAATTTAAAACTGATTATTATCCTGGAATGTACATCCTATCATAGGTTCTAACAAAAAAACTTTCTGCATTTTAACCTAGGAAATTGTACATTTTATATACATTCTTATTATTGCCAGTGAGTGTCATTGTTAGTTTCTACATGGATAATCTTTAAAATACTTATGTTGCCATTTTGAGTACCTTCATAAGTGAATTTCAAGTGTCCATTCCCTTTTCACTGATCTCAAGGAGATCAGAAAGCAAATGATGCAGCTTTAGCCTCCAGCAACTTAAACAAAAGGCTGAATTAGGACACTTTCTAAGTACTTCTCTCTCTAAGTGTGTGCAGTATGTAGAACATGTAGCCCCTGAATACTCATTAGTTATCACTTTAAAAAATAAACAAAACTGTTATTTTGTTTCATCACAGAAAGCTGGCAGTTTACAAAGGATCATACTAGAACATGAACAGACAATTATCCAAAGAAGAAATTCAGATGGCCAAAACACACATGAAAAGATGCTCCACATTGCTAATCATCAGGGAAATGCAAACTAAACCACAATGAGATATCACCTCACACCAGTTAGAATGGCCAACATAGAAAAGATTAGGAACAACAAATGCTGGCAAGGATGCAGAGAAAGGGGAACCCTCCTACACTGCTGGTGGGAATGTAAACTAGTTCAACCATTGTGGAAAGCAATATGGAGGTTCCTCAAAAAACTAAAAATAGAAATACCATTTGACCCAGGAATTCCAATCCTATGAATTTACCAGAAGAAAACAACTTCTTAGATTCAAAAAGATATATACTCCCCTGTGTTTATTGCAGCACTATTTACAATAGCCAAGATATGGAAGCAACCTGAGTGTCCATCAGTAGATGAATGGATAAAGAAGAGGTGGTACATATACACAATGGAACACTATTCAGCCATAAGAAAGAAACAAATCTTACCATTTGCAGCAACATGGATGGAGCTAGAGGGTATTGTGCTCAGTGAAATAAGTCAGACAGAGAAAGATAAATACCAAATGATTTCCCTCATTTGTGGAGTATAACAATGAAGCAAAACTGAAGGAACAAAACAGCAGCAGACTCACAGACTCCAAGAAGGGGCTAGTGGTTACCAAAGGGGAGGGGTTGGGGAGGGTGGGTAAGGAGAGAGGGAGAAGGGAATTGAGGGGTATTATGATTAGTACACATGGTGTCGGGGGGATCATGGGGAAGACAGTATAGCATGGAGAAGACAAGTAGTGACTCTGTGGCATCTTACTACACTGGTGGACAGTGACTGAAATAGAGTTTGGGGGGACTTGATAATATGGGTGACTGTAGTAAACCCATTGCTTTTCATGTGAAACCTTCATAAGAGTGTATATCAATGATACGTTAATAAAAAAAAAACCTGGCTGAGGTGATCAATGAATGGTTGAATTTGTACCAGTTAAATACTTCTCGAGTGAACAAAGAAAAATTAAGCACAATGGCTTACTACTTATAAAAGGATTATTTGTGAGTTGATTAAGTGCCTTTTGACCCATATTGTCATCTCCACCCTTTATCATTATTACTTCTTGGGCACTTTTAATAAAACATTGCTATTGAAAAGGTAATGGTTAAGGTATTAAGGGAAGCAGGGCTCATGTCCCCTAATCAGATGAAGAAAATAATCTCTATCCCTATCCCTATGTCTGTTAATTCATGAGTTTATTCATTCAGGTGCTTTGTATTTGTACAATAACGTTTTAACTTCTTGTCTTGGCATATATAAAACCTTGGCTTAAATCCTGTTCTTGCACACACTACTCCAGTATTTTTGTCATCAGTCTTAGCCTCACTAATCATTGAAATGCACATCCATTGGTTTGGGTTTTTGCTCAATAAATGACACACATCCATTAAAAAGATGTTTTAGTATTGATATGGGTACTTGATTAAATACTTGCCAACATATGACATGACACCTGTCCTGGCTTTAAATATTTCTTTTCTATCTTGCCATCTCAAGAGTAAAAAGCTCTTTATATATAATGCTGTGAAATCCTAAATATAAACACATTCTGAATCACTCTTCCTACACTCTGCAGATTTCCTACCAAGGGAATAATTCTTGATTCCACAGTAATAGAGTTTACTACCCAATGGTTTCTTAAAGCTGAAAAGTTGAACTACAGGAGTATAGTTTGTTTTAATGCCTTACTTTCTTACATGTAGTTCCCTATGTAATACTTATGAGTAAAATGTTGGGTTTTGTTATTTGTTATTTTTAAACTTGGTTTTTGTGTCTTGAGCACATGTTTACACAATATAAAACAAATGCATTGTATTTTGGGAATAAACAGTTGATTTACGAGCAATCATGACAGAGTTTTTTGGATAAATTATTTTTCCACCAAGAAATGTTAGTAGAAAGATGACGTGCATATGAAACTAAAGCAGCAACTAGCATTAGCCTACACCTGAAGATATAGATATGTTTGGCTAAAACATAAAATCAATGTCTTACATCAAGTTTTAAATTGAAATAATTCCTGAGAGGCTTATATTTACATGGCTTTTTCTGTCCCTAAGGCACTGTTCCTTCTGAATTGGTTCAGTTCATGGATTCTCTCCTCTCAAGCACCCAGTTCCCTTTCTCTACTGTACATACGTAGGTACAAAACTCAAGCACTCTTCTCAACTATCTTACACCCTGATTCAAGCAAACAAACATACACACACAGAAGCTTTATTTGTAGCAAATTTATTGATGTCAGTTTATATTGTAGGAGGTTAAGAAACATAAATGGGAGTGTTAAATATCCCTGGTCCTAAAGCAATACAAAACAAAAATCAAACAATATATAAGCTATTCCTCTGCCTTTTCTAAGGATCTCAGTCCTTCTTCTCTTTCAACTTTATACTAAGAGAGAAAATAAAACAAATTGTCAATCAAAGAAGTCATCTTATTTTTCTATTAAGGGCATTTGTACTTATGCAATATTATATAAATATATGGAATTATAACTATATCCAGCAATCATAAATATATTTCCATATTTAATTCAGATATTAATTTTTTAAATATGACTATAAAAACAGTTGGAGTCACCCAGCCTATATCACACTGAATTCCTTTCTCCTCTGGAAGTTGGTGCACAGCCCTCCTGTCCATGTGTAGTTCCAATGAATTTGTATATATTAAGAGAACATATTATACTAATGTATACTTTATAAATATACATAAATCATATCACAGTGTGAAAATTCTTTTTCAGTCTTATTTTATTCACTCAACCCATCTCAAGTTCCATGTAAATCCATCCATTGATACTCAAAGAGCTGGTACATTCAAATTAATAGTGAATAATATTATATTGCATAAAATACCACAACTTACCTGTTTTTCCCCTACTGATGAATATTGATATTGATTCCAATATTTGGCAATTACCGGAAATGACATTTCTTCATGGCTCATTGTATAGTGTACATTTCTTAGACTTTCTGTAAGCTACAGAAAGCCATAAAGTAAATGAATCTAATTCTGTTGGATATTGTCCAATTCTATCTAAAGCTTGCATGACAGTTGCACTTCAACATGTAAGTGCTTCCGCTTTTTGGATCCCAATAATTTCACAATTTGAAATTCATGTCTATGTGGTAGATGTTGAATCACACCTTGTTTTGATTACCACATCATTGTCTAATGAGGTAAAGAAGATTTTGTTTGTTTTTTAACCATTCTGTTTTCCTTTTCTGTGAAATTTCTGTTCATATCATTTGCAAATGTCATATTAAGTCATCTTTGTACCTTTATATAAATCACAAAACTCAAGGAAAACTATCTGGGCTTAATATTAGCAGTATATTATCTGGGTGGAAGAGTTTACTTAATGAATTCCTCAGCAACTTTTAGTGGAAATTCACAGACTTCCCTAAGAATAGGGTTGAGAATCTAATGGTATCTTTTTCTTTTTCTTTTTTATTAATGGGTTGGATTGTTCACCTCTCTTCTAATACCTTTTATGTATACTTCTAATCTCAGGTGTGAATAAAATTAAATGATGACATAGATGTATATTCCAAAATGAAATCCTTGAAGACAATCACAATAACACACTCAGAAAACTGAAAGCTTATCTCATTTCACATGAAGCACCCTTATGGAAGAAAGTGGGGGTAGAAAAATGGTATATCCTAGCTTTCATTAGTTAGCCTTGAGAAAGTAGGACTGAACTCCTTTTTGAATTTATGCTGGCCCTTTCTCTCTCCTTACCCACATTCTAAATGTACATATGTATTTAGTTTACATGCTAACTAGTCAAGTGATAAAACATGTGTTTGTAGGGTATAAAGATTCCCTCTGAATATCCTACCAGTATAAGAATGACACCTTGAGGTCTTCTAATAGGGGAGTAAATCCTAAAAGTGCTCTAGCTTTTCTTATTAATGTAAGAGATGAGTGTTTATTTAAATCATGTGAATATTAGAGATGGGAGAGGGAAAGAAGAGTATGCAAAGTGGGAGATGGACAAGCACCGGCTTAGGAGTAGCTGAGGATCACTTGTGACCTCTTTAGGGTCTGGGACAAAGAGAGTTACTTCAGTTAGATACAGACAATCTTGCCTTATGGTACAATTAGAGTCATAGATCAATTCATTATATACCTTTTTCTTAAAAGCAAAGCACCTTGTTGTTTCTGATTTATCCTTCTGAAGACATGATATGGGCAAGGATACTTGGGAGCAAATTTTATTCCCCTCAAGGCTAAAAGTTAATTAATGTGCCACATAGTATCTCAGAAGGAATGAATTCTTATCCCCACACTTACATTTGACCTCCTGGGAAGAATAATTTAAACCCCAAATTTGGAAATACTCTTCCAAGTGATGCATCATTATTCTCATGCAACAACCTTGGAGTTTCCTGCATTTATCTTAAAAAATCAATTTCAAAAAAGATTAATCAATACGCATGATTGATATAACAGGACACTTCAAGGGTTTAATGAATTATTTTAAGGAATTAATTCACTGATTACATTAATAAATATTTATTTAATATATAGTCTATTACAAGAAAATTATCAGGTGCTAGAGATAAAACAGTAAATAACTGTGATCTCTGCCCTCAAATTATCATGGTCTATTTAATGGAGTGGTACAAAAAGAAACTCACAAAAAACAAATAAATAGGATCTCATCAAATGCTGAGTATTCTTAGGAACAGAAAAATTCACATTAAAATGATTTACAAGGATCAGCTTATGTGAAAATCCAAATGCATCAGCATACTTAGTAAGTATACATGAGGATTGAAGTATCTAATGCAATCTTCATGTACTATAATTTAATTCAATATCATATCCATGAGGATATACAAATATACATATTCAACCATCTAAACATATTTAAAGAAAAATGTGTGGTTTTGAAATATGTGATTTATGCTAGTAGAAATTTTAATGTCTTTTAAAACTTCATATATTGTATGTTGTTTTGAGAGTTACTATGTAGTAAGTGTATTATACTTATAAAACATTTTCCTTTCAAGAAGCTTAACTATATTGGCATTTTCCTAGAGAGAAAAAACACTCAAAAACTTTAGATGATTGATGTGATAAAGTAATATTTAAAAACAAAACAACTGAACTCATTATATGTCACATTGCTTCTGTACATGATGGAACAGTTAATCATTGAATTTAACACCTGTTCTTCCTTACTTCACTTTAAAAGAAACACTCAACATTTCAGCTTTTCTGTGATCAGGGACAGGTAGTATGGGTAAATACCACAATGGTGTCAATGACTAAATGCTGAATACCCAATGATATTATATTATTAATATTTTATTGTTATAAGTGTGGCAATTTTGATAGAAAGTGAGTTGCCAATTTGTAAAGTCGACTGTTTTGCAAATAACTCACTGTCACTATTAATAGAATTTTAATCTATGTTCATCATTTTGAGTCGAGTGACATTATCTCATATTTATCCTTGGCCTTTCTTTTTTTTATTATGCTATTATTGATATACACTCTTATGAAAGTTTCACATGAAAAAACAATGTGGTTACTACATTTACCCATATTATCAAGTCCCCACCCACAGCCCAATGCAGTCACTGTCCTTCAGTGTAGTAAGATGCCACAGATTCACTGTTTGCCTTCTCTGTGCTACACTGTTTTCCCCGTGATCCCCCACACCATGTGTACTAAACATAATACCCCTCAATCCCCTTCTCCCTCCCAACCTACCTGCCCTCCCACACCCCTCCGCTTGGTAACCACTAGTTCCTTCTTGGAGTCTCTGAGTCTGCTGCTATTTTGTTCCTTCAGGTTTGCTTTGTTGTTATACTCCACAAATGAGGGAAATCATTTGGCACTTGTCTTTCTCCACCTGGCTTATTTCACTGAACATAATAACCTCCAGCTCCATCCATGTTGTTGCAAATGGTAGGATTTGTTTCCTTCTTATGGCTGAATAGTATTCCACTGTGTATATGTACCACCTCTTCTTTATCCACTCATCTACTGATGGACACTTAGGTTGCTTCTATATCTTGGCTATTGTAAAAAGTCCTGCAATAAACATAGGGGTGCATATGTCTTTTTGAATCTGAGAAGTTGTATTCTTTGGGTAAATTCCAAGGAGTAGGATTCCTGGGTCAAATGTTATGTGTATTTTTAGATTTTTGAGGAACCTCCATATTGCTTTCCACAATGGTTGAACTAGCTCACATTCCCACTGGCAGTGTAGTAGGGTTCCCCTTTCTCCGCATCCTCACCAGCATTTTTTGTTCTTAGTCTTTTCATTGCTGGCCATCCTTACTGGTGTGAGGTGATATCTCATTGAGGTTTTAATTTGCATTTCCTTGATGATTAGTGATGTGGAGCATCTTTTCATGTGTCTGTTGGTGATCTGAATTTCTTCTTTGGAGAACTGTCTCTTCATATCCTCTACCCATTATTTAATCAGATTGTTTGCTTTCTGGGTGTTGAGGCATGTAAGTTCTTTATGTATTTTGGATGTTAACCCCTTGTTGGATATGTCATTTACCAATATATTCTCCCATAATGTAGGACGCCTTTTTGTTCTGTTGATGGTGTCCTTAGCTGTACAGAAACTTTTTAGTTTGATGTAGTCCCATGAGTTCATTTTTGCTTTTGTTTCCCTTGCTCGAGGAGATGCGTTCAGGAAGAAGTTGCTCATGTTTTTTTCAGGAGATTTTTGCCTACGTTGTATTCTAAAAGTTTTATGGTTTCATGACTTACATTCAGGTCCTTGATCTATTTTGAGTTTACTTCTGTGTATGGAGTTAAACAATAATCCAGTTTCATTCTCTTGCATGTAGCTGTCCAGTTTTGTTAACACCAGCTGTTGAAGAGGCTGTCAGTTCCTTATTGTATGTCCATGGCTCCTTTATCATATACTAATTGACCATATATGGTTGCATTTATATCAGGGCTGTCTAGTCTGTGCCACTGGTCTATGGGTCTTTTCTTGTGCCAGTACCAAATTGTCTTGATTACTGTGGCTTTGTAGTAGAGCTTGAAGCTGGGGACCATAATCCCCCCAGCTTTATTCTTCCTTTTCAGGATCTTTGGCTATTCGGGGTTTTTTGTGGTTCCATATGAATTTTAAAACTATTTGTTCCAGTTCATTGAAGAATGCTGTTGGTATTTTGATAGGAATTGCATTGAATCTGTAGATTGCTTTAGGCAGGATGGCCATTTTGACAATATTAATTCTTCCTATCCATGAGCACGGGACGTGTTTCCATTTATTGGTATCTTCTTTAATTTCTCTCATGAGTGTCTTGTAGTTTTCAGAGAATAGGTCTTCACTTCCTTGGTTAGGTTTACTCCTAGGTATTTTATTCTTTTTGATGCAACTGTGAATGGTATTGTTTTCCTGATTTCTCTCTCTGCTAGTTCATTGTTAGTGTATAGGAATGCTACAGATTTCTGCATATTAATTTTGTATCCCGCAACTTTGCTGAATTAACATATTAGACCTAGTAGTTTTGGAGTGGATCCTTTAGGTTTTTTATGTACAATATCATGTCATCTGCAAACAGGGACAGTTTAACTTCTTCCTTGTCAATCTGGTTGCCTTTTATTTCTTTGTTTTGTCTGATTGCCGTGGCTAGGACCTCCAGTACTATGTTGAATAACAGTGGAGAGAGTGGGCATCCCTGTCTTGTTCCCGATCTTAGATGAAAAGCTTTCAGCTTCTCGCTGTTAAGTATGATGTTAGCTGTGGGTTTGTCATATGTGGCCTTTATGATGTTGAGGTACTTGCCGTCTATACCCATTTTGTTGAGAGCTTTTATCATGAATGGATGTTGAATTTTGTCAAATGATTTTTCAGCATCTATGGAGATGATCATGTGGTTTTTGTTGATGTGGTGGATGATGTTGATGGATTTTCGAATGTTGCACCATCCTTGCATCCCTGGGAAGAATCCCACTTGATCATGATGGATGATCTTTTTAATGTATTTTGAATTCGGTGTACTAATATTTTGTTGAGTATTTTTGCATCTATGTTCATCAGGGATATTGGTCTGTAATTTTCTTTTTTTGTGTTGTTTTTGCCTCATTTTGGTATTAGAGTGATAGTGGCTGTGTAGAATGTGTTTGGGAGTATTCCCTCCTATTCTACTTTTTGGAAAACTTTAAGAAGGACAGGTATTAGGTCTTCACTAAATGTTTGATAAAATTCAGCAATGAAACCATCTGGTCCAGGTATTTTGTTTTTAGGTAGTTTTTTGATTACCAGTTCAATTTCTTTGCTGGTAATTGATCTATTCCGATTTTCAGTTTCTTCCTTGGTCAGCCTTGGAAGACTGTAATTTTCTAGAAAGTTATCCATTTCTTCCAGGTTATCCAGTTTGTTAGTATGTAATTTTTCATAGTATTCTCTAATAGTTCTTTGTTTTTCTGTGCTGTCCGTAGTGATTTTTCCTTTCTCATTTCTGATTCTGTTTATGTGAGCCGAGTCTCTTTTTTACTTGATAAGTCTGGCTAGGGGTTTATCTATTTTGTTTATTTTCTCGAAGAACCTGCTCTTACTTTCGTTGATCCTTTCTACTGTTTTATTCTTCTCGATTTTATTTATTTATGCTCTAATCTTTATTAGGTCTTTCCTCCTACTGACTTTGGGTCTCATTTGTTCTTCTTTTTCTAGTTTCGTTGATTGTGAGTTTAGACTGTTCATATGCGATTGCTCTTCTTTCCTGAGGTAGGACTGTATTGCAATATACTTGCCCCTTAGTACAGCCTTCGCTGCACCCACTTTTGCAGTGTTGAATTATTGTTGTCATTTGTCTCCATATATTGCTTGATCTCTGTTTTTATTTATTCATTGACCTATTGGTTATTTAAGAGCATGTTATTAAGCCTCCATGTGTTTGTGGGATTTTTCATTTTCTTTGCATAATTCATTTCTGGTTTCATACCTTAGTGGTCTGAGAAACTGGTTGGTATAATTTCAGTCCTTTTGAATTTACTGAGGCTCTTTTTGTGGTCTATTGTATTATCTATTCTTGAAAATGTTCCATGTGCCCTTGAGAAGAATGTGTATTCTGTTGCTTTTGGCTGTAGATTTACGTAGATGTCTGTTAGGTCCATCTGTTCTAATGTGTTATTCAGTATCTCTGTCTCCTTACTTATTTTCTGTCTGGTTGATCTGTCCTTAAGAGTGAGTGGTGTGTTGAAGGCCCCTAGAATGAATGCATTGCATTCTATTTCCCCTTTTATTTCTGTTAGCATTTATTTCACATGTGTAAGTGCTCCTTTGTTGGGTGCATAGATATTTATAATGGTTATAACTTCTTGTTGGATTGACCCTTTTATTATTATGTAATGTCCTTCTTTGTCTCTTGTGACTTTCTTTGTTTTGAAGTCTATTTTGTCTGATATAAGTACTGCAACTCCTGCTTTTTTCTCCCTATTTGTTGCATGAAATGTCTTTTTCCATCCCTTCACTTTTAGTCTGTGTAGGTCTTTGGGTTTACAGTGAGTCTCTTGAAGGCAGCATATAGATGGGTCTTGTTTTTTTATCCATTCAGTGATTCTAAGTCGTTTGACTGGTGCATTCAGTCCATTTACATTTAGGGTGATTATGGATAGGTATGTAGTTATTGCCATTGCAGGCTTTAGATTCGTGGTTACTAAAGGTTCAAGGTTAACTTCCAAAGTCTCTAGGGGTCAAACTTAACTCACTTACAAACACATTCTAAAGGTTCTTTTTTTTTTCTCCTCCTTGTTCTTCCTCCTTCATTCTTTACATACTAGATATAATATTCTGTACTCTTTGTGTATCCCTTGATTGACTTTGGGGATAGTTAATTTAATTTTGCATTTGCTTAGTAATTAGCTGTTGTACTTTCTTTACTGTGGTTTTATTACCTCTGGTGACAGCTATTAAACCATAGGAACACTTCCATCTATAGCAGTTCCTCCAAAATACACTGTAGAGATGGTTTGTGGGAGGTAAATTCTCTCAGCTTTTGCATCTCTGGAAATTGTTTAATCCCTCCTTCAAATTTACATAATAATCTTGCTGGATAAAGTAATCTTGGTTCAAGGCCCTTCTGCTTCATTGCATTAAATACATCATGCCACTCCCTTCTGGCCTGTAAGGTTTCTTTTGAGAAGTTTGATGATACCATGATGGGCTTTCCTTTGTAGGTGATCTTATTTCTCTCTCTGGCTGCTTTTAATAGTCTATCCTTATCTTTGATCTTTGCCATTTTAATTACTGTATGTCTTGGTGTTGTCTTCCTTGTGTCCCTTGTGTTGGGAGATCTGTGCATCTCCATCGCCTGAGAGACTATTTCCTTCCCCAGATTGGGGAAGTGTTCAGCAATCACCTCCTCAAAGGCACTTTCTATCTCTTTTTCTCTTTCTTCTTCTTCTGGTACCTGTATAATGCGAATATTTTCCATTTAGATTGGTCACACAATTCTCTCAATATTCTTTCAATCTTAGAGATTCTTCTTTCTCTCTGTGCCTCAGCTTCTTTGTATTCCTCTTCTGTAGTTTCTATTGCATTTATTGTCTCCTCCACCATATCCAATCTGCTTTGAATACCCTCCATTATGCTCTTCAATGATTGGATCTCCAATCGGAGTTCATTCTTGAGTTCTTGAATGTCTTTCCGTACCTCCATGGGCATGTTAATGATTTTTATTTTGAACTCCCTTCAGGGAGAGTCATGAGGTCAATATCATTTAAATCTTTCTCAGGAGTTGTATTAATAATTTTACTCTGAACTTTGGCATTTCATATTTGTGTATGGCGCCCTCTAGTGCCCAGAAGCTCTACTCTCTGTAGCTGCTCAGCCCTGAAGCAATATCAGGCATCCCAGGCGAGTGGTATTGTTGCCTGTCTGGAGGAAAGAGCTGTTTCCTGCTTCCCAGCTGCTATGCTTGTCTCCACTGCCTGAACCAGTGGGCTGAGAACATAGTTGTATAAGCCTCTATGCTTTGTGTTTGTAGTTGCTGTAGACAAATCTTCCCTCTGGCTGGCCTAATGCCAGGGTAGGGTTTGCAGGTTTGTGAGCCAGGTGGGGCTGGCCAGGAGAAAGGCACGGTAGGCTGCCTATCATGGAAGGGTTTCTTGGAGCTGTGTAAGCAGGCAGGGAGCTGGAGCACCTGAAGATCGTGAAAGCTCCCAACCTGCTTGGCAGAGTGCACCCAGATAATTTTGTCTACCTGTCCTCTCTCCTGAGCAGTAAGCTCTGTGCAATCTTTGCCCCTTTAGCAGCCCTCTTGTGGCTTCCTTGTTAGGAAGTCTCTCAGACTTCCCACCTTTCTTTTGTCCCAGAGCAGCTGGATATGGATCCCTGCTTTCCACAAACAGCTGGAATCTCTGTGTCTCCAGGAATTCTGCCTGTCTTAGCTTTCCAACCCCCTAATTATGAGAGTATCATGCAAGCACCATGAAATGTAGGTTTGTGCTCCCAAAGCAGATCTCCAGAGTTAGGTATTCAGCAGTCCCACGCCTCCACTCCCTCCCTGCTCTGTGCCTCTTCCTCCCTCCACTGAGCTGGGGTGTGGGAAGGGCTTGGATCCCGCCTGGCCACAGCTTTAGTAAGTTACCCTGTTCCGTGAGGTCTGCTCTTGTCTCCAGGTGTATGCAGTTCAGTGCAGTCCTCTTTCGTGTTGCTCTTTCTAGAGTAGTTGTATTAGTTATATTTTCATATTATATGAGGTTTTAGGAAGTAGCCTCTCTCTCACCTCTCACACCACCATCTTTATCCTTGGCCTTTCTTTACTCTAGTTTTCATTTCTCAATGTATCAATGTTTTATCTTAGGAATAGCATGTTGGATGGTCTTTTTCATCAATATTTTGGTTATTATATTATTTGATAGTTTCTTATAGAAGTTGGTTAGTACTTTTGATTTCATATTACATAGTAGGCATTATTATACAATAGTACTTTTTTTAGATGTTCAATTATTTTCTTGTGACTTAGGAACATAGAATATTTTTTAAGTGAATGCAAAATGTAAAAAGGGAAATATAAGTTTTTACAGAAATTACTCCTTCAAAGCCATATCAATAAGGACTATATTCTAAGTGCTGTGTTCTAAGTACTTATCTAATATCTACCACAGTGTGCTACTAGCTGAGTAATAGATCCAAGCTGAATGGACTACTGCATGCTTTGCTTAAATATCACTGGCCAAGAAATCTTGCTGCCATCAAGCCTAATGCAGTACAGATTATATTTTGCTTGCTTTATTCTCCATAAACCAACCAGACAATATCAGTCTTTATTTGGTGAGTAGAATAATGGTAATACTATTAATATTTGAATCTTGATATGAAGAGAGAGAATATCTTGATCTTTAGGAGGATTTATATTTTGATATGCAGTTGAAAATATTCACGTACTTTCATATAATATGCCCATACAATAGAAAATACCAGAAAAATTTAAAAGTTTGACTAATAGTTAAATATCAATTTGAGGCACAATTTTAAAAAGATGATTAATTTAAAAATCTATCACATGTTCTGATATTTGCATGTTTTGATTTATGCCATTCTTTATAAATTATTGCTTATTTTTTTACCTTCTTTTCTGTTAAAGCATAATAATTATCTGAGTTCTAATCATTGAATAGTGAATTATAAATCTGCATTAAAAAACATAATTATATAAATTCTAGTAATGTTCCACATGGTTCATTTACTTAATTCAATACATGAAACTAACAGTGTTTGTTTCCTCATTAGCATTATGAATATCTAATTGTTTTCTTCCTTTTGGGGTCTCAATGAAGGTGATTGTCAAAAATGTATCCATGGTGAATTTCCATGCATTTTCAAGTCCAGGTAACTTGATGAGTGAGCTGTTTACAGCTCCTTATCATTTTCATACTTTCTTAATCAAGGTCATTTTCTCACAATGTATTATGGTATGTGAGTTAAGAATTTATTTTCTAAATCTAAATGAGTCTGTGGTTCCAGATCATCTCTACTAGTTTTCAAGTATTACTAGTGTTTCTGTGCCTGTGATTTCCTGTATATAAAATGGAGGAAGACTTATAACTTACCTTGTGGAACTGTTGTAAGGATTAAATGTATGTGTAGTGCCTACTTCATGATCTGGCTCAAAATTAATATTCCAAAAATATTTCTTTTTAAGTAGTAGTAACACTGGACCACTTAGATTGACATTCAGTTAGTTCACAGTGAGATGCTATATTTGTTTGCAGAAAGTGAATAATATTATTGACACATGAACATGAAATGCTTTGGGAACTAAAATAATCATTTGATTTCATGGATAAAATTTTGGCAGTGAAAACCTCTGCAAGTATTGGATTATGAATCATGATTGAAAATGACAGCAAGAAATACAAATATCTGCCTATGAACAATTAATTCCAACAGAATAACAGAAAAATATTTTAGAAAAGAGTTCATGCTGTTTTGTTTTAATCTTATTTTCTTTCCATAAAGTTATTTCTCTGACTCTGGTTTAGTGGATGTAATTGGGTAATAGACATTAAAGTTACCAAATAATTCCAAACATTACACATAACTTCAAGCACATGGTCCATTGTTTTTACTATTTTCTAATATTTCTGAAAATGAAAGACAGAGTATTATAGGAAATATTTTAAATAACTGAATTTCAGTGATCTAATTATATATATATTTTTGGGGGTAAAATGACAAAATAAAAATTCTATACTGATTATAATTATTTGTATATAAATATAATGGCATATATATGTGTAACTTCTCTAAAATTATTAGGGATTTAGAATTAAAAATTATGAGGAGCTCTTCAACTCTGAATTAGACAGCATAGATCTAACTAAATACTTTCTCTTTCTTACTTCCTCCTGGTTTAGTACTAGACACATTCAATTAATGTGCTGGATTAAATACATTTGCTGAAAAGAGGAAGTCTTTATCATTAGTCTCTTCCCACTGATTCTAGGTGCAAAGAATCTGAAAAGCCCTTTTATGCTGAATTTTAGTATAAAAAATATCATATTTCAAAAATATTTCTGGCACTGTCTTATTGTTTGATTTATGATTTTTTTCTATTAGCCCAGCAATTTTTGTGTAAACACATATTGATTTAAACTACAGTAAATTACTATCGTACACTTAATATTTAATGTCACTCTGTTTTGTGATCTACATAACTTCTGGGTGATTCACATATTCAGACCAGTTCATAACTCAATTCTTTTAATTTCAGTAATTGGGACATTTTAGAAATGCAAGAAATAGAGATCAGTTGAAGGGTTCTCTATGCTATTTTTTCCATATTCAAACCTATGTACAGCAACATTAACAACCAAATGTGTTGCTTTCAGCCATCTGATTTCAAATGGAGAATATATTTTGTGTTAAGATACATGATGCATGTAAGGTAAAGATATATGATGAGGATAAAGAAACATCAAATAGCCACAGCCTACAGATAATCCTTTATAGAAAATATAGGCCACAGTCTCCAAAAATTATAGGTAATGTTCTCATGCCTATTTATAACTTTCCTGAGGCTGAGAAGGAAGGTGATGGTTTCCTGATCATGAACTCTCCTCAGCCCCATGGATCAATCTCACTGGCATTAGTAATAGGAAAAGTCCTGGGTATAGCAAAACACCAACCTTCTTTACCTAAAAAGATGAGGGAGTGTATATTTAATAAAATAAAGCTGCAAGGTTCCAAACAAAAGAACAAAGGAAGAAAATATAGAAATATGTACATACAAACTTCCTCATTGCAAAAATGAAGACATGGGGGCAGCTTGCAGACCAAGAGAAAAGTGACGCCCGTGTTGCCTTGTTTATGAATAATAAATTCATTAATACTTTTGTTTCCATAAGAAACAAAATATTTTTATAGAGGAACTGAAGGTTTCCAGTCTCTATGGAGAAAGTTTCCTAAAAATCTATATCACACAGCTATTGTGGTAACTGTGGACTTCTTCCGTAGATCTGGGAGGATGGGGTTCCTGCCCAGAGCAAATTCTCCATGAATCCGTGGACCGAAGGACAAATGTGGGAGTTTGGGAAAAGAGTCCGTATTTCTCACAGCTCAGTCTCCCTCTCCCAAGGCGCTCTCTGCCTCCCCTCACTCACACACCCACAAGCCTGCTCCACGGGTCCCCTCTGGCCATGGCCCATGCTCCTTCCCCCACCTACCCTTTCCTGGAGGAGCTCCATGGACAGGTCCCTGGTGACTGGCAGGAGCCTGACCAATTATGCACCAGGAATGGAGGGGAGGGGAGAATGTCTGTTTTCTCTCCACCCCCCCACCCCCCCAACCTTGCCTAGGATCTACCGGAGGTTCTGCCTTGGTAAAATTTCCATTAATATGCAAACAGACCCTTATCCACACACCACTACCAAGGCCAGGTGGAAAATCTGGGTGAAAACTTACATTTACACCACACCTAGATATAACAAAATTAGATTTGTATATCTAAACCTGAAGTAATTAAAATTTTCATTCTTCAGATATATCAGAACTGGGTCTCTCAACCACCACAATGGTTAAGGAAGGTAGAACATCTAAGTGCTATTTTATGAGTTGGCCCCCAAGCTAATTGCAACCACCTGGCCTTTATAACATTTCTTGCTCTCTCTCTCTCTCTCCCTCCCTCCCTCCCTTCCTCTTTCTCTCTCACTCTCTCTCTCTCTATCTATCTCTGTTGCCCCTGTGCTCCCTTACTCTTCTGGACTCTCTCTAATCCCCTGGAGTAGTGTGTCCCTTTATTATGCATAAATATTACCCTAGGAATTGTCAAATTACAGTTTACAAGCTCCACCTACAAAGTTTCTGATTTAGAAGGACTGCTCTGTGGCCCAATAATTTGCATTTTTAACAAGCCCCTCAGGTGATTTTACTTAACTTTAACCCTGCTGACATTTTAGGAAAATATGTCCAAGACTAGAGTGTTGCACGTGGGCTTGCTGCCTAGTTCATCTCATATTTTCCTTATCTCCTTTAGTGTGCATGCTAATTCCTGGTGTTTAATTTGCTTAAGATATCCCTTTATGCTATGTAATTTTCATGAATATTTCTTTTTTCTTTCCTGTTCAATTTTCCAGAATACCATTGTCCCAATTTTCAATTTTTCAGCTTCAAATTCTTAACCCACTACCATGGCCTAACTTTCTTTAGGTATCTTAGCTTTCTATTTTCCCATGATGTAAGGCCTGTCAATAATGAACTTCCTAAAATTCCCTTAATCCTTTTCCTTTCCAACTGATGATTTTCACCAGCTTTTAGCACATTTTTTAGCATGAATAATAGAAAAAACTGCTTTTACATTTTTATAAGGTTAGCCTCTTCACCTGTTTTTTTTATCTTATATTTTTATCTCTAAGGATCTTGCTAAATCAATTTTTATTTGGAAAATAATTCCTGAGAATCTACTCTGTGTTGTAACCAAAGACAAAGAGCTTCCTCCTTTCACAAACTTCACTTTTTCTTGACCATGACCCTCTTAAAAATCACATTCATAAATTCCTGTCACAGTCTAAAATGACTTTGCTCCTTATTTCTACCTTGCAAATAACATAAATTTCCCTCCCTTTTCCTGGTAGAAAACTTCTTCAAAGAGCATCCTATTTCTATTATCATCGCTGTGAGCTATCTGAATTTGCCACAGGCTGCTGCCATTCTTCTACTTGATTCATGGACCTTAATCACTACTTCTTCCCACTTGCCTTTACTTCTTAGTACCATGTGATACTTAGGCCAACCTTCAAGAATCTATTCTCATAACTTCTGAGAGACTGAATAGCATTTTAGATTTTTCTTCTCTCGTTATTCCCTAATGCACGATTGTGTTTCTGTGCTATAGTTTTTGAGATTCCCAAACTTCTGTCCCTCATCTCAAATTTTCTTTCTATGAGTCCTCTCCCTTGACAAAATCTCAACCATAAATAAATGCAATTATCTGTAACTCAGAAAAGTTACATTTATTAAAGGAAACACCATAGGTAATATTTATTGCACAGTTTCTGACATACATACTGCATTCATTATAGACATTAATGGCTATTTTTGCTGTAAATGTTATTAATAGTAATCATTATTGTGATTACGTCTAAGGCTTCACTGTTTTTCTAAAGCTCCAAATAGGCATTTTCTGTTTTTTGATGACTACACGTGAAAGGCTCATTTGTGAGTCAAACTTAATAAAAGCAGTTATGGACAAAATGTTATCAGTTATGTCTTCATCAATTTTGAGACTTCCACTACTTATATGGTTTTCCACTCTTATTATTTTCCTTTTGATTACCTCAATACTTTTTATAATAAACCCACAAAAATTTAATTGGAGAAATGCATTGGATTTTCCCAGTTACCTGGGAAATAAATACTTCAGAAAATAATAATTCTGGATTAATACCATATAGGAGGACTAAGGCAGCTGTATACTTCACAGGAAGAGTGTTCTCGTCCCTTACTTAATAGCACAGAAGAGAACTTATTGCTAGAATATGACTTATGTCTCAGAGGAGATCTCCTAATTGAATACCATATGAGAACCTATTTAAGGAAATGTTTAAAGGACATCTAAAAGTAGCAATTTTATGGCACTGAATTGCTTTCATATACAGTTTTAATTTTGTTCACCTCATGAGAGAAATTATCTAAGGTTGATCAAGAAAAATAGTGCCATATTCTTCTGGATATAAATACACATATTGTATTTTGAACCACTAGACAACTCATTAAAATATATTTTTAGAGTTGTAAGCTATGTTCCCAGAGCTGAGCCAGCACTAGGAATTAATTCACAGACATGGACCCTTTCCATGTAGCAAAATTTGCACTCTGTCAAAGGAGACATCAATTACAGTAAAGAATGATCAGTTATGTAGCTGAAGTTCAAGGTGTTAAAATAAAGACATTTTTGCTAAATTTACAGGGTTTTATCCCCAAGACACCAGTTAAGGTGATATCTAATAGGTAAGAAAAAAACAGCATAATGAACTATCATCTATATAGCTAATGCTCCTGTGAGCAATATTATGGGCTGTTGCTACAAACTCTTCATTATCTGAATAAAAATAAAGAATCAAACTATAAATCAATCCATGGTTATCAATTGTACCAGTATCTAGAGAAAAATTAATATACTTCAGATGTTTAATTAACTACTTTGAAATTTTTAAAGGCATGAACTCAAAACCTCAGATAAGTTTAAAGAATAATTCTTATGAAATGCACCACAAGATGTTCCAAGCTCATCTTTTAGCTTCTCTGTTCCTGTCCTATATTAGCCATTCTACGAAGGAGGCTTTGTCCTTTTTATTGGGGGATCATATTAGAAACCAAGCACTGGTAAGCTAGTTGCTATTAGTTGTCACTACTGCTAGGCCCTCTCAGTGGACAGTTAGGAAACATGTATATGTACGATAACCCATGTATAAACAACTATCTATAATTATTTCATTATATATTGAACTAAAAGACTCCACTGATGTCTTCAATTCTAATTCAGTAGAACATGGTTCATTCCAGTCTTTTCCCTGGAGATCAACCTGTCTATAGTTCTAAAAAAAAGGTGGGATTTTTACTGGAATTGCATTGAATTTTTTTTATTAAGGTATTATTGATATACATTCTTATGAAGGTTTCACATGGAAAAACAATGTGGTCACTACATTTATCCATATTATCAAGTCTCCATCCATACCCCAATGCAGTCACTGCCCATCACTGTAGTAAAATGCCACAGATTCACTATTTGCCTTATCTGTGCTACACTGTTTTCCCTGTGATTCCCTGCAACATGTGTACTAAACAAAATACCCCTCAATCCCCTTCTCCAACCCTCTCCACCCACCCTTCCACAACCCTCTCCTTTGGTAGCCACTAGTTCCTTTCTTGGAGTCTTTGAGTATGCTGCTATTTTGTTCCTTCAGGTTTGCTTTGTTGTTATACTCCACAAATGAGGGAAATCATTTGGCACTTGTCTTTCTTCACCTGGCTTATTTCAATGAGCATAATATCCTCCAGCTCCATCCATGTTGTTGCAAATGATAGGATTTGTTTCTTTCTTATGGCTGGATAGTATTCCATTGTGTATATGTACCACACCTTCTTTATCCATTTATCTACTGATGGACACTTAGGTTGCTTCCATATCTTGGCTATTGTAAAAAGTGCTGCAATAAACATAGGGGTGCATATGTCTTTTTGAATCTGAGAAGATGTATTTTTGGGGTAAACTCCAAGGAGTGGGATTCCTGGGTCAAATGGTATTTCTATTTTTAGTTTTTTGAGGAACCTCCATAATGCTTTCCACAATGGTTGAACTAGCTTACATTCCCACCAGCAGTGTAGGAGGGAACTCCTTTCTCCACATCCTTGAGAGCATTTGTTGTTCTTAATCTTTTCGATGGTGGCCATCTTTACTGGGGTGAGGTGATATCTCATTGTGGCTTTAATTTGCATTTCCATGATGATTAGTAATGTGGAGCATCTTTTCTTGTGTCTGTTGACCATCTGAATTTCTTCTTTGGAGAACTGTCTCTTCATATCCTCAGCCCATTTTTTAATTGGGTTATTTGCATTTTGGGTGTTGAGGCATGTAAGTTCTTTATATATTTTGGATGTTAACGCCTTGTTAACCCCTTCTCAGATATGTCATTTACAAATATTTTATCCCATACTGTAGGAGGCTTTTTTGTTCTCTTGATTGTGTCCTTTGCTGTACAGAAACTTTTTAGTTTGATGTAGTCCCATGAGTTCATTTTTGCTTTTGTTTCCCTTGCTTAAGGAGATTCATTCAGGAAGAAGTTGCTCATGCTTATATTCAGGAGATTTTTGCCTATGTTGTCTTCTGAGAGTTTTATGGTTTCATGACTTACATTCAGGTCCTTGATCCATTTTGAGTTCACTTTTGTGTATGGGGTTAAACAATGATCCAGTTTCATTCTCTTGCATGTAGCTGTCCAGTTTTGTGAACACCAGCTGTTGAAGATGCTGTCATTTCCCCACTGTATGTCCATGGCTGTTTTATCATATATAATTGACCATATATGGTTGGATTTATATCAGGCCTCTCTAGTCTGTTCCACTGGTTTATGGGTCTGTTCTTGTGCCAGTATCAAATTGACTTGATCACTGTGGCTTTATAGTGGAGCTTGGAGCTGGGGAGCATAATCCCCCCAGCTTTATTCTTCCTTCTCAGGATTGCTTTGGCTATTTGGGGTCTTTTTTCATTCCATATGAATTTTAGAATGATTTTCTTTAGTTCAGTGAAAAATGCTGTTAGTATTTGAAAGGAATTGCATTGAATCTGTAGATGGCTTTAGGCAAGACGGCCATATTGATAATATTAATTCTTCCTATCCGTGAGCACGGGATGTGTTTCCATTTATTGGTATCCTCTTTAATTTCTCTCATGAGTGTCTTGTACTTTGCAGAGTATAGGCCTTTCACTTCCTTGGTTAGGTTTATTCCTAGGTATTTTATTCTTTTTTGGTGAACTGTGAATGGAATTGTTTTCTTTATTTCTCTCTCTGGCAGTTCATTGTTAGTGTATAGGAATGCCACAGATTTCTGCATATTAACTGTGTACCCCGCAACTTTGCTGAATTAAGATATTAGATCTAGTAGTTTTGGAGGGGACTCTTTAGGGTTTTTATGTACAATGTCATGTCATCCGCAAATAAGGACGGTTTTACTCCTTCCCTGCTAATCTGGATGCCTTATTTTTTTGTATCATTAACCTACAATTACTTGTGCAACATTATGGTTACAAGACTCCCCACATCATCAAGTCCGCCCCATATACCCCATTACAGTCACTGTCCATCAGTGTAGTGAGATGCTATAGAATCACTACTTGTCCTCTCTGAGTTGTACAGCCCCCCCTGTGACCCTCCCTACATTATGTCTGCAAATCATAATGCCCCTTTTACCCCCTTGTCCCTCCATTCCCACCCATTCTCCCCAGTCCCTTTCCCTTTGGTAACTGTTAGTACATTCTTCGGTTCTGAGTCTGCTGCTATTTTGTTCCTTCAGTTTTTTTCTTTGTTCTTATACTCCACATATGAGTGAAATCACTTGATACTTGTCTTTTTCAGCTTGGCTTATTTCACTGAGCATAATACCTACTAGCTCCATCCATGTTCTTGCAAATGGTAGGATTTGTTTTCTTCGTGTGGCTGAATAATATTCCATTGTGTATATGTACCACATCTTCTTTATCCATTCATCTACTGATGGACACTTAGGTTGCTTCCATTTCTTGGCTATTGTAAATAGTGCTGTGATAAACATAGGGGTGCATCTGTCTTTTTCAAATTGGGCTGCTGCATTCTTAGGGTAAATTCCTAGGAGTGGAATTCCTGGGTCAAATGGTATTTCTATTTTGAGTTTTTTGAGGAACTTCCATACTGCTTTCCACAATGGTTGAACTAATTTGCATTCCCACCAGCAGTGTAGGAGGGTTCCCCTTTCTCCACATCCTCGCCAACATTTATTGTTGTTTGTGTTTTGGAGGTTGCCATCCTTACTGGTGTGAGGTGATACTTCACTGTGGTTTTAATTTGCATTTCTCTGATGATTAGGGATGTGGAGGATCTTTTCATGTGCCTGTTGGCCATCTGAATTTCTTCTTTGGAAAAGTGTCTGTTCAGATCCTCTGCCCATTTTTTAATTGGATTATTTGCTTTTTGTTGGTGAGGTGCATGAGCTCTTTATATATTTTGGATGTCCACCCCTTATCGGATATGTCATTTATGAATATATTCTCCCATATTGTAGGATGTCTTTTTGTTCTACTGATAGTGTCCTTTACTGTACAGAAGTTTTCAGCTTGATATAGTCCCACTTATTCATTTCTCCTTTTGTTTCCCTTGCCCGGGGATATGTTCATGAAGAAGTTGCCCATGGTTAAGTCCAAGAGATTTTTACCTATGTTTTTTCCTAAGAGTTTTATGGTTTCATGATTTACATTCAGGTCTTTGATCCATTTCGAATTTACTTTTTTGCATAGGGTTAAATAATGATCCAGTTTCATTATCTTACATGTAGCTGTCCAGTTTTGCCAACACTAGCTGTTGAAGAGGCTGTCATTTCCCCACTGTATATCCGTGGCTCCTTTATCATATATTAATTGACCGTATATGTTTAGGTTAATATCTGGACTCTCTATTCTGTTCCATTGGTCTGAGAGCCTGTTCTTGTGACAGTACCAAATTGTCTTGATTACTGTGGCTATGTAGTAGAGCTTGAAGTCTGAGAGTGTAATTCCCCTGTTTTATTCTTCCTTGTGAAGATTACTTTAGCTATTCCTGGTCTTTTGTGGTTCCATATGAATTTTAAAACTCTTTGTCTAGTTCACTGAAGAATGCTGTTGGTATTTTGATAGGGATTGCATTGAATCTGTAGATTGCTTTAGGTAGTATAGCCATTTTGACAATATTTATTCTTCCTAGCCAAGAGCATGGGATGAATTTAAATTTGTTAGTGTTCTCTCTAATTTCTCTTAGGAGTGTCTTGCAGTTTTCAGGGTATAGGTCTTTCACTTCCTTGGTTAGGTTTATTTCTAGGTACTTTATTCTTTTTGATGCAATTGTGAATGGAATTGTTTTCCTGGTTTCTTTCTGTTAGCTCATCATAAGTGAATAGAAAAGCAACAGATTTCTGTGTGTTAATTTGTATCCTGCAACTTTGCTGAATTCAGATATTAGTTCTAGTAGTTTTGGAGTGGATTCTTTAGGGTTTTTTATGTACAATATCATGTCATCTGCAAATAGTGACAGTGTGAGTTCTCCTTTACCAATCTGGTTGCCTTGTATTTCTTTGTTTTATCTGACTGCCAAGGCTAGGGCTTCCAGTATTATGTTGAATAACAGTGGGGAGAGTGGGCATCCCTGTTTTGTTCCCTGTCTAAGGTGAAAATCTTTCAGCTTCTTGCTGTTAAGCACGATGTTGGCTGTGGGTTTGTCATATATGGCATTTATTATGTTGAGGTACTTGCCCTCTATACCCATTTTGTTAAGAGTTTTTATCATGAATGGATGTTGAATTTTGTCAAATGCTTTTTCAGCATCTGTGGAGATGATCATGTGGTTTTTGTTGTTTTTTTTTGTTGATGTGGTGGGTGATTTTGATGGATTTTCAAATGTTGTACCATCCTTGCATCCCTGATATTAATCCCACTTGATCATGGTGTATGATCCTCTTGGTGTATTTTTGAACTTGGTTTGCTAATATTTTGTTGAGTATATTTGCATCTATGTTCATCAGCGATATTGGTCCGTAATTTTCTTTTCTGGTGGGGTCTTTGCCTGGTTTTGGTATTAGAGTGATGCTGGCTCCATAGAATCAGTTTGGAAGTATTTACTCCTCTTCTATTTTTTGGAAAATTTTAAGGAGAATGGGTATTATTTCTTCTCTGTAGTCTGAGGAAATTCAGCAGTGAATCCATCTGGCCTGGGAGTTTTGTTCTTGGGTAGTTTTTTTATTACAGATTCAATTTCGTTGCTGGTAATTGGTCTGTTTAGATTTTCTGTTTCTTCCCTAATCAGTCTTGGAAGGTTGTATTTTTCTACGAAGTTGTCCATGTCTTCTAGGTTTTCCAGCTTGTTAGTATATAGATTTTCATACTATTCTCTAATAATTCTTTGTATTTCTGTGGGGTCCATTGTGATTTTTCCTTGCTCATTTCTGATTCTGTTTATGTGTGTAGATTCTCTTTTTCTCTTAATAAGCCTGGCTAGGGGTTTATCTATTTTTTTTATTTTTCCAAAGAACCAGCTCTTGGTTTCATTGATTTTTTTCTATTGTTTTATTCTTCTCAATTTTATTTATTTCTTCTCTGATCTTTATTATGTCCCTCCTTCTGGTGACTTTGGGCCTCATTTGTTCTTCTTTTTCCAATTTCAATAATTGTGACTTTAGACTATTCATTTAAATTGTTCTTCCTTCTTTAAATAGGCCTGGATTGCAATATACTTTTCTCTTAGAACCGCCTTTACTGCGTCCCACAGAAGTTGGGGCATTGTGCTGTTGTTGTAATTTGTCTCCATGTATTGTTTGAGCTCTGTTTTAATTTGATTGTTGATCCATTATTTAGGAACATATTGTTAAGCCTCCATGTGTTTGTGAGCATTTTTGTTTTCTTTGTACAATTTATTTCTAGTTTTATACCTTTTTGATCTGAGAAGTTGGTTGGTAGAATTTCAATATTTTTGAATTTACTGAGGTTCTTTTTGTTGCCTAGTATGTGGTCTATTCTGGAAAATGTTCCATGTGCACTTGAGAAGAATGTGTGTCCTGCTGCTTTGGGTGTAGAGTTCTGTAGATGTCTGTTAGGTCCATCTGTTGTAATGTGTTGTTCAGTCCCTCTGTGTCTTTAGTTATTTTCTGCCTGGTTGATCTGTCCTTTGGAGTGAGTGGCGTGTTGAAGTCTCCTAAAATGAATGCATTGCTGTTTATTTCCTCCTTTAATTCTGTTAGTATTTGTTTCACATATGCTGGCCCTCCTGTGTTGGGTGCATATATATTTATAATGGTTATATCTTCTTGTTGGACTGACCCCTTTATCATTATGTAATGTCCTTCTTTATCTCTTGCTACTTTCTTCGTTTTGAAGTCTATTTTGTCTGATACAACTAGTGGAACACCTGCTTTTTTCTCTTTGTTGTTTGCATGAAATATCTTTTTCTATCCCTTCACTTTTAGTCTGTGTTTATCTTTGGGTTTGAGGTGAGTCTCTTGTAAGCAGTATATAGATGGGTCTTGCTTTTTTATTCACTCTATTCCTCTCTGTCTTTTTATTGGTGCATTCAGTCCATTTACATTTAGGGTGATTATCGATAGATATGTACTTATTTCCATTGCCGGCTTTATGTTCGTGGTTACCAAGGGTTCAAGGGTAGCTTCTTTACTATCTAACAGCCTAACATAACTCTCTTGTTAAGCTATTATAAACACAGTCTGATGATTCTTCATTTCTCTCCCCTCCTATTCTTCCTCCTCCATTATTTACATGTTAGGTGTTTTACTCTGTACTCTCTTGTATTTCCTTTGACTGTATTTGTGTATAGTTGATTTTATTTTTTGCCTTTAGTTGGTATTTGGATGGTCTACTTTCTTTTCTATGATTTTATTTTCTCTGGTGACATCTTTTTGGCCTTAGGAGTTCTTCCATCTAGAGCAGTCACTTTAAAATATCTTGTAGAGGTTGTTTGTGGGAGGTAAATTCCCTCAACTTTCACTTCTCTGGGAATTGTTTAATCACTCCCTCAAATTTAAATGATAATCCTGCTTCATACAGCATTCTTGGTTCAAGGCCCTTCTGTTTCATTGCGTTAAATATATCATGCCAATAGAGGATTAAAGATGGCGGTGTGAGAGAAAGGTTTCCTCATAAAACCCCATACAATACTGAAATATAACTAATGCAACTACTCTTTAAATAGCAACAGGAAAGAGGACTGCACCAAACTGCATACACCTGAAGACCAGAGCAGTCTTCACAGAACAGGGTAATGTACTAAAGCTGTGGCCAGGCAGGATCCAAGCCCTTCCCACTACCCATCTCTCCGGTGGGAGGAAGAGGAACTGAGCAGGGAAGGAGTGGAGATCTGGGACTGCTGAATACGTAACTCCAGAGATCTACTCTGGGAGCAAAAAACCTGCATTTCATGGTGCTTGTGTGATACGCTCATAATTAGGGGGTTGGAAAGTGACAACAGGCAGAATTCCTGGAGAGACTAAGATTCCAGCTGCTTGTGGAAAGCAGGGATCCATATCCAGCTGCTCTGGGACAAAAGAAAGGTGGCCAGCCTAAGAGATTTCCTAACAAGGAAGCCCTTAGCAAGAGGGCTGCTGAAGGGGCAAGGATTGCACAGAGCTTTCTGCTCAGGAGAGAGGACAGGTAGACAAAATTGTCCAGGTGCACACTGCGCAGCAGGTTGGGAACTTTCACGATCTTCAGCTGCTCGCTCCAGCTCCCGGGCTGCTTACACCGATCCAAAAAACCCTTCTGTGATAGGCAGCATACTGTGCCTTTCTCCTGGCCCGCCTGAATGGGCTCACAAACTGGCAAACTCTATGCTGTCCTAAGGCCAGCCAGATGGATGGTCTGTGTAGAGCAACTACAAATTCAAAGCACAGAGGCTTATATCTGTGTCCTCGGCCCACTGGTTCAGGAACAGGAGACAGGCGTAGCAGCCTGGAAGCAGGAAACAGCTCGTTCCTCCCCCCAGGAACCAGTACCACTCACCTGCAACTCCCCACATTGCTTCAGGGGCTGAGCAGCTCCAGGGAGTAGAGCTTCTGGGCACTAGAGGGCATCATACACAAACACGAAATGGCAAAGGAACCTGGTCCAGAGTAAAATCATTAATATAACTCCTGAGAAAGATTTAAATGATATCGACGTCATGACTCTCCCTGAAGGGAGTTCAAAGTAAAAATCAGTAACATGCTCATGCAGGTACAGAAAGATATTCAAGAACTCAGGAAAGAATTCTGGTAGGAGATCCAATCGTTGAAGAGCACAGTGCATGGGATTAAAAGCAGATTGGATATGGTGGAGGAAATGATAAATGAAATAGAAACTAGAGAAGATGAATACAAAGAAGCTGAGGCACAGAGAGGAAAAAGGATCTCTAAGAATGAAAGAATATTGAGAGAACTCTGTGACCAATCCAAACGGAACAGTATTTGCATTATAGGGGTACCAGAAAAAGAAGAGAGAGAAAAGGGGGTAGAAAGTGTCTTTGAGGAGGTGATTGCAGAAAACTTCCCCAATCTAGGGAAGGAGATAGTCTCTCAGGCCATGGAGGTGCACAGATATCCCCACACAAGGGACCCAAAGAAGACAACATCAAGACATATAGTAATTAAACAGGCAAAGACCAAGGATAAGCACAGACTATTAAAAGCAGCCAGAGAGAGAAATAAGATCACATACAAAGGAAAGTCCATCAGGCTATCATCAGACTTCTCAACAGAAATGTTACAGGGCAGAAGGGAGTGGCATGATGTATTTAATGCAATGAAGCAGAAGGGCCTTGAACCAAGATTACTTTATCTGGCAAGATTATCATTTAAATTTGAAGGAGGGATTTAACAATTTCCAAATAAGCAAAAGCTGAGATAATTTATCTCCCACAAACCATCTCTACAGTGTGTTTTGGAAGGACTGCTATAGATGGAAGTGTTCCCATGGTTTAAGAGCTGTCACCAGAAGTAATAAAACCACAGTAAAGAAGGTAGAATAGCTAATTACTAAGCAAATGCAAAATTAAATTAACTAACCACAAAGTGAATCAAGGGATAGACAAACAGTAGAGAATATGATATCTAATATATAAAGAATGGTCGAGGAAGAAAAGGGAGGAGGGAAAAATAAGAACCTTTAGATTGTGTTTGTAATAGCATATTATCTGAGTTCATTTAGACTCTTAGATAGTAAGGAAGTTAACCTTCAACCTTTGCTAACCATGAATCTGAAGCCTGCAATGCCAATAAGAACATACCGATCCATTATCAACCTAAATGTAAATGGACTGAATGCACCGATCAAAAGACATAGAGTCACCAAAACGATAAAAAAACAAGACCCATGTACATGCTGCCTACAAGAGACTCACTTTATACCCAAAGACATACATAGACTAAAAGTGAATGGATGGAAAAAGACATTTCATGCAACTAATAGGGAGAAAAAAGCAGGTATTGCAGAACTAATATCACACAAAAATAGACTTAAAAACAAAGTCACAAGAGACAAAGAAGGACATTACATAGTGATAAAAGGGTCAATCCAACAAGAAGATATAACCATTATAAATATCTATGCGCCGAATACAGGAGTACCTACATATGTGAAACAAATACTAACAGAATTAAAGAGGGAAATGGAATGCAATGCATTCATTCTAGGAGACTTCAACACACCACTCACTCTGAAGGACAGATCAAGCAGACAGAAAATAAGTAAGGAGACAGAGCACTGAATAACATATTACAACAGATGGACCTAAGAGACATCTATAGAACTCTAGATCCAAAAGCAGCAGAAAACACATTCTCAGGTGCACATGAAACATTTGCAAGAATGAATCATATACTTGGCCACAAAAAGAGCCTCGGAAATTAAAAAAGATTGAAATTGTATCAACCAGTTTCTCAGACCACAAAGATATATAACTTGAAATGAATTACACAAAGAAAATGAAAAATATAACAAACACATGGAAGCTTAATAACATGCTCCTAAATAATCAATGGATCAGTGACCAAATAAAAACAGAGATCAAGCAATATATGGAGATAAATGACAATAATCCAACACCGCAAAATCTGTAGGACACAGGGAAGTACATGTTAAGAGGAAAGTATATTGCAATACAGGCATACGTCATGAAAGAAGAACAATCATATATGAGCAGTCTAAACTCACAATTAACGTAACTAGATAAAAAAAGAACAAATGAGACCCAAAGTCAGTAGAAGGAGGGACATAATAAAGACTAAAGTAGAAATAAATAAAATCAAGAAGAATAAAACAATAGAAAGGATTAATGAAAGCAAGAGCTGGTTCTTTGAGAAAATAAACAAAACAGATAAAACCCTAGCCAGACTTATCAAGAAAAAAAGAGGCTACTCACATAAAATCAGAAATGAGAAAGGAAAAATCACTATGAGGAGCACAGAAATACAAAGAACTATTAGAGAGCACTATGAAAAATTATATGATAACAAACTGGATAACCTAGAAGAAATGGACAACTTTCTAGAAAAATACAACCTTCCAAGGCTGACCCAGAAAGGAACAGATAATCTCAACAGACCAATTACCAGGAATGAAATTGAATTGGTAATCCAAAACCTATGTAAGAACAAACTGCCTAAACTAGATGGCTTCACCACTGAATTTTATCAAACATTTAGTGAAGACCTAATACCCATCCTCCTTAAAGTTTACCAAGGAGTAGAAGAAGAGCGAATACTTCCAAACTCATATGAGGCCAGCATCACTCTAATACCAAAACTGGGCAAAGACACCACAAAAAAAGAAAACTGCAGACCAATATTCCTGATGAACATAGATGCAAACATACTCAACAAAATATTAGCAAAACGAATTAAAAAATATATCAAAAGGATCAATCATAATTACCAAGTAGGGTTTATTCAAGGGATGCTAGGATGGTACATTTGAAAATCCATCAACATCATCCACCACATCAATAAAAGGAAGGACAAAAACCACATGATCATCTCTATAGATGCTGAAAGAGCTTTTGACAAAACTCAGCATCCATTCGTGATAAAAGCTTTCAACAAAATGGGTATAGAGGGCAAGTACCTGAACATAATAAAGGCCATATATGACAAACCCACAGCCAACATTACACTTAACAGCGAGATGCTGAAAGCTTTTCCTTTAAGATCGGGAACAAGACAAGGATGCCCACTCTCCCCACTTCTATTCAACATAGTGCTGGAGGTCCTAGCCATGGCAATCAGACAACACAAAGAAATAAAAGGCATCCAGATTGGCAAGGAAGAAGTTAAACTGTCCCTGTTTGCAGATGGCATGATATTGTACATAAAAAAACATAAACAATCCACTCCAAAACTCTTAGATCTAATATCTGAATTCAGCAACGTTGTGGAATACAAAATTAATATGCAGATATCTGTGGCATTCCTATACACTAACAATGACCTAGCAGAGAGAGAAATCATGAAAACAATTCCATTCATAGTTGCATCAAAAAGAATAAAATACCTAGGCATAAACCTAATCAAGGAAGTGAAAGACCTATACTCTGAAAACTACAAGACACTCATGAGATAAATTAAAGAAGATACCAATAAATGGAAACATCCCATACTCATGGATAGGAAGAATTAATATTTTCAAAATGGCCATCCTGCCTAAAGCAATCTACAGATTCAATGCAATTCCTATTAAATCACCAACAGCATTTTTCAACAAACTAGAACAAATCATTCTAAAGTTCATATGAAACCACAAAAGACCCCAAAAAGCCAAAGCAATACTGAGAAGGAAGAATAAAGCTGGGGAGATTATGCTCCCCAAGTTAAAGCTTTACTACAAAGCCACAGTACTCAAGACAATTTGGTACTGGTACAAGAACAGACCCACAGACCAATGGAACAGACTGGAGAGCCCTGATATAAACCCAACCATATATGGTCAATTAATATATGATAAAGGAGCCATGGATGTACAATGGGGAAATGACAGTCTCTTCAACAGCTGATGTTCACAAAACTGGACACCAAATGCAAGAGAATGAAACTGGATTATTGTTTAACCCTATACAGAAAATTAAACTCAAAATGGATCGAGTACCTGAATGTAAGTCATGAAACCATAAAACTCTTAGAAGACAACATAGGCAAAAATCTCCTGAATATAAGTATGAGTGACTTATTCCTGAACGTATCTCCTTGAGCAAGGGAAACAAAAGGAAAAATGAACTCATGGGACTACATCAAACTAAAAAGTTTCTGTACAGCAAAGGACACAATCAAGAGAACAAAAAGGCATCCTACAGTATGGGAGAATATATTTGTAAATGACATAACCGACAAGGGGTTAACATCCAAAAAATATAAAGATCTTACATACCTCAACACCCAAAAAACAAATAATCCTATTAAAAAATGAGCAGAGGATATAAAGAGACAGTTCTCCAAGGAAGAAATGGCCGACACATGAAAAGACGCTCCACGTCATTAATCATCATGGAAATGCAAATTAAAATGACAATGAGGTATCACCTCACCCCAGTAAGGATGGCCACCATCCAAAAGACTAAGAACAACAAATGCTGGTGAGGATGCAGAGAAAGGGGAACCCTCCTACGCTGCTGGTGAGAATGTAAACTAGTTCAAGCATTGTGGAAAGCAATATGGAGGTTCCTCAGAAAACTAGAAATACACAAACCATTTGACCCGGGAATCCCATTCGTTGGAATTTACCCAAAGAATACATCCTCTCAGATTCAAAAACACATATGCACCCCTATGTTTATTGCAGCACTTTTTACAATAGCCAAGATATGGAAGCAACCTAAGTGTCTATCAGTAGATGAATGGATAAAGAAAGTTGTACATATACACAATAGAATACTATTCAGCCATAAGAAGGAAACAAATCCTGCCATTTGCAACAACATGAATGGAGCTAGAGGATATTATGTTATGTTCAGTGAAATAAGCCAGGCAGAGAAAGGCAAGTGCCAAATGATTTCCATCATTTGTAGAGTATAACAATGAAGCAAAACTGAAGAAACAAATAGCAGCAGACTCAGAGACTCCAAGGAGGAACTAGTGTTTACCAAAGAGGAGGGGTGTGGGAGGGTTGATGGGGTTGATGGGATAAGGAGATTGTGGGGTATTATGTTTAGTACACATGGTGTGGGCAATCACGGGGAAAACAGTGTGGCACAGAGAGGGCAAACACTGAATCTGCGGCATCTTACTACACTGATGGACAGTGATTGCATTGGGGTATGGGTGGGGGCTTGATAATGTGGGTGAATGTGGTAACCACATTGTTTTTACATGTGAAACCTTAATAAGAGTGTATATCATTAATACCTTTAAAAAAATCCCCTACACAGCGCACAACTACGGGCTTTCTTGTCTCCTCCTGGAAAAGCCAGGAGGTCTGTCCTCTCACTTTATCTCTAAATAAAAGCCTCTCCTTTGCTCTCCTAAAAATATATATATACATATATATATATATATTTATCATATATATGATATATATATCATGCTATTCTCTTCTGGTCTGTAAGGTTTCTGTTGAGAAGTCTGATGATAGCCTGATGGGTTTTCCTTTGTAGGTGATCTTTTTTCTCTCTCTGGCTGCCTTTAATACTCTTTCCTTGTCTTTGATCTTTGCCATTTTAATTATTGTATGTCTCGGTGTTGTCCTCCTTGGGTACCTTGTGTTGGGAGATCTGTGGGCTTCCATGATCTGAGAAACTATTTCCTTTCCCAGCTTGGGGACGTTTTCCTCCATTATGTCTTCAAAGACACTTTCTATCCCTTTTTCTCTCTTGTCTTCCTCTGGTACTCCTATAATGCGAATATTGTTCTGTTTGGATTGGTCACACAGACCTCTTAATATTCTTTCATTCCTAGAGATCCTTTTATCTCTCTCTGCCTCAGCTTCTCTGTACTCCTGTTCTCTGATTTCTATTCCATTAACAGTCTCTTGCACCTCATCCAGTCTGCTCTTACGCCCATCAATTGATTGTTTCATTTCTGTTCCTAACTTCATCCCTTAGCTCTGGCTTATTTCTCTGTAGGCCCATCAGCATGGTTATGACTTTTATTCTGAATTATTTTTCAGGAAGATTGTTTAAATCTATCCCACCAGGCCCTCTCTCTGGGGTTGTCTGGGTGATTTTTGACTGGACCAGATTTTCTGTCTTTTCATGGTGATAGAAGTGGCCACAGGCATGTGACATGTGTGTCAGCTGAGAGAATAAAGTTCCTTCCTGCTTGTTATTCTCCTTGCCCTTCTCCGCAGCCTGTGCCGGTTACCTGCACACTAGGAGGCAGTCTCTGGGATAATCCCCTGAGCTGCCATGGGCAGGGTCACACTCAGGCTAGCCTAGAGCACTGTGGGGGTTTGCAGCCATGCCAGTTGCATTCAACAGCAAATCTGGCACCTTTTTGCCAGATTGAATTTCACCAAAATGAATTTTGTCAAATGCTTTTTCAGCATCTTTGGAGATGATCATGTGGTTTTTGTCCTTCTTTTTGTTGATGTGATGGGTGATGTTGATGGATTTTCCATCCTTGCATTCCTGGAATAAATCCTACTTTATCATGATGGATGATCTTTTTGATGTTTTTTTAAATTTGGTTTGCTAATATTTTGTTGAGTGTTTTTGCATCTATGTTCATCAGGGATATTGATCTGTAGTTTTCTTTTTTATGGGGTCTTTGCCTGGTTTTAGCATTAGAGTGATACTGGCCTCATAAAATGAGTTTGGAATTATTCCCTGTTCTACTGTTTGGAAAATTTTAAGGACGATGGGTATTAGGTCTTCACTAAATGTTTGATAAAATTCAGCAGTGAAGCCATCTGGTACAACCATTTTGTTCTTAGGTAGGTTTTTGGTTATTAGTTCAATTTCATTGCTGGTAATTGGTCTGTTGAGATTTTCTGTTTCTTTGTGGGTCAACCTTGGAAGTTTGTATTTTTCTAGAAAGTTGTCCATTTCTTCTAGGTTATCCAGTTTGTTAGCATATAATTTTTCGTAGTATTCTCTAATAGTTCTTGGTATTTCTGTGCTGTCTGTAGTGATTTTCCTTTCTCATTTCTGATTGTGTTTATGTGAGTAGACTCTATTTTCTAGTTGATAAGTCTGGCTCGGGTTTTATCTATTTTGTTTGTTTTCTTGAAGAACAAGCTCCTGCTTTCATTGATTCTTTCTATTGTTTTACTCGTCTCAATTTTATTTATTTATGCTCTAATCTTTATTATGTCCCTCCTTCTACTGACTTTGGGCCTCATTTGTTCTTCTTTTTCTAGTTTCATTAATTCTGAGTTTAGACTGCTCATATGGGATTGTTCTTCTTTCCTGAGGTAGGCATGTGTTGCAATATACTTTCCACTTAACACGGCTTTCACTGTGTCCCACAGATTTTGCGGTGTTGAATTATTGTTGTCATTTGTCTCCATATATTGCTGGATCTTTGTTTTTATTTGGTCATGGATCCTTTGGTTATTTAGGAGCATGTTGTGAAGCCTCCATGTGTTTGTGTGATTTTTCATTTTCTTTGCATAATTTATTTCTAGTTTCATACCTTGTGGTCTGAGAAACTGGTCGGTACAATTTCAATCTTGTTGAACTTACGAAGGCACTTTTTGTGGCCTAGTATATGATCTATTCTTGAAAATGTTCCATGTGCACTTGAGAAGAATGTGTATTCTGCTGGTTTTGGGTCTAGAGTTCTGTAGATGTCTGTTAGGTCCATCTGCTCTATTGTGTTGTTCAGTGCCTCTGTCTCCTTACTTATTGTCTGTCTGGTTGATCTGTCCTTCAGAGTGAGTAGTGTGTTGAAGTCTCCTAGAATGAATGCATTGCATTCTATTTCTCCTTTTGATTCTGTTAGTATTTGTTTCACATATGTAGGTGCTCCTGTGTTGGGTGCATATATATTTATAATGGTTATATCTTCCTGTTGGATTGACCCTTTTATCACTATGTAATGTCCTTCTTTGTCTCATGTGACTTTCTTTGTTTTAAAGTCTATTTTGTCTGATACAAGTTCTGCATCTCCTGGTTTTTTCTCCCTATTAGTTGCACGAAATATCTTTTTCCATCCCTTTTAGTCTGTGTAGGTCTTTGGGTTTAAAGTGAGTCTCTTGTAGGCAGCATGTACATGGGTCTTGTTTTTTTTATCCATTCAGTGACTCTATGTCTTTTGATCAGTGCATTCAGTCCATTTACATGTAGGGTGATTATGGATAGGTATGTTCTTATTGGCATTGCAGGCTTCAGATTCATGGTTAGCAAAGGTTGAAGGTTAACTTCCTTACTATCTAAGAGTCTAAATGAACTCACATAATATGCTATTACAAACACAATGCAAAGGTTCTTTATTTTTTTTCTTCCTTCTTTTCTTACTCCTCCATTCTTTACATATTAGGTATCATATTCTGTACTCTTTGTCTATCCCTTGATTGGCTTTGGTGATAGTTATTTTAATTTTTGCATTTGCTTGGTAATTAGCTGTTCTACTTTATTTACTGTGGTTTTATTACCTCTGACAACAGCTATTAAACCTTAAAACACTTCCATGTATAGCAGTCCCTCCAAAATACACTGTAGAAATGGTTTGTGGTAGGTAAATTCTCTCAGCTTTTGCTTCTCTGGAAATTGTTTAAGCCCTCCTTCAAATTTAAATGATAATCCTGCTGGATAAAGTAATCTTGGTTCAAGGCCCTTCTGCTTCATTGCATTAAATACATCATGCCACTCCCTTCTGTCCTTTAAGGTTTCTGTTGAGAATTCTGATGATACCCTGATGGGTTTCCTTTGTATGTGATCTTATTTCTCTCTCTGGCTGCTTTTAATAGTCTTTCCTTATCTTTGATCTTTGCCAGTTTAATTACTATATGTCTTGATGTTGTCTTCCTTGGGTCCCTTGTGTTGGGAGATCTGTGCACCTCTATGGAATAAGAGACTATCTCTTTCCCCAGATTGAGGACGTTTTCAGCAATTGCTTCGTCAAAAACACTTTCTATCCATTTTTATCTCTCTTCTTCTAATGCAAATAATGTTCCGTTTGGATTGGTCACAGTTCTCTCAATATTATTTCATTCTTAGAGATCCTTTTTTCTCTCTGTGCCTCAGCATCTTTGTATTCATCTTCTCTATTTTCTATTTCATTGATTGTCTCCTCCACTGTTTCCAATCTGCTTTTAATACCATCCATTGTGCTCTTCAATGGTTGGATCTCTGACCAGAATTCATTCCTGAGTTCTTGAATATCTTTCCGTACCTCCATGAGCATGTTAATGATTTTTATTTTGGACTCCCTTTCAGGAAGAGTCGTGAGGTCAATGTCATTTAAATCTTTCTCAGGAGTGGTATTAATAATTTTACTCTGTACTAGATTCCTTTGACATTTCATATTTGTATATGGTGCCCTCTAGTGCCCAAGTGCTCTATTCTCTGGAGCTGCTCAGCCCCTGAAGCAATGTCTGGGGTTGCAGGGGAGTAGTATTGGTGCCTCTGGGGAGGAACGGTCATTTTCCTGCTACTCGGCTGCTATGCCTGTCCCCACTGCCTGAACCAGTGGGCTGAGCACACTGGTATTAGCCTCTATGCTTTGCATTTGTAGTTGCTGTAGACAGATCTTCCCTCTGGCTGGGCTAACACCTGGGAAGGGTTTGCTGGTTTGTAACCGAGGTGGGGCTTACCAGAAGAAAGGCTCAGTAGGCTGCATATCACAGAAGGGGTCCTTGGAGCTGTGTAGCCAGCCAGGGAGCTGGAGCACTTGAAGATCATCTAAGGAAGATGATTTCTTTTTCCTCCTTAAATATGAGAGTCTATATGGCAAAGGTCCCAACCTGCTGGGCAGAGTGCACCCAGTTTTGTCTACCTGTCTCTCTCCTGAGCCGTAAGCTCTGTGCAATCCTTGCCCCTTTAGCAGCCCTCCTGCTAAGGGCTTCCTTGTTAGGAAGTCTCTCCGACTGCCCACCTTTCTTTTGTCCCAGAGAAGCTGGATATGGATCCCTGCTTTCCACAAGCGGCTGGAATCTCAGTCTCTCCAGGAATTCTGCCTGTCTTAGCTTTCCTACCCCATAATCAAAAGAATATCATGCAAGCACCATGAATTGTAGGTTTGTGCTCCCAGAGCAGATCTCTGGAGTTAGGTATTCAGTAGTCCCAGGCCTCTTCTCCCTCTGTGCTCAGTTTCTCTTCCTCCTGCTGATGAGCTGGTGTGGGGGAAGGGCTTGGGTCCCACTGGGCCACAGCTTTGGTATATTACCCTGTTCTGTGAGGTCTCCTTTTTTCTCCAGGTGTATGCAGTCTGGTGCTGTCCTCTTTCCTTTTAATCTTTCGGGATTAGCTGTATTAATTATATTTTCATATTATATGAGGTTTTAGGAGGAAGTCTGTGTCTCACCTCTCACGCTGCCATCTTTAATCTCTGCATTGAATCTTTAAATAAAATTGAGCAATATTGAAATTTTACCAATACTGCTTTTTCCAGTCCATGAAAAACGTTATTTCTCAAGTTATTTAGATGGTCCTTTATTTCTTTTATCAGTGTTCTGTCATTGTCAGCATATAGATTATGCACTTAGTTTATTAAATTTATACTTCTGGGTTTCACGTATTTAATGCTATTATTTTTTTTATTTCAAATTTTGCTTGTTCATTGCTAGAATATAAGAAATCAATTTACTTCTTGTCCTTTGACCTTTATAAACTCACTTCATAGTCTAGACTATAGAATGAGAATATATTGTCTAGGATGAATGTTTCTTCTGGTTCACCTCATTGTGGTAGGATCTTTAAATCATGTTTGTGAAAGTCATATTTTTTAAATTTTGTCATAATGAACTTTTGTTTTGAGGGATGCAAAAAGGGAGCCTTTCCAGTTCTATTAATTTTACTTGCATATTAATACAATGCCTAAGAATTGTTTATTCATAAAATGGGGGAAATAAATATAAAGCTATCAGAAGACAGTAACATAGCAATTTTGAATATAAAAGTATGGTACAACTAATTTATAGTGCTCTCATCAAAAAAAATCCATGATATGTGCTCAAAATTTGTTCAACTTCTCTCTTTATAGTCATTAGTGTACTTTGAGATCATGAATGATTCACTTATATTACCAGTCTATGAGTTTGAATAGAATGAATGCAGAAGCTTACTGAAATAATGGCCTAAAGTAATTCTATGACTTAAGTTTTTTCAAGGACAATTTGGATGGCTTTCCACAGTGTTCACTCCAATATTATGATTTTTAAATCCTAAACCACTAACTCTAAACTGATTGAGAACAATGTAAAGAATTTAATTTGAATTTGGTATATTGGTTGCCCAGTTAAATTTCTATGGCAACACTTAAAATTTAAACAGGTAAAATGGTGTATAATATCTCTAAATATGAGAATATACACAACCATAAATAAAAGTCAAGAAAATAAGCCATAAAAAGTATCTAAAAGATAAGCTTTAATGCAATTAAATGTTATTTTTGTCGCTGTTGGAACTTCATTAAGCAGAAAAATTTGATTAAAATTTTTTTTCAGTTGGATCAGAAAACTATATCATAAAGCTAAAATGATGAATTTTAAGTTTCTACTTTTTAAAAATTCTATAGGTGATTTTTCTAGATATAATGTAAAATAAACATGTAATTACTAATTAGTGACATTAATACAATTAATTAGTCATGACCATGGACATTTAAACAATTTAGTTGATTATCACTTAGCTGTTATTACTAATTTTATTATTTCTCTTAAAGCTTAGAGTGTTGAGGTAGCAATAGCATTTTTCTCAAGGGCATATTCTAGCTAAATAAACATATATACATCACGCAGACTTTAAAAGCAAAATTTTCCTTATAGATACTGTCTTGTATTTTTCACAAAGTATTTGGTCAAGGTGAGATTAATTTTGAATAGCTATGAATGTTAAGAAAAATTTGTTTGTTTAATAGGAGGATTATGTGGTGAGGCATGGTTATGCAGAATGAGCCATTATGTATCTATGTATTTTCTTGGCTGTGTTCTTTTATTTTTCCTTCATTTATCTTGTCAGTCTTCAAACATTCAAACTATAACTTGACCTCCATTCTCTGGAGAAGTTAGACAATAGCTCCTACACAATGCTAAAAAACCCCAATCATGCTGTAGCATTCCAGTTTCCAAAGTCAAGGGTCTTCCATAAATAGCAATTTGGGTAGACCACTTACCTAAACTCTTGTCTCCTTGATTTTCTCGTTCTCTCTTGTAGGCTTGAAAATAGATATAATTAGTATGGAACTACTTGACGTAATAATAAAAGAACAATTCTAGAATCAGATATAATTGAATTGGATTGCCAGCACCAACAATGCTTCCTAACTATGTGAATTTGGTCAGCCTATTATGAGAAAACCTGAGGTTTCTTATACATAAATTTATCTTGGATGTTTATTGTGAAGAAGAAATTGTAAGAAATGAATAAAAAGAGTTTATCCCAATGAATCACTCAGGACAGACACTCAATGAGTGGCAGCTGTGGTTATAGCGTCAGAGCATAGCGAGTGATTCAGTATGTCACGTAGTATCTAACACAGGTTTTCAATAAATTGTTTTGAACAAATTGAGAAAATTCTATACCTGTATTAATAACAATATCTGTATTCAATACTATTTAAAGAAACTTGTGTTATATCTAGTTTCTTTATAAGATACAGGACTTAACCTGCAGTATATATAAAATACATGTGAAGTATATTAGTAGGGACCCGTGCTCCCACTTCAAAATTAAAATTGGGAGGATTTAGAAGCGCTAATAAGTCCTTTGAGCTTGGGAATAGTGCCACAGAAATACAGAAGATTATTTGCACATGCAGCACTGAAGAACCACGGGACCCATGAATTGTATCCTAACTGGCCTGCTATCACTGTAGCATGACATCAGGAAATGACTATTCTGGATCAATGCAAGCCCCTGGTGCAATTTGGATTAAAAGGTAGAGAAGTCAGACTGCAAGGCCATGGAAGGTATTCCCTGAGTAATGAAGAGCTTTTGAAATGCTCTGCATTGCACGTCCTGTGAGTAATGAACAGCTTTTATCATGCGGCGAATCACATATCCAAACAACCAGATTCCAATGCTTGATACTTCCTTTGTCTAATGATCAGATTCAACACTTAAAGTCATCCACCTCAAGGAGTAAATTAATTCATTGACTGAAAAGTTCTGAGGGCTTTATAAAGGTATGGCAAAAGTGCCAGCTACTCAAACGCCCATTTAGACCAATCTTTCATTGCAGCATTCATATTTTTAAATTCCTTTTAATACATTAACAATTTATTGGTAGTTGAGTTTTCAATTTTTCTTTGCTTTGATATGACACAGTTCTACTATGAAAACTCTTTTAAACCACTTATTGCTAGATTATAGTAATTACACCTGAAACTATTTGTAAAATTGTTAGTAAAAACAAATAGCACACATTTTACATCTCCCTTCCCTCTTCCAGTTTAAGGCCTTGAATTACAAAGTTTATATTGCCAAGACTGCTGGAAATTTTCTATACAAAAGGGTAAATCTCTTTTCTCTACACATTTAGCTTCACTATCATTTAGTTAATGATACACAAATAAGGAGAGAGTTTCAAAGGTAGTTGAACTATGCCATAGTTTGTGCTAAAACTGTACACAAATGGGAGTTATTAGGGGAAGACTGTATCAATTACATCTTATAGGAAATTTACATTGTTACTTTTAAGATCACAAATCAAAGCTCCTTTGATCATGAAGCAACTTTGTAGATCATAAAGGATCTGTTGACAATGGTAAGAAGATGGACTTTCAAAATCATGGCCCTTTAAAACATGTAATAGTTTTAAAAAATGTTCTATCCATCAACATCTATACTGATGGTTTCTATCTCATACACAATTGTACAAAATACATTACTGCCACCAGATAACAACTTCATCAGGAAGATGTAGTAGGTAGTTTCTGCTTCTCTCCTGCTCTTACCATGTAAGGTTTTCCTTCCCTGTGCATTTATCCATGTGATTAGCTATAGGATTGCCTGAACCCCACATCTGATCGTTGTACCTAGCTCAGTGTTGATCTGATCTGGCAGAACTGAAAGAGTTGCCAGCCTGAGTCATTATCACAATTGCAGCCTCTGCTCATCTTCTTCCTCCTCATCCTCTCACTAACTACATCCCTTTCATCATTCCAGGGCTTCTTTTGGAGGCCTGCTACCATCATAAATTGCCCAGGAGTTGCCCAGGAGAGTCTAGAACTGATTTTACTCTGAAATGCAGTGTATCTTTTTTTTTTAGTGTTTTATTTGCAAAGTGTTACCATTAGCATCTATCTGCACCTTAACTTTTTTCTACCCTGGTGTAAGCGGACTTGACCAAGGAAGAAGTTTTTCATTGCCACAGGGTTTCTCCTATGCCACTTCCTCCAGCCAAACCTGAGAAATAAAAATCATGCTGCACTAATTCTATATTGTGGAAAATTTTGTAGAGTTGTGTTTTCTTACACAAAGGGCCAAGGAAAGGAGACATCAACAGAGTGAAACAAAAAAACTTTAATGCCTTTTTTTGAGGAGAGGGTGGAAGGAGGGGAGAATAAGAAGGAGAAAAAAGGATATCTCAACAGTGTCTTGGGATTTAAGTTTTTCTTAAGAGACATGTACCCAGGATCCCAAGTTGGAACTATAAAGACAATATTCTGTGAACCAGTGTTAAGTCTTACATCAATTATTGCAACTCATATATGATTTATTATAAATTATGTGTTTAATTGCCACAATGCTATTTTAAGGACCACAGAGCCAAATAGTTTTAGAGCATGAATTCTTCTGGCTTGAGACTTGTTTCAGTTTTGATTCCAACACATATTAAATGATTTTGGATAAGAAACTCTAGACATTCCAGCCATTTAAGAAGTATTACAGAGTCTGGTGTACACTGAGAAGAATACACAAAGCAAATACAGCCCCTGCCTTCATGGACCTTGTAATCTGCAGAAAAAATAAAACAGAAATAAGAGGTCTTATTCATAGACCATTATATATGCCAACCACCTGTTGCATGATTTACTGCACTTAATTATAAAAACAAACCTGTGAGGTGCTTATATTATACTTCCATTTTATAGATATGAAAACTGAGGCTAATTAAATCACATACTTAGCAAATGTAAAAATAGGAGTTGTATCCCAAACCATCAGATTTTAGACTTTGTGCTCTCTACCACAAACCAACTCTTTCAAGCTTCAGTTGGCTCATCTAAACAATGATGATAATATTAATTACTCCATATGTTTATTCTGATATTAAATGAAATAATCCATTAAAATGACCTCATACAGTGCCTGGCATATAACTAGTGTTTGATCAATGTCATACACCATGATCATTACTTTTATTTCTAAAATGTTAAAATAATCCAGACTTACTACATCAGATTCTCAGGGAACCACACACAAAACTTTAAAGATAATCCTGAGGATTTCTTACCACCTATACCCAAATTTTTGCTTAGGTTTGGCTTTTGGGAAGCCCATACAAAAATACTTCAAAGAGTTACCTATGTTTCTTGTTACAGTTTCCTATTTTCTAAAATTAGATTATACCTTCTGCTTCTCTCCTGCTCTTACCATGTAAAGTTTTCCAAGGTTTTCTAACCTCTTTACTTCACTCAGACTTGGTTCGTACTAACTTCAAAAGGAATATTAATGTGGAATCATTCATTAATATTTATTCATTAATTTGTTAAACAGATTTTTATAAAATACCTTTTAAATGACTGACGTAATGCTGGGATAGATGGTGAACAGATTTCAGTCTCAATTTATAAAGTCTCAGTTATAAAGAGTTATAAAGTGGTAAAAACTGACCAGGGACTGGAAAACAAAAGAGCTAAAAAGTCTGATTCAACATTCTGCAGGACCAAATATAAAAGGTTCTTGACCATATGCAGAGATAGGAAAAGACTTCCTTAAAGAGACAATTTCTAGATTAGGAACTGAAGAAAGAGTAAGAGCCAGCCAAACATAGAAAGGTATGTAGAAGCAAAAGAATTTCAAATATTGGGAATAGCATTGACAAAGCCCTGGAGCCCTGAATCCTCGGAGGAACACTCAGATGACAAAGCTCAATGGAGACGAGATGTGTGCTGACCTCTGAGAAATTAAATAATTCATGGGGAAGCACTTGGAAAAGTGAAACACACTATATATGTGTAAAGGATTGTTATCTCTATTAAATTCTCTCTGGTGGGTAGAAGTTTAAAAATACAGGATTAAAAGTCTATTTAATTTCATGCATATTATTTTTTTCCCCTAGGCCATAGGCAAAGCATTCAGTTAAGCTTTTTATTTCTTCTAAATTCCCCCTTTTATTTTGCCTTGTGATATTTTCATACTGCTCTAGAAATAAAAAAGACAGCATATAACTACATTTCCCATAGGGACTTTCTGAAATTTAGTTACATTTGTATTTGGTCCAATTATCTAGTAAAAAAGAAATGTTATGAGGGCTATACACATTTATTCATGACAAAGTTGTCATGACTTCATAAGTAATAATCAGAGACTCATACATGATACAGTATTTCACTGATACATAATTTATAAAAAATCAAAGAGTTGTGATGAATTGACTATCTTCTGAGAGGAAAGTCAGTGTATCATAGATTTCCAGTTCTATGCTTAGGGAAAGTGCCTTCTGATAATGAGGCAGTGCTGGGGAAGGTACAGAGCAGAGATTCTGAACCCAGTCCATTAACAGGCTGCATTAGTATCTGCTGTGTTCTTAAAAATATAACACCTTCCCTTTTAGATGCTGAATCCATTTCTGGGTCTGGATTCCTAATGTAAGATCCAGGAATGTGTGGTTTTAAAACAAAATATTGGAAATACTGAAAAGCATTTATAGAAGCTGTAACATTTAAAAGCTTCTTACTTGAGTTTTGACAGCAGTCTGTCTCCACTTCTCTGCTGCCATTGGGAATGAGATATTCTGCACATGTGGGAACAGAGTTTCTAGATTTGAATGATTCTGTCATCTGAAAAATGCAGTCTGAAAAGATTTGATGGTGACTTTTGAGCTAGTCATAAATGAGTATAATGAGAAGGGGTCTGTTCAGAAGAATGCTCTGTAGCTTTCTTGCAGAAGAAACTTGTGTTGGTTTCTCTTACTGAGGGCTTAGGAATTCACACAAGTGTAGACTGTTTATTGTTTGACATTGAATTTGGGGCCTGTTTTTCAAGTGATGTAGTCATAGTGGGTTCACATCATTTTCTGAGATATACAGAGATTTGTAGCCTTTGAGGAGGAATTTACCAGTTAAGAAGAACAATACAGCTTAATGCATCTTTGAAATGGTAGACTTTGTAGCTGTGAGGAGACAAAGCTGACAACAGCAAGTTTAGGAAATATTTATCATTTATTATAATTTCTATTACCATACAAACAAAAACCCCACAGCAAATAATGAAGAAACCTTTAACAATTAAGAAGACAAGTGTGGGTAAAATTGCAATATTTCCAGAATCTCTCCCCTGGCCTTGTGCATCTCCATATCAGTAGGTGTTTCCAAGGGTGTGGAAAAGTAGTCCATCTTCATATCAATAGGTGATCACAAGGGTCGGGGGAGTGAGGGTATAACTGGAGCATAGAAGTTTGGTGGGGTCCCTTTTTGCAGCCATGGGCGAGCAGAAGTGGATGACTGCTTGTAAGCGATAAACAGGTTTCTCCCACTTTATTTCTCCTTTTGACTGATTGCAGTTTCAAAGGTAATTTGCCCCAGGCTTGGAGAAAGATTTCCTCCCAAGTTACAACATGCTTTCATAATTGAACTAAAAACAACATTAATGTTGGAATACTAACATAGCTTATTGAGGTACAGTATACAGAAGTGTGGGGGAGTAAAAATCATTTCCCTCTCTCCTTCCAGGTTTTTGGTTGACACAGCCCTGTAATAAAAAGACAAATTAATAGGAGAAAAACAAACAGATGTTTAACATGTATGCTCCCTGTATAAATGGGGGTACCCAGGAAAACTGAGTAACTCACTGAAAAGACCCAAGCCACTATCACCTTCAGCAAAAACAAAATAAAGGTGTGTGGGGGTGCGGAGAGACAATGGGAGGTTACCAAGAAAAGCACAATAACAGGTAACAAGGGTATCATTATGCAGATTTAAATCTTTGCCTTCTCCAATGATAACATTTTCTGGTGATTCAGTCATCCTCTTCCTGGTGCAGTAAGGGAGAAACTTTTAACAAATGAAAACTTCTCTTACAAATGTAAGTAACTATCTCTTACAAAGGGTAACTTCGGTAACTTCTACTCAGCTTTCAGAGCTTATCCTGTATCTGCAGTTTCTTAAAAATAACCAGCTCATGATAATCCTTATGCTAAAAAGGCATATTTTGAGGTGTCAACTTCTGCTTTCCTTCCTAGGGAAGACAGTGATCATTTATCATCTTAGTGCATAAGGTCATAAATTGTAGTAGAATTAGGCTTTTAGTTCAGTATGGTTCAGATACTGTAACTCTGGGGGGAAAATCCCAGGGCAAAATACCTCTAAAACTGAAATCAGTCAAAGGGAGAAATATAGTTAAAAAAACCCTTTATTTCTTGCAAGCTGTCATCCCATCTCTCTCTTGATCAGGCTGCAGCAGGAGAGAGCTCCATCCAACCTCTCAGGTCCTTGTAATTACCTATTGATATATAGATGCACTAAAGCCAGGTGAGAGATTCTGGAAATATTGCAATTTTACCCACAGATACTACACATGGTTTTTTCATGGTTCCAAGGCTGTGATTGGATGCTGTGTATAGCATTGAGGTCTGCAGTCTTTTAGTGTAATTGCCCTAGTCCTTAAATATGTAACTGGAAATGATATACTGTACATCAGGTAATAGGAACTGAGGTAGATAAGACTTTGGTGTGAGGATATATGTTAGTGTGAATGGGAGCTAGACTGTGCTTAATGTTTACTGCAATGTGGACAGTGCCACAGCTTCAAATTTCTTTAGTGCCTTTGCTTACGTCTGTTCGGTTGTTGGGCTTCCCTAAGGGCTTCTTAGGCAGAGTTTGTATCTTGCAGCCCTGCATACTGTAATAAACTATTATATTGGAGCCCTACTGATATGGTGGTAAGATGAGGGAAAGCTTTCTATAATTTGATAATGAAATCTGTCTTTGATTGGCTGTTTCTCTATGCTCTGACATTATCACATGTTTTTCCAGTGCTTTTTGTTTTTTCTTTCCCCCTCATTAGGTGAGACAGGAAGGTTAAAAGGGGCTTGAGTGGTAGGAGATTCCTTTACCCAAGTGACCTAAGACTTTAGTAAAGTCTTTTCCCCAAGATAGTAAACCCTGTTTATGGCAGGCTTTTTGCAATGATTATTCTTTCCTTCCTCCTTCTAGAGCAATGAGTAAAAGGATTGTTTTTTTTCAGATCCTCAATGTGAACACATGGTGGGGTTGCAGGAGGCAAAACTCACAAAAGTTGGGCTCTTCCTAAGACTGAGGTCTTTCAGACTTCTCACTCATAGGCTAGCCCACACTCAGTATCATCATTCCATCAAAATTACTGTTTGCATATTTCTACCAACTCATGGCTGCAGCAACTTTTACTTCACATAAGCAAACCTCGGCTGTAACTATTTGGATTCAACCATCTCAGTATTTCCCATTGGTGGTTTGCCTTACAACCTCAGTTATCTGATGTGCCCAAGAAAAGTTGTTGCTTTTCCATTTGTTCAGCTTTCTCTTTAAAGCATAGGAGTGACATTTTTCAAGGTGTTTATATGGTAGAACTAAAACAATAAATCTACTTTTAAGAATTTAATATACATGTCCCTAAATCATTACTGACTTTGAACATTTTTAATGTTTATTGGGTACTAGTACATCTTTATTGCTCTAAGTGGCTGTTCCGTTTCTTCACTCATTTCTTTTGCATATGTGATGGGTTAAATTGTGTCCTCCCACCAAATTTATGAAGTGAAATCCTAACCCCCAGGACCTCAGAATGTGACTTTATTTGGAAATAGGGTTTTTACCGATGTAATTCATTAAGAAACTGCAGATGAAATAATCCTGGACTTGGATGTGGCCCTAAATTCAATGACTGATATCTTTACAATAAGAGGAGGACAGAGACAGCACAGAGCAGAAGGCGATGTGAACATAGAGGTGGGAACTGGAGTGATAGAAAGAGTTGCCATCTCCTCCCAGAAAGTGAGAGAGAGGCATGGGACAGTATTTTCTTCAGAGCCTCCAGAAGGAACCAGGCCTGCTGACACCTTTATTTCAAACTTCTGCCTTATAGAATTGAGAGAATATATGTATCTTGTTTTAAGCTACCAGTTTGTGGTAATTTGTAACAGTAACACTAGGAAAATAGTATACTTGCTTTATCAAATTTTTAAATTTCTTTATGTATAAGGTAAAGACCACTAATATTCCATGGTCAAATTACATGGCAACGGTTGATATGAAAGGACATAGGAGTATAATTCCCTTTGGGAGGGATAGTGAATATGTGGGGATAATAATTGCAGTCTACCACACTCAATTTTGTATTTTTATATGCACAAAGTTTAACATTTACTTTTAAGAATTAGTACATTTGTGCTAGTATCCTATGGATATCTCAGACATACAGAAACATTTAATGAATAAGATAAGGCTGCATCATATACAGATTTAATGATATTTATGCTTTAAAATCTATACAGCTCCCTGTGATTGAATATGCTACATTATTTATTATAATTAATTAAATTTTTGATGTAATAATTTGTGATACTACATTTAAAGTTCCAGTATCCAAGTTCCATTTATTTCCATATCTGGCTCTATTGGTGATCATAAATGAAAAAGATAAATATTAAATTACATGCACCCACATGGAAGAAAGATAACATCTGCCGTGCTCTCTAAATCATGGGGCTTCTTTCTTAGTCCTAACTCCTGTTATGCAAAAGTTTTTCTCAAAGATGACTTTTATATTTACCACAGTTCTAAAACCAACTAAAATTCTTCAGTAGGAAGATTTTTACATAGGATAGAACATGTGTTTCCAAATTTTCTGCCTTTTTTTTTTCTAGGAACATACATGTTCCTTTTTATTTTTGAACATCAACATAATTTTAAGTATTAAGTTACATAACAATGGAAATATTTTTAAATGTACATTGTAAAATATGCTTTCTATATAAATTTATTTAGAAAACCATTGCCTTCTGTTGTTATTTAAAATAACCTCTTACTTGCTTTGAAGGGAATGATTAAAAATATTTTTTCTCCTTCAAAATATCTAATGTACACTCTTAACTTATCACCAGTCATCACATACTGTCAGCAAATGTGAAACAGTCGAGTTTTGTAAGCTTATCTAAATATGTATACTACATGTTCATATATATGTACTATATGAGCAGTTAACCAGCATCCCAATTGTGGGTAAAATTGTAATATTTCCAGAATATCTTGCCTGGCTTTAGTGCATCTGCATATCAATAGGGGTTCCTCAGGGGTGGAAAAGGGTTCATCTCCATATCAATGGGTAATTACCTTGGCAACCAGAGCTTATCTGAACCTGAGAGGTTAGGGGGAGTGCTGATTTGCTTCTGCCAGAACAGGAAAGAGAGATGGCCCTGGACTGCAGTTTGTAAGCAATAAATGGGTTTTAAACTTTATTTCTCCCTTTGACTGATTTCAGTTTTAGAGGTATTTTGCCCCTGGATTTTCTCTCCCCATAGTTACACCTGTGCAGAATAAAAAACTGTCCTGTTAACTTCTTATCTCATTATGAATCATTATAAGGCATGGTAATCATTCTTTTTCATTTGCAAGTAACTGTATTGATAATATCCTAAAATCTTCTCATTTTAAAATATGTGTTGTGTTTGATTACCTGTAAATTATGAATTGGATAATTTCATATATTCATAAATTTAATTCATAAATCTTATTTTCATAACAAAAACAGATAAATCAATCTAACATATCAAAAGGTATCTTTTTAAGTTCAGATTTTCTTGGTAAAACTTTTATCAAATCTGATTAGACAATTCTCATTAACCTCTTAATATTTCTAGTGGAGAAGTTTTAGTATGGTGTATTGTCAATACTATTATTTTCTTTTTCCTAATTTGTGCTTACATGAAGTATTTATTTGCAAGAAGAATTTTGGAATAATCTTGCATTTGAAAGTCAATTTTATTAAAGTTAGCTGATATGTAAGTCCACATTATCTGGAATACATAGCAGCAGACTACAAGGAAGTAAAGAATGCAGTTGTCACTGGGCTGCACTCCAGGCCTCCCACAACATACGAAGTGGCTTCTCTGTGACAGGTGGCCATCTCTCATAAAGGACCAAGACAAAGGCTTGTTGTTTTCAGATTTAAACAAATTGTCAGAATTTGTGATATTCTTTCTCACCAACTGTTCTCTTGCTCACCTTGCCAATGTTTTATAACCCAGCTTTAGACAGATGACTCTGGAGGTAATTTCCAATTGCCTCCCTTTCTAGATCTTCTGAAAAATCAGCTCATTCCTCATTCTGATGGATGCTGTGCAAAAATGAAAACATCAAAACACAGAAGAAGAAACAAAAGTCCATTTTCAGTTTGTATTTTTAGATCATCCTTTGTAAATGATTTGTTTTTAAAATTTTCTCCTAAGAAATATTCTTTTAGTTTTAAAATGTTTAGAGTGGCTTGTTTTATAAGTTATAGCTCACATATCATACAATTTGTTTAGAGTTTCCAATTAAATGGCTTTTTGTACATTCACAGAGCTGTACAACCATTACAACCATCTACTTTTAAAACATTTCTCTCACCCTCCCCAAAATACTCACAGATATTAGTAGTTACTACCTGTTTCTCACCCCTCAATTCCAGCTGTAGGCAACCACTAATTCACTTACTGTCTCTATAGATTTGCCTATTCTGGGCATTTCATATAAATAGAATCAGACAATATGTGTTCTTTTGTAACTAACATCTTTCATTTAACATACTGTTTTCAAGGTTCATTTATGTCATAGTAGTATCAGCACTTCAGTCCTGTTTATTGCTAAATAATATTCCATTCTATTAATAGAGCACATTTTGGAGACTCATTCATTAGATGGTGGTCATGTGAATTGTTTCCACTTTTTGGCTATATGTATAATGCTGCTATAAAAATTCATATACAAATATTTGTGTGAAAATTATCTTGACACCACACTGAACAGCCTGGCAGTTATTCAAACTGTCAAAATACAGCTACTATGGTTGCACAATTCCATTCCTAAGTATATACTTAAGAAATAAAGACAAATTTGCAATGAAGAAACTGTTGACTAACACATGATCATAAAGGTTTACTTTATGTTTTCTTCTAAGAGTATTACAGTTTTAACCCATATTTAGCTATGGTCGATTTGTAGATATTTCTTGCATGGTATCATAAGGGGGTCAAAATTATTTCTTTTGCATATAAAAAAATAATTAATTGTCCTTGCAACATTTGTTGAAAAACTATTTGTTACCCCACTGAATTATCTTGACACCACTTTGAAAATCAATGACAATAAAAATAAGGACTTATTTTTGGACTGTCAATTTTATTCCATTGATCTATATGCTTACCCACATGCTAGGACCACATTTACTATAGTCCTCTAGCTTTTCACTAGTTTTGATCTTAGAAAGTGTGTGTGTTCCACTTTTGTCCTTTTCTTCCATAGTTATTTGGTTATCCTGTGTTCCTTGGATTTCCATATAAATTAATCAGCTTTTCAATTTCTACAAAAAATAAAGCTGGAGATTTAATAGGGATTGCTTTGAATCTGTAGATCAGTTTAGGAGCATGCCATCCTAATATATATATATTGTCTTCTGTTCCATTAACAGGGATATCTTTCCATTTATTTCTGTAAATAAATACTTTGTACTTTCCAGACTACAAGTTGTGTCCTTGCTTTCTAAATTTATTACTAATTTTTCATTTGTTTTACTCTTGATAGTAGTTTCATAGATCCAAATAGTGAGTGTTTATATAAAGTTTATATTCTAGACTTACAAAAATACACACATGCAAATACACATACAATACACTCTCACTAAGTCATTACCTTATATTTCTCTACATTTCTCAGTAAGCTACATGAATAGTTTGAATAAAGAATGAATTGGATCAAGAAAAAATGGCAATGAACTCTGTTCTGGGAAAGTCGAAGGTCGGAGGCTAAGCACAGTAGCAGTTGACACTCAGCCTTGAGCGATTTAAGGACTGAAATTAGCGATTCACAGTTTTTTAATTATTCAATTAATGGAATTCTTCAATCAGTGGGATGTAACTATAGCTGTTACTATTGCAATAACATTTTATATGGCAAAAGGTACTTGATCTGAGCAAAATATTCAGAAGAAAAATGAGCCAAATAAGAATCATTTTTATATCCTTCCCTGATATAGGCAGAGAAAAAAATATCTCCCGAATGTATATTAATTTCCTAATCCTCGTAACAAGTGAATATTGTGTTCTATTACAAGAGTGACCATTATGACTATTACCTTATATGGCAAAACTATGACGAAGCTAAGGAATCTGAGAGGAGTAGATTTTCCAGGTGGGCCTTAAATCTAATGATAAATGCCCTTCGAAAAGGCATAAGTGGTTAAGACAGAAAGAGGAGAAAGTAATATGAAAAAAGGGGCAGACAAAGAGGAATACTGACAGAGCAGAATAAGGAAAAAGCAAGGAAAGATAGTCTCCTGAAGCCTCCAGAGAAAGTGTGGCCCTGATAAAACTTTGATTTCAGAATTCTGGCTTCCAAAACATTGAGAAAATACATTTCTGTTGAGTAAACTGCCAATGTTATGTAATTTGAAATACCAGTTCTAGGTCATGAATATGTATCCTCATAAGTATTTGATCTAGATCCTAACATTTCTGTTTTTAAATTTACAAACTATTTATTTATATGGTCTTTAAAATTTTAACAGTTAACTTAAACTTTACCAAAGAGATTTTGTATTTTATATGAATTATGAGATTTAATGAAAATTTGATTTCTCAAGGATAAGCTTCTTCATTTTGTTAAAATATGATTATATTCAAAATCTGAAAATATATTTATACATGTATATGCAAGTTCTAGAATGGGTCTGTGAAATTCACAGCATTACAGAATAACAATATTAACAAAGATGGTGAAACCAATTTGGTAGGACATTATGTGTATTGGCAAGTTAACACTTAATCTAGAAATGGAATATTAATTCCAATAAATTTTAGCTATCTAGCTATACTGGAAATAATTTCCACCTTGTTAAATAAGTCCATACTCAAGTTTCATATTGTTTTAATATTAATGGTTCCCATTAAAAATAAGATTTTTGAAAATATTATTGTATGTTGCTGTGGGTAAAATTGCAATATTTCCAGAATCTCTTGCTTGGCTCTAGTGCATCTCTATCTCAATAGGTGTTTCCAAGGAGTGGAGAGAAGTAGTCCATCTCCATATCAACAGGCAATTACAAGGGCAAGTTTATCTGGACTAGAGAGGTTGGGTATGGTCTCTTTTGCTACAGCCAGGTCAAGAAAGACAGGACGACTGCTTGTAAGAAATAAATGGGTTTCTTAAACTTTTTCCTCCCTTTAATTGATTTCAGTTTCAAAGGTATTCTGCCCTGGGTTTTCCCCCAGAGTTACATCTGGCAGAAATTGGCAGGACCTCTGAATCTGAAATCTGTCTAAATGGGTGTGACCCTTGGGTGGGCTGCCTCTAGGGATAATGGGGAGGCCCTAATGGCTGCAGCTGTAGAGGGTGCCGATTCATTCAGGAAGTCTCTATATGTGGGCCTTCCAATTGGGGAGACCCTCGTGGGGAATTGGTCTAGCACCTTCTAGAGGGGTGGAGCCTTCCCCAGAACTGGGGAAGGGTGGAGACACCAGAAGCTGTAGAATTAGCCGTCCATCAGATAGAAGGCTGCTTAGAGGTCCTGAGTGGCCATGTAACAGCTGGGATTGTAGGTTGTAGGTTCTCTCTTCATCAAGATAGTAGAAAGTGTTATCAAGGGGAGAGAGAGACTTCTGCAGGACAGAGACACACTTCAGCACTGCTTGGAGGAGCTTGGAGATGACCTATGGGATGCCCTCAAGGAAGAGAGACAGTTATTGAGAGGACTGGTTGAGCTTCTGAAAGATTCCTTAGCAGCAACAAGTGGGGAGACAGCAAGAGAGTCTGTGTTGTGGGAGGTTTGTGGGAGGGAGAGGAAAGAGCAATGCCTTTAGTCCTGGAGGTGGTAGAAGAGATGTCAGGAGAGGATGAGGGGGTGTGGCCGAGGGCTGATCTATTGCCAAGGCCACTGCCTGAGGCAGCCAGTCTCTCCTGTATTAAAGGCCTGCCTGGTTGTAATTAAGAAAGCAAAAATGCAACAAACTTGGGCTCCTCATGGGGAGGAGCTGCCCCTTCCCCAGGTTGTGGAGCACTCCATGCTCCTCCTCTATACCCAGGATGAGCTGGTATACAACATGAGTGTCCAGTATAGGCAGAAGCCATCAGAACCTGTCTACATGACTTTTGTGTCTCTGGGATATGGGAGTGGAAAACATTGTTATGTCAGGATCTGAAATGAGTTGACTGGCTTACCTAATGACTCACCCTGCTCTCCAGCAGCAGTTGCAAAGTGCCCATCACACCTCACAGAATCGAGTGCTTCTGGATTGGCTGATAGCAGCCATCAGGGCAGTTTGGCCTAATCAGGGTGATTTACCAAACTTGCCCACTAGTTGGAAAATGTATGCAGATCTCCAACAGGTGTTGCAGGAATTGGACATGAAAATTATCATCTATAATATGGACCCCCAGGGCCCTGATGAAGAGTTGTTCACCGTAGGAATGAGAAATCTGGTGCTGCATACAGCTCCCACATCTCTCTTTGGGTCTCTAGCGACTATTCTTCCCCCCCCACATAGGGAAACCCATAACAGATCTGTGGGAGGTTGAAACAATAAGGGAACAGAAGGAAGTATGGGCTACGACTGAAAGGAGAGGTGCAAAAGGGCCTGTGAAGGTCTCAAGGACCCAGATGTGGGTTGATTTGATAAAGGCTGGGGTAGTGAAAGGAAAACACGATGAGCAGCCCAATAGGATCTTGTTAGAACTGTGGTACCAATTAAAGCCAGAGTAGCAGTTCCAGCTGTTCAGGTCCAAGACATGGAAGTCAGAGGCAAAGTCCCATGTCCGGCCTGTGTCCTGAAAGACTTCCTGGGGGATAGTACTCAGGTTCCATCTGGACCCTCACCCCCATAGGATGACAGTGGGCATTATTTTTTGACTGAGGGGAGGGTCAAGGCCCCAACATTGGGGGATGTGGTGGGGACCAGAGGTCACATGCAGAAGAATGTACAACATGTCCTGGCTTTGGTGGACACAGGAGCTGAATGTTCTCTGATTTATGGCAATCCTGAGCATTTTCCTGGGACCCTTGATGTGATAGATGGCTATGGGGTAAGGCAATTAGAGTGAAGAAAGCCCAAATCGCATTGGGAATAGAGCATTTGTCCCCAAAGGAGTATACTGTGTATATTTCTCTCATCCTGGAATATAGTTTGGGGGTAGATATCCTGCAGGGGCTGTGATTACAGACCACTGCAGGTGAGTTCAGACTGAGGGTACGTGTGGTAAAGGCAGTTCTGAGGGGACATGCTAAGCACCCACCTGTAGCTTTGCCAATACCTAGGTGAGTAACAAGTACTAAGCAGTATAAATTTCCTGGGGGCACAAGGCAATTGGAGAAACTCTACAGGAGTTGGAGTAGGTTGACATCATAAAGCCCATTCATAATCGTTTTAATTCCCCAGTGTGGCCAGTGAAAAAGTCAGACGGCTCCTGGCTTATGACCATGGACTACAGGGAATTGAATAAAGTCATACCCTCTTTGCATGCTGCTGTCCCCTCTATAGCAGCCCTTATGGATACACTTAGTCATTAACTAGGGATGTATCATTATGTGGTAGACCTTGCTAATGCTTTCTTCTCTATTGACAAAGCACAGGAAAGTCAGGAACAGTTTGCCTTCACATAGGAAGGCCAGCAGTGGACATTCAGTGTCCTTCCACAGAGATACCTCCACAGTCCCACCATTTGTCACAGACTTGTAGCCCAGGACTTGGCCACATGGAAGAAATGACAAATGGTGAGGCTGTATCACTACACTGATGATATTATGCTCACATCTGATTCTCTTTCAGATTTAGAAGGGCAGTTCCTAGACTGCTGCAACATCTGCAGGAGAAAGGATGGGCTATGAACAGCACCAGATTCAGGGACCTGGTTTGTCTGTAAAATTCTTGGGGGTTGTCTGGTCAGGTAAAATTAAGTTATTCCTTTGTCAGTCATAGACAGGGTCCAGGCTTTCCATACCCCTACCACTGTGGCGGTATTACAAGAGTTTTGGGGTCTTTTGGTCTACTGGAGAGTGTTTATCCCGCACTTGGCACAAATTCTGAAGCCCTTATAGTGGTTGGTATGAAAGGGCATTGGGTGGGATTGGGGAGACATATGCAGCTGCTTTTACTGCTGCTAAGCAAACAGGCAAGGCTGTATAGGCCTTGAGTGTAATGGACTCATCAAAGCTCTGTGAGCTAGATGTTCATGTAACTGAAGATGGTTATGGATGGGGGCTTTGGCAGTGGCTTGAACAGACACGCCAACCTATTAGATTCTCATCACAACTACAGAAAGGAGCAGAGGTCTGGTATACCTTGATAGAGAAGTAACAGGCTGCTGTGTATCATGCCTTGCTGACTACGGAACCTGTTACCAGAACAGCTCTGACCAGGGTAATAACCACCTATCCCATTGCAGGGTCGTGCGAGACTGGACCCAAAGGCCATGGAGTGGTGTGGCACAGATGCCTATACTGGTCAAATGGGTGCATATTTACAGCAGCGTAGCCCTTCTCTACTAGCCCCTTAAGTGGAGAACTCCAGAGCTAATTGGGGCCGGTGACCTATACCAGTGGAAAGCAGAAAGAACTTGCTTTTGAGCCATTGGTAGTCGAGAGTCCTTATCAGGAGGGAAAAGCCCCTATACCTGAAGCTGCTTGGTATACAGACAGCTCCAGTAGTGGGCAGACACTGAAGTGGAGGGCTGTGGCTTTCCATCCTAAGACTGAGACAATATGGATGGAGCATAGATAGGGGAAGAACAGCCAATGGTCTGAGTTGCAGGAAGTATGGCTTGTGACTACCCAGGAGCCCTCCTCTATAGTTATCTGCACTGACAGCTTGACCGTCTCTTGGGGCTGACCGTGTGGCTACCGACATGGTACCATGCCAACTGGATGGTTGGTTACCAGCCCTTTTGGAGGCAAGAGTTGTCGCAAGACCTATGGGTCCCTGGTCAGACTAATACTGTTATTGTATAACATGTGACTGACCATTTGCCTTTGGCATCCCCAGGGAATGATGAAGCAGACACATTGGCCCAAGTGTGTTGGCTAGCAGGAAAGCCTGCCCCTGATGTGGCCCAATGGTTACACCAGCATTTGTTGCACACAGGGCAGAAGACAACGTGGGCTGTAGCCCATTGGTGAGGCTTGTCTTTAACCTTCAAAGAAGTCAGCAGAGCCCAGAAAGAGTACCTTGTGTTCTCTAAGAGGAAATTACACTAAGTCCTGCAGCAACATGGGACAATAGTAAAGGGGCAATACCGTTTGTCAGGTGGAAGATAGACTATATTGAGACTCTGCTCATATCAGAAGGATATCAGTATGCCATGACCTGTGTGGACACAGCTACTGGACTGTTGGTTGCTTTTCCTGCACATTATGCAGATAAGCTAATCACCAAGAGAGGCCTAGAGCATCTCTTTGCAGCCTATGGCTGGCTGCAGGTGACTGAGAGTGATCAAGGCACCCACTTTACTGGACATGCATTACAAGGATGGGTGCAACAATTAGAAATAAAGTGGAAGTTTCCTGTACTATATAACCCTACTGGGGCAGGTATGATAGAGAGGTACAGTGGACACCAAAAGTCTACAGGACTAGTCAGTTCACTTATGGAGAGTGCTACGGTGTTTGAATGAGAAGCCCCGAAAAAGAACCTTGAGCCCTGTGGATATGCTAACACACTTTGCTGTCTCTCCTATACAACTGTATGTGCAAATCCAAAGGAGTTACTGAAGCCAGGATATGGCCAGCAGAGTAACACTCTGCTGCCAGCCCCAACTGCATTAAACCTAGGAGACTGCATTAAGATTTTAAACAAATATTGTTTCAGTTTCATCTGAAAAATTGCTTCTTCATATTCTATCTGCATTATTGATTTTTGTGAGGATTAATTGAGATAATGCAAAGTGCTTAAAATAGAGGCTAGCTGATGTTATAATGTCAAGAAATGTTAGATTACTATTATAACTTTTGGCATAATTATTATTTTTTAAAAATGCATTCAATGGAGCTATTCAAAACCAAAGTAAGCAAATCTGAATTAGGCAGAAAGAACAGTAAAAACAGAGCTATTTTGACCTATAATAAAGGTCAAAGTAGTGTAGGGAAACAGATGGTTCAACGTTACTGTATTATAGAGCATATATAAGAAAAAACATGGAGATGAGGCTGGAAAGACAAGTTGAGGCCAAATTTTAGTGTCCAGAAATCCATAGTAATAAGTAGGAATAGCAAGATATGAAAATCCCAATGAACAGGGCAAATGCTTGGAATGACGTGATAAGGACCTCCTAAATGGATTCTTCCACAAAAACTATGAGGAAAATGGCAAAAATGATCAACATTTTCCAAATTCTGTAAATCAACCAAAAGTTTGGACCAATCTGATGAGCATTTATTAAAAAAATTCCTGAATCATGGTAATAGCAGTGATTTTTTTAGAGTTTCACCTGCCCTATTTCCACCAACCTTCCCCCCAGTTCCATGGTAGTTTTGAAACTAGTGGCCTGACAAACTCTGCAGGTATGAGAACAGGTTTGGAGCTCCCTAAAAACATCTCATTCCGATAGAATTTAAACTATATTATCTATTTTGTAACTACCTAGACAAACTTCATTCACAGAACTCATCTTTAATTGAGCTGATTAAGTTTGCTCAGTGGGGAAATCTCTATTCCTCAGAATTTTGTCAGGGCAGTGATATCAGTTGGAGCAAACAGGAGCTGGCCAAAGACTTAGAAGAGAATTATATTTTATTTAAAATACCCAGGTAAACAAATGAAGCATGCAAAAATAAAAACAAAAACAAAAAATGGTTTGGCCAATTCAAAGGAAAAATAAGTCCTGGAAATTGTCCCAGAAGAAGCTCATATTTTGGACTAATTAATAGTTTAAACTTCTTTAAAGCAGTTATTAGAAATATGTTCAAAAACTTAGAAAACTATATATGAGGAAATAATGAAAAGTTTGAGAATAATGTCTCACAAATAACAAATATCAACTAAGAGATAAAAATTATTTAAAAAGAAACAAATAAAATTTTGGAATTGAAAACGTCAATAACTGAAATGATTTGAGCTGCCAGAAGAAAGAATTGGAAAAAATTGGAGACAGGTCAATTGAGATTATAAAGTCTGCAGGACAGAAAGAGAACAAATGAAGAAGCATTGAGGAAGCAGAGAAATCAGAATCTTCAAAGTTGTTTTTTGTGCAGATTGTAAAATAATGCAGCTACACTGGAACAGTTTGGCAGCTCCTCAAAAATGTCAAGTATAGCATTACCATACGACCCACCAATTCTACTCTCTCATATAAACCTCAGAGAAATTAGATTGTATGCCTACAAAAACTTTTACATCAATGTTCATAGAAGCACTATTTACAATAGTCCAAAAGAAGATACACCCCAAATGTCCACCAACTGATGAACAGATAACCAAAATGATAAATTCATACAATAGAATATTATTTGAGCACTAACACAACTAAGTCATGGATGAACTTTAAAAACATTATGTTAAATTAAAGAAGCAAGTCACAAAAGAACACATATTATATGATCCCATATATATATGAAATTTCCAGGTTAGACAAAAATATATAGAAAGTAGATTAATGGTTGCCAGGAGTTGGGGGTGGGGGGGTGGGAATGAGAATCAACTGCAAATGGATCATGATCTGGAATTAGCATGATGGCTGCACATCTCTGTGAAAGTACTAGAGAACACTGATTTATACACTTTAAAGGGAGAATTTTATGCTTTGTGAATTTATCTCCATGAAATTGTGATTTAAAAAATCCTGTTGAACACTGTAAGCTAGGCAGATATACAAGTAATTGACTACAAATTTACTTAAATAATATGTAATGATTAAAGCAAAATATTAAGGACAATAATGATGACAGACTGTCTTCTCATTTTCAGTATTATGACAGTGTCAAAGAATAATATGGAATGGGGTGGTGGGAAAGAAAAGCTTTCTGACCCTTTCCACATTATTTTTTCTTCAACAGTGACTTCATAATACATTTATCTTCATGATAGGCTTATTAGTTATTACATTATTAATTTAATAATATACTCAGTTCAGAGGCAAACATTTGTGTATTTGGACACTTTCCTTATTGTATAGACATTTGCAATTTTTCTGACTCTTGAACATCTGAGAACACTTGATTTCTCAAAAACTCCAGCGCTCTCAATCTTTCCAGAGTTATGAAAATCTATTTCTAGGAAAGACTAGGGAATGTTTGGCTAAATGATTCTGGAAAGAACATAACAAATATGAGTGAATGCCTCTGATAGATTGATAACATAAAGGAGGCTTTGATAAATACACTGAACATCAAATACTATAAGTTTAAGGCCAGTTTTATTTTATTTTCTCCTAGTAGCTCTTACCCAAAAAGTGGCTGTGGCTCATTTTACTATTGTGACACTTTGCAACAGAATACACAGCTTTAGTTTTTTAATATGCATGTAAGTAGGAAGGGACACTTTAACATTCCTTAGGTAATTACAAATAACTGCAGCATCCACTGAAGTATTCTATTTCCAGAGTAAAGGTATTTTACTGCATATTACCATTACCATGTAGAATGAGGCTTTTGCTAAAACCATTCTGTAAATACAGTGCTAGGTTTTATAACTCAGAGTTACAAATATTATTTTAGACTCATAATAAAGAAAAGGCATATAAAAATTGTAGACAACATACAAAACATGCAAGTGCCTTTCTAATAAGAGGTTAGCACTAGGGGGTTGTTGTAAAATTCTCTTATCCACAAAAGCTGTCTTTAGAACAAAGACAAAATGGGGGTTGGGAAGAAGTTACCAAGCTCACTTGCTTGAAGGCACTTGAGGCAAGTGCAGATCAGTTTATTAATTCCTGAACCAATTTGAACTTGATATTTTTTTCCTAGATGGTTGCTAGTTGCACTTTAGTAAATAATGTATTCATTCTTATCTGTAATTCCACTTTAGCATGTAAGAAGCATGCTTCGCATGTGTATGGTATTTGTGTATTATAATCCTTACGAAGCACTTTTACAGATTAACTTAATCACCGAAACCTATGATTGACTAGGATAAGTGCTAGATCATTTCTTTTGTAGGCCATCTAACCTATTTTGTATGAGTGGAAATGACCCAATTAGTACCTTTAGGTCAAGCATTCTGTCTTCATCCTACTTACAGGTTTGCAGCCTAGCCCCTTGCCCACCTCTAAGCAGATGTTTGAGTTAATGTTGCCTAAATAATTAAATAGTTTACTTGCTGCTATAACTGAAACACTTACCTTATTAATATTTTGCACAGCCTTCACATAAAAAGCATTACTTCCTGTTTACATGTTTAAAATGAGAGAACTCCACAACAATTATTCTTAGAATGACCATTTTGATAGCATTGGAAGCATTTAGTTCATAAGTCAATCCTAATATTCTTTGATGCTGGAATTTTCTTTATTTTGGAGGAAGGGATCAATGATAGGTTTCACATAACTGCTACCTGGCTGACTGACAGCAGCTGAAAACACCATTAATTGAAAGATGTATCTGTTCTCAGAGAAGTTAAAATGAAAATTTTAAAATGAACTGATGAAATAGAATGGATACAAACTGGATTTCTTCTAGAAAAAAATAGTACAAAAGGTATGTTGATTGTGTCCTTCTGATGTCACCTTCTTTATGCCCACGTGGCTTAAGGTCTGGCCGCCTTTGATGACCCTATGCTGACTTGGCTCGGAACACTCTTCATTTTCAGTGAGTCCCATTGTTGTTTGTCCTCCCAAGCTCACTGTACTGCCCTCAAACTTAAACGTTCTTTAAAGCTCTGCTCTAGTTCTTACTGCTTTTTTTTTAATTAAAAAAAAACACCTTATTTCTTCCAAAAGCTATGACGAGGCTTCATGGAAGACTAGTGAGTAAAAATATTAAGCAATATTTGACAGTCTATCTGGGCAGTTATATAACTCAGCTTCATATAGAATAACACTAAAAGGCTATTTTCTCCCCAGTTTTGAAGACCAACCCATGCCCAGCACTGTGACAGATGCTTGGGATTCAGAAATCCTGAACACACGATCTTTATGTTCTAGCAAGACATATTTCTGACAAATCACATTTAAAGCTCTTCTTGAAAAAAGACATTATGTATTGCTTTTAAATGTAATAGTAATCTATGCATAAGGTAAAAAAATCAAACATACAAGCATTTAAGTGTAATGATAAATCTCTTTTACTCACTCTCCACTGAAAACTAGCTTTAAACGCTTTGGTGTATATTTCTGGATGTTTATGTCTCTCACACACACACATACAGTTTCTCAAAAGTATTATTTTTCTGTCTTTATATTGTACTTATGTATAGCATTTTTCTTCCCATGTTTATTTTAACAACACTATGGAGTTTTCTCTCTGTCAGTAATTATTGATTCATATCACTGTTTTAATGGTTTTATCATGTTTCATAGTGCAGTGTCTACATTCATCATAATGTATTTAACTCTTGGAATTTTTACTATTCCTTAGGAAAGGTGGACTGCAATGGCCATTGCTGAGCAGACATTTTGGGTCCATGCACAAATGCTTCTAAAGGACAGAGTTCTAATAGTGACATACTGGTCATATGATATGTTTGACATTTTATTACACAGTTCTATTAACCTTTATAAATGCCATACCATTTATAATTCCATCAAAAGGTATGAGAATATTGATTTCTCATACTCTTACAATATTAGATATTAACATTACTTTAATTCATTTTTTCTGGGTCAATTAGAAATGAAATCTGTTTTCTCGAATATAGGTACTATTTCTATTGCTGACATAATATTACTACACTATGTACTTAATGCTATGATTTATACTCCTTCTGAGAACTGACTCTATTTTCATCACATATATTTTTATATTAGTTTTTTGGGGGAAGATATTTATATATTATATGTATCAAGCTATTATTTCCACTTCCCAAGAACAAGACAATTAAATAATTATCATCTATTGCCTATCTATTATAGGCTGAGAGCTGTGCCAGACCCTTTACAGAATTTTTTTTATTTCTTGCACCAACTCTATGAGAGTGAGATTATTAATTTCCATTTTACAGATAAGAACTAAATCACAAAGGAGCTAATTATAGTGCTTTATATCATAAATAAAAATGATGGACATCATGCTATATGTAGATACGGGGTAAGGATAGAGCAGTTGAGGATCTGGTTTACCCAGCCTTTTGCAGTTTTAGCTCTGAAAAAGGAATTCCCAAGTCATAGACAAAACAGGGTAGTTGGTCCTCCTAGATGAGGACATTTCCAGTAAGTAAGCAAACGAGCCAAATATTGAGAAAAGATAACTTGAAGGTTAGAATTCAAAGTCATTTGAAGCTACTCCTTTCTCTAGATACAGTTCTTAAATACTCTGCCTTAAAGGTGGAATCAGTTAAGGCAGGTTTATAATTGTAAGCCACCAAATCATTTCTGTTGGAAAAGGTATATTCTGTCTTGAAATACCAATGTTCTGACTGTGTAACAATAAATAATAAAACCTTGTGAGTTAAGAAAATCTGTAAGCTGGGTTCTGTTCAATCAATTGTTAAAGGGCAAAGGCAAAAGAATTTTGATATGCAGTATTCTGATGTTTTTGCAAATGAGACTCTCTACATTGCTTGGATTTTTACCCAATATTATTTTTCTTTTAAGATTAGATCCACTTAATATTTTTTTCACTCTGCTAATTTTCTCACACATTTTTTGATTTTCTATAATGGGAGACAGAAGGACAGAAAATATTAATGGCTAAGAAACAAGTGTTTTCTAACCTTTTTAAAATAACTATATCATAAAATATAATCTGTATTGCAAGCACCATATGTCTCAATTTTTGTCAGTAATCTGAGAAATAGGAGAATGCTTTTCATTATCAAGTTTCTTTGGTTTTCAGAAAAAAAATTTCATTTTACATCTTTCCCTTTGTTTATAAAAGGTCACTTTCATCCAATCAGTTTTGTCATCAAGAATGATTTTAAAGAAATAAATGATAAAGTTAATAGAATAAAAACAAAAACACTATTGTGTACAGAATTTGTCTTAAAGTGAAAGTTACTATAATTATCATATGCTTGATTTCAGTGTTTTTAATTATTTGGCTAAATCCATTTTGTTTGCATTATTTTTATTTAAATTCATCTGGATAAAAGAGCTACTTTAATTATTACTCTTAAGGGGGTAGTGTAATCACCATAATATTACTCATTTAATTGTAGATTAATGATATCAAAATAAACTTAAAAAAATTACCTCATTAAAAAAAAGAAGCAATTTCTCCCATTCTATTTAGCATTCTTTTCTTTCAGTTCCTCAACAATGGATTCAATTTTAACCCCTGTCAAGAAAGGGCAGGAATGTATAATGAATATATAAATCTTTTATTCAGTCCTTGACTAGAACTAACTGTAGGTCCCTTGGTCTGTAACTATTGCAATATTCAGGCTTCTTTTTTAAGTACCTTCTATTCTTAATACAATATTATAACAAATCAAAAGATTGATGTTTTGTAGGAATAAAAGGAGAAAAGATATTAGGTCTCTTAAGATATCTTAAAGAAAAATAGAAATTGTATAAATACATATGTTGGAGAGGTAGAACAGATAATTTAAGGAAAGTTTTCCTGATGTTCTTTTGCATAACTCTTCATTTCATTGTTTTATTGTCACTTTTTAAATTTTCTGATGTAATAAATACTATTTTTAATTCCTAAAAATTAAATACTCCATACATTGATAGTTACTTATGAGAAAAAGTAGTCCAGTATTTCTCAAAATGTTGTCCACAACATCTAAACCTTTTTCATAAGAATACTAAAATTCATTTTACTTTTACAGTGATATTTGCACTGATAATGAGAAAGCAGTGGTAGGTAAAACTGCTGGTGTCTTAGTGCAGTGGCACTGCATTACCCGGTATTTCTTGTAGCTGCCAAACACTCACAGTAAAAAAAAAAAAAGGCTTTTTCACTTAAGAATATTCTTGAAGAAAAAATATTTTATTCACATTTCTGAATATGTGACTTTATAAAATAGCTTCTGTGACAAAATTATAAGAACAAAAATTGATTTTCTGTTGCCTACCAAATTATCTTCTAGGAAAGCATTTGTGTAAATGTTTGAGTTGTGAGCCCAGCTGCTTTTTTTATTAAACAACATTTTTGATGGAATCAAGGACTGACAGATAAACAATGATTTTTCACATTTGGGTAGTTGGTATTTTCTTGAAAATAAACAAAAGAAGACAACCTTACAAAGAAAATGGCCAACAGTATTATTGTCAATTAACAACTTGAATTTTTAAGCAAAACTTTATGTTAAAATCTATATCTGTTTGAATATGTTAAAATTTATTATGTGTGATAGCTTTTCAATATTTAAAAAGATTTTGATGAGATTGGTTGTCATATTAACAGATATGATTATTTGATATTATATAATAAAATATGTCCATATTTACAAAACATGAATAACTTCTGTGAGCCAATATTTTTCAAATGGTAAATTCCTGATATGATTTTTAAAAATCAATTTCAAATACAAAATCGGCCAATGGTTTCTACTGAAACTAAGTACAAAAAGTGCTTTTGTAACTCCAGGGGGAAAATGTGTTCCCAGCCTGGGGCAAATAAACCTTAGAAGCTGAAATCAGTCAAAGGGAAAAATAAAGGGGGAGAAATCTGTTTATTGCCTGCAAGCAGTCGTCTGCTTCTGCTCGTCCATGTCTCTTCCCGCCCCGGCTGGAAAGAAGCCAAAAAACCTCTCTGGTCCAGCTTGTGTTTGCTGATCTCTCCACTCCCCTTCACTGACCCTCCACCCCAGTCCCTAGTAATCACCTATTGATATGGAGATGTACTAAGGCCAGGCTAGAGATTCTGGAAATACTGCAGTTTTACCCACATCATTGAAGTGGTTTTGGATTCCACGTTGCAAGTAAACTTTAAGAAACTGCTGATAGTCAAGTTGTGGTGTAATGTAAAAAATTCAACTTAATTTTGATACTGTCTACCCTGAGATAATGTCAGATCCCATAGGTAAAGACTGCCCCTCCCTGCCACTTAAGACACCAGTCACAAGCTCAGGTTAACACCTGTGTTTCTGACCCTGGCTATAGATTGGACCCCTCCTAGGACTTCAGATGCCAGTTTTAAGTCCAGCTTGTCACCTGTACTTCTGACTAACTAGGTATAAATCAGAGGTTCCCATGATCTCCTCAATTAATTGTTAAAGCAGCTCACAGAACTCAGAGAAACATTTTACTTACTAGATCACTGGCTTATTATAAAAAGATATAATACAGTAACAGCCAGATAAAACTGATGTATAGGTCAGGGTATGAGGTATGCATGTCCTCTCCAGGTGTGCCTCTCTCTCAATACCTCCACATGGTCACCAACCAGGAAGCTCTCCAAATCTGTCCATTTAGGTTTTATGGGGGCTTTATTACATAGGCATGATTGATTAATTCATTGACCATTGGAGACTGAGCTCAATCTTTAGGTCCTCTCCCCGACCTGGAGTTGGTGGGAGGGGTTTAGGGATGGGACTGAAAGTTCAACCATCTAATCAGATACTTGGCTTCACTGGAAACCAGACCCCTGTCCCTAGGTGCTTTCTGGAGGCACCTTATTAACAACAGCAGACATCTTTAACATTCTCAACACTTAGGAATTCTAGAGTTTTAGAAGCTGTGTGCCAGAGAAGGTGGGACAAAGACCAAATATATATTTCTTATTATAAATAACAATATTACAATCTGTAATTAAATCAGACTTTAAAGAGATTTGCAAAAATATAAATCAATGCCATTTTTCTCACATATTTTCATTTGGACAAATAGTTTTTTTATTAAAACATTTATTTTTGAACATTAAGTGAATGAACAAGTATTTTAAATATTTTCTCATTTTTAATATCTAATTGGTAAAAGAAACTCACATAAAAGTGCTTCAGACTTCTCAATTTTTTTTTTTAAATATCAAGGTTCTTGAGAAGTTTTGAGGATTTGAGGAATTTGAAAACCTCTGCCCTAGATATTTGGACAAAGAATGTGAAAAGTGTACCTCTCAATGACAAATAAGTATTTGAAAAAATTTTCAAGCTTCCTAGTAGTAATTATTAGGGAAAACTTTATTAAATCTAAGTCTATATCTGACTCGAAATATATTCTAAATCCAATGCCAAATTAAATTAAAACTACATATAAATGGAAACCTAACCTAATCTATATCAAAGTAATAAAATGAGGGGACTTGTTAGACAGAGCAGACAGATTATAAGAGTGAATGATTAGAATATTTGCCCAGTGTCTGTCCAAAATTACTCTGTATCTTTACATAGAAGAGACCAAGCCTGGATTTTATGATAACAAAGAGGAATTTTAGTAATCCAGGGGATTTATGATAGTGTTGAGTAGAATAGTAGCAATGGAGAAGAAAAGTAGATAGCTTTAAGAAGTAACCACATAAAATGACTCAATTGTATTTATGCAATTGTTTATACAATTCAGTCTAAATACTTAGAAAGTGAGAGAGAGCATTGTTGTCTAAGATGCCTTTCAAGTTGTTTCCTTGGAAGACCAGAAGTAAATGGTCATTTGCTGATATAAAAATATAGGAGGGGGGTCTGCCTTGAGTGTGAAGATAATCTTAGTTTAGAAATCTAGAGTTTGAAGTGGAAATACTTATCAATTTCTATATAAATATTTAAATAAATGCTTGGAGCCCAGGAAACAAGTCTCAAAAGGAACAGTATATTTTTGGAAGTCACAGAACCTTGCTGGTGACTAAAGATACAGGAATAAAGGAAAAGTAGAAAGTGTGATTTTAAAAAAAGGCAAAAACGGGATGGTTATCCATTTTATATGTTTCTGAGAGATGAAGTAAGGTACAGATTGAGAAGTATCATCCAATGTGGGGTCTAAAATATAATTAATGATCTTGAAAAATGGATTATCAGAGGACTGGCTAGAGTACAAATGTAGTGATGTGGTAGGACAGGGACACGGGACAAGCATCATGATTAACTTTTCCTGCCTATGATGAAAAATGCTGAGATATAAACAATATAGTAAGAACAGGAAGGGACCCCATTGTAAGGTTAAGATTCCATTTTAAAAAGCAGAGAGTTGAGAAGTAAGATTCATAACATATTTTTTGGTAATCAGACAATAACCCACCCAATCTTAAGGCAGAGCAGGCAGTCTTAACTGATATGTCCCCACTGCTTGAGGGTGACCACTCTCTTGGAGAAGACCAGGATCAATAAATCCTCTGTGTTAGGTTTATCCTGTGTTATGTGTTAGAATCGTCTAGAGGACTGACTGTGGATGAGGACACGGTGTCCTTCACTAGAGAGGACATCATGAGGCCACAAGTCAAGCCTACACCCAACAACCTCCCCTCTGCCTTTGCCCCTCCTTGAAAGCCTTAAAAAGACAGAATCCCCAGCCTTTCAGTACACCTCATCTCTGAGGCTGCCCTCACTTTCCTTTGTTTAAGTGTGTACTTTTAAATAAAACTCTCTCACTCCTCAAATTATTGTGTTTGTCTCTTGGGTATTTCTTTCTATTTCCAAGTCTCCATCCTGTCTCCGCTTTACTCATGGTAAGTAGGGAGGGGTTGCTGAGAGCTCAGATCTGGGCCTGCATGTTTCTGTTACCTGGGTGACCTGGACGGAACTGCAGCTGTGTGATCTGCTCTTAGTAGCCTGCCTGAAAATCTCCTTTCTTTGGGAAGTTCTCAGAACACAGTCTCACTCCATCCCGTGTTCCACAGCTCCCCAGATCCTGGGGTGGTAGGGGTAGGCCCCATGCTGTGCAGATCCAAGTGGACACAGGATGCCAGGTGACCCTGGCTTCAGGAGTTGGCAAGGGAATCTGCCCCAGGCCAAGAACTTTCCCTCTGCACTTTCCTGTTCTCTGCTGCCTGCAAGGGAGCTGCCATTCCCTGCTGCTCTTGCTTTAATGAATTCCTTCCTTACCTACACTTGTCTGACCTGCTTGAGAATTCTTTCTCGTTCAGAGTCAAGAATCGTCTCCTGTCCATGTTGCAGTTTCACCTGGAGTACACGGAGAGACGTTCCCAGACTCAGCTGCCTGGCAGCAGTGACAAGCAGTGAGAGATGAACAAGAGAAAGCAGTTGTATGAATCAGAACACAAACACCACATGATCAACTGTAGCTCACAAAAGCTTATGCTGGTATTGTGCGGGAAATGCACTTCTCCCAATACTAGAAGCTAAGATTTTTTATGTACCCAACACCTATAATATGTCTAATAGAGATTCCAACTCCCTTGAAATATAAATAAGAACCTAACATTTTCAAATGAAGCATTTTTTTAATTCAAATATCATGGTAAAGTTGATTAATGGCCCCAGTGTTTCAACAAATATGTCCAATTTAATTACTCTTACACCTGTAACACCCTACATATAAAAAGTAAAATACAAAGATTATTCTATTATTTTATTGACTGATTGTTTTTATTTGAAGTTAGAAGAATCAAAAGCATCTAAATTCATAATGCATCCTTCATCCTTCAGTTTTCTTTGCTGTTATAAATATTACCTCATGTGTCCTTTCAATACCAAGGGACAGATAGGAAATATTATTAATCTTGGTTTAGATAGAACCTATCAAATTTTTTCCAAAGAAATCTCTAGTCTACATACTTGGATTAACACTTAATAAACTTAATTTTTCTAACATCAGACAGTTAAGTGAAAAGCATTAGATTCTCTATCTTTGAAATATCTAACACTTATCAAATGCTTACTATTTTCAGACATGCATTAAACATTTTCCATGCATTAGGTCATTTAATCCTCAAATCCTAATTCTATGTGGTAGGCTCTATTATTACATGATAAATTGAGATTTAGAAAGCTTAGGGAACTTGTTCATATCACATAATTACTAAATAAAGTATCCAGGTTGGGAATACAAATTTGTCTGAACTCATTAATTCATTCAATAAATACTGATTCCATCCCTATTATATGCTAAGCACCACTATGGATTCCTGAGATATATTCATGAATATAACCAGGAAATATCTCTGTCATTGTGCAGTTTTCTTTCTATTGGAAAAATCAGACAACAAACAATAAAAATTAAGTAAGTAAATAAGGCAGTAGGCTGTAAGAGCTGTTGGCAAACTTTTTCTAAAAGGCTGTATAGCAAATATTTCAGGCTTTGCTGGTCATAAGGTCTCTGTTGTAACTACCAAACCCTGCCATCATGGTGTGAAAGTAGCTATAGACAATATGTAAACACATGAGCAAGACTATGTTCCAGCAAAACTTAATTTGCAAAACAGGTGATGAGGTGGATTTTGCCCATGGGATGTAGTTTACCAACACTTTGGCTAGGAGATAATACATGTTTGTTAAGTGCATGTTTTGTTTTTTTTAAGATTCTGTATTTGTCTATTAATCTATTAATCACATCCATTAATCACAGGGCCAAACTAACAACCAAACTTGTTTACACATCCCCTGATTTCTTCTAGCTTTCACAGGACATGAAAATCATATTACAAACCCTCCCACCAATACTGAGTCTATAACCCCAATCATTTCCTCTATGTAACTCTCACACACCAAGCCAATAAGTCCCCTGTCTTAAATCACCCAGAGCCAGGTACCAGATAACTAGAGACCAATCCTCTAGCCCAAAGCCTGCTGACATTATTCAAACTAGGCAACCCTAAGCTGTTTCCCCTGCCCTGACTTGACTTTTCTGCTGAAAATATGATGTGGGCTCTATGCTATGCTTTCCTTTCACTCCTCTTTCTGCCTCCTAACTGATCCTAGTGTTTGCCCTGTGGCCCTGCTTAGTGTAGCATACTCTTCCTGTCAGGAAAAGTAAGTAATAAAAATCTTTCAGTGACATTGACCTCTCTGTGTCATCACTCAGTCATCATTATAAAGCAAGCCCCAGGCACAAATCACTGCCATGAAGAAGAGAAAAAAAAATAGCAACTATGTTTATTTGAATCCTTCAAGAAGGAGATGCCAAATCAGGCATAGATGTGCAAGAAAACTTCTGTGAAGGAGAAAGAGAAGAAGCCAGAGGCAAAAAGAGACTTTAGACTGCAATGACTCTTGTAAAGAGGGGAGGAAGGAGAAAGCACTAAGTAGGAAGAATTTGACAATAACAAAGTTCTAGAAAAGGTTTGGCCAGTCTAACAGGGAATCCTTGAGGCAAAATCTTCCATTAAAAGAGCCTTATGCCTTGCAGAAATGGGCCTCCATTTAATCTCCAGTGAAGCTCATTCATTGGACAGGGCCAATGAGAAGCACAGAGAGAACAGGAGGGTAGGGTATTGTTGGAGTTCACTAAGGAAGGTAGCAGCTGAGATATTAGGTCAATTATGTGCTGGCCTGCAGAAGATCTGAGCAGTACATTTTCTTGGCCACTACTGCATGCAGGGTATTGAGGTGATCTGAGAGTAAAGTGAAGATGAGTAGATTGATCATAGTATCAAAAAGGTTGGTGGGAATAGAATTTGTTGAAAAAGCTGACATCTGAGCAAAGATTTGAAGCAGGTATGACTTTTGCAAGTAATATCCTAGGGAAGAGCATTGTGAGACAAAAAATAATAAAAATCCTTAGATTACAATCCCTGAGTACAAAATATGCCCAGCAAGATCCATAAGAAACAAGGATGACAGTGTGGCTGGAGCAAAGTTAGTGAGAGAGAGAGAAAAAGAAAGAGAAAGTTGGAGGATTGATGGCAAATCATAAAAGGCTTGTGAACCATAGTAAGGATTTAGTTTTTACTCTACAAGAAGGAGCCTAGAGGTTAGGACAAATGAGAAAAATGATCTGATTTTCATTTTAAATTTCTTTTTCTGGCTACAGTGTTAAAATACAATATAGGGCAAAGGGTAGAAACAGGGAGAACCAGTTTGGAGGTTCTTGCAAGAACTGAGTCAAGAAAGAACAGTACTTCAGACCTTACTCTGGAAGTGAGTAATGAAAAGTGGTTAGTCTGTATATATTTTGAAGTTAGAACTGACAAGATATCCTGACCCCAGTATCCATGTTTTTACTCATTGCATACTACTGAACGGGTACCTTCCTGTCTGTGTCTTCTGTTGTTTTTTACACTAAGATGATAGTATTTGTATTCATTGATTCACTCATTCAATTAGAAATGTCATTTAATACTTGTGATCCAGATACATCCTTGTTTCTGAGATAATAAAACCTAGTCCTTGGTTTTAAATGACATTCTAACATACTCATTGTAGATTACATATGGATGATATAGATAGATGTACATATAAATATAGGTAGGTATAAATACCTTTATATAGATATAGGTATACAGATATAGGAAAGGATAAAGGTGAAAGTGGAGGTAGTGGTAGAAAGATAGAGATCATAACAATGAAAAACAAGGTGTGAAGGGTGGGATGATAGAGGCTGGACTCTGATATGGTGAAGGCAAAAATGCAACAATATAGTAGTCATTTTCACGGGGAGAGACAGGATGCACTCCACATAGAAAAAGACATGAGCTGAATTTTTTAAACAGACAGCCAGGAGGTAGTTGTAGAACAGAGTAGAAAGAGGAGTACGAGCTGATGAGAGAATACTGCAAGAGGTAGGATCAACGTGAAGCATTGAGGCAAGAAACAGCCTCAGAGAAAGAAAGAGAGAAATCCAGAGCTTAGGCAGGTGCCAACTTATAGAGAAACTTGTAGTATACACTAAGGAGTTTAGGTTGCTCCTTTAGTTATTTATAGAACCAGTGAAGTTTCAGGTAGGGAAATTTTGAAAAATTGTATTTATGAAAAAGTCTCTAGTGGCAAGCAGTATACAGATAGGATTGGGTAAGAAGTCACAGAGAGATTCAGAACAAAATATATACGTTTTCTCTTGAAAGAGAGTATAGTCTAGAATGAGAACCATATATGTTAACAAATACAAGAGGGTATAGTAATAATAGATATTCCAGACAATCAGTACTTTCCAAAGAATACATAAATACAAATGTAATGTGTAGTTAGAGATATTGACATACAAACACATACACAATTTTTCCTTTAAGGCATATTTCCAAGAAATAAAATAGAAAATCTTATAAAAATTCCCTAATGAAAACTTTTTAGTTAATAAGCATATTTGTACATTTACTTGAGAAAGATAGCTTTAACCATCAAACAGTCTGTTGAAATGGCAGATGGATTTATGATTTAGGTTGTATCAGTGAAATGAAAACACTGGTTAAGGTGACCAATATCGTGTTTCTCAGAAACAGAAATACTTTAAAGTCAAACAGATTAATTATATAGTGATTGCTCATTTACAGCATAACAAGCTAAAGAAACAGAAACTACATGTACATAGAGGCAAAAATTGTAGAACTGCTGGCTTTCATATATTTCTATTTAGCTAATGAATCAAATTTTGTGACATAAATGGATTTGTTACAGAGGTATTATGTTGAACAAGTCATAGAAGCTGGGCTTGAATTGTGGTTAAATTTGATATTATTAATTGGTGTCCACATGGAAAATTAAGATTACCTAAATGATGAATGAATTTCAGGCAGCACATTTTCCTAGGTAGATTCATATTCCTGTAATATTTTTTCTTACAGTTTAATTCCAGAAAGAAGAATTAGAGATATTATCCAGAATATGTGAATTGAAGTATTCAGATTCTTTTAAAGAATTTTTAAGAATCAGTGACAGATTGAGAATATGTTTTATTTTGCTCTCCACCAAATTTACCAATCTCTTTGACCTTTCTCATTTTTTCTCCTGTATGCTTTCCTAAATGTTGCTTGAATATCATTCCTCCATTCATGCAGTAAGATATTTAGTGCCTTCTATGTTCCAGAGATTATTATAGACACTGAGCATACAATAAAAACTAAAATATAAAACAGTAAATTTAATTTGGAATTCACAGTCCCTTTTTCTTGTGAAAAGTCAGAAGAAAACCAATTATTATAAAGAAGCATAAGAACAGTTGTTAACAGATACTTGAGAGGCTCTTATCCTTCTGCACCTAATTTGCTGATGTTCACTACCTTTGTCTTTATTTCTTATTTTGTACACTTCTTCGGGGGAAAGCCTTCTTCCTGGGAAATGCCATTCAGGAAAGGCTTCAACACCTAAATGTATGATTCTTTCTACTAAATCTGTTTCCAAATCACCATACTCCTGTAATTAATTGTCTACTGGATCTCACTATCTAGTTATCCCTCAGGGAATTCAAACAGTCCATTAAAAATGAAATTAAATCTTCACTCTGCTCCATTTCTATCCCTGCTCTTCCCCTCAACTCATTACCAACAACCAAATCCACTCCTTCTCTAATTTGTCATGATGAGGGACAAATTAACCATCAAATGGTTCAAGTTAGAAATATGAGGATTTTTTTACACACTGTCATCTTCTCTCAACTCTTCATATTTTTCCCTTCTAAATGCAACCAATTATTTAAGTCCTTGCCATTCAAACACCTCAATATTTCTTAGTTATTTTTCATTCTTGCTGCATTTAGTCTAGTTCATACCCTATTAGTTCCTCTCACTATATTATTTAGAAATCTTAGGTAGTCCAGAATGATTTTTAATAACCACAACTTACCAGCTTGACCTCTATTCAAAACTTCCAATAGCTTTACATTGCTTATAAAATCAAAGGCTTAATCTCCTCACAGACTCAGTCAAGTGGTAATGATTTGTCTGCTACATCCCTGCCCTCTCTCATCTGTCACTCCATGGCTTAGAGTTTATACTTGAGCTAATTTGGAATCTTTGTGTTCCATTATGTGCATTAACTTTGTGTGTGCTGCTCTTTACCCCTTGAAGGACCTTGTCCGTCCTCTGACCACTGTTTCAATTTCTTCAGGAACCACCAGAAATGTCAGTTGGGCCTTTATTCTGTCTTTAACTTCCTCTAGGAGAGTTAGATGCTCTTTTTTCTGTTTCCAAAGCACTTTGCACAGAACTGTGATTATGTGATGCTGTCATATACACTGTAAGTGCCTTGATAGTTAAGGACCTCCTCTCTTCCCTATAAACCCTCACATCTCAACAACAAGAAAAGGGATTCTTATTAGAAAACACAAAGCTAATCATTGAAAGAATAAATAAAACCTCGAATGTGGTTTGGTTCATTTATGTATGGACACAATCTCTAGAGTTCTTGTCTTTGTATACTTCATGTCCAGACTCAACAGAGTAGCACAAGCCTAGGTCCAACTGCACACAGTAGGCTCTCAGTAAGCATTTTTTGGATAGCAGCAAGGCAGATTACTATTCCCATCGACTAGGTGTGCAAATTTCAGTTATTCATTTTCACAAGCTCTAGTTTCCTCATTTGTAAATTGGAGATGATTATACTTGCTGTGCTGACCTCAGACAACTATAGTACAATTCAAAAGAAATAATGGTATAACATATTCAGGAAAGATACAACTCTGTTTTTGTTTTATTTAAAACACTCTGCCATTGATATATTTGTCTTTAAAGAGAACTGTATCTCAGACATCCTGGAATTATGGTTTCCAGCCTAATGTAGTGTCTCCCAATAGATCAGATTCCTTTCATATTATAAATTGATGCCTTACAATAGCTGCTATAAGAAAAATCCCTCCTGTTAGAATTTAAAATCACATGAATTAGGATCTCATCTTGCAATAGCAGAAAAGGCAGTCGCCAAGTACAGCCTTGTTTGTACCAAATCTATATAACTGTACCTTAATAAAGGGTAATTAATTGAAAACATATAATGTTTTAAAGTTTTATTCTTGATCCTCCCCTTTTTTAAAGGGATGTTTCTTCTAAAAGATATCCCACTGATCAATGAAAATGGTTCTAAATTACACTGAATATTTATTTCAAAATTAGCACACACACATGATCCCAGTTGGCTAAAAATAATGACCTTCATCATTTACTGAGAATATCCTTTACTAGTATAAATATCAACCAAAATTCAATTTATTACATAGAGTGCCAATTACAGATCAGGTTTAACTTACGGAGAGATGTTTTCTTGGTTTATTTAAATAATTTTTTCAGTTATAACCTTATTCAAGCCTATATTTTGTTGTGTTATTTAAGTGGAAGTTATTTTTAAAAATAAAGTTCCAAAAGCTGATAGTCATCTTTTGAAACATAAATAAAATACCCCGAATCTTCTAACCTATATAAAGTCTCCAAATAACATTTTGTAAGCCATGACCTATGCACGCTCTCTGAATTCCAAAGTTTCAAAATAACATTATCTGCATGTTTCTGTCTAATGAGAAATGGCAATTAATAAAACCCTTTATATTATGTTGCCAACTACCAATTTATTCTAGTGTTATATTTCAATAACCTGAACCAAGGGAAGATTTTGCCTGCACAGAAGTGGCCTTGCCTATCATGATAAGCAGCTGAAGAATACACAAAAGCTGTATGAACCCGGCAGAATCCATCTGGTGAACCATCTGTGTGACGACTCACAAAAATTATACCCCATCTGTTGTTTCATTTTTGCTAAGATGGCCAACCTTGTCTTCACTCTATTATCTAACTATTTTCCTTTCCTGTGAATCTCGTCTGTACATTTGCTTTTATTCCCCATTGGCACTGTACATCTAATTTTCAAAGCACTCTCCTCATTTTTGAAAGGAATTAATTTATGTATTTAATTTATGCGACTAAGAATTCTCTTGGGAATAAAATAACGAAAAATTTGCAAAATATCATGGTGTTGTTAGAAAATCCGTGCTTTGGGATAAACATCAATTTCTCCTTGGTAAAGCCTAAATAAATAACTTCTTGCCAAATTAACTAATTTCAATGTCAAGCTAAAATATAATGTTTATCTAATTATCTTTTCTCTTTCAAATCTACTCGCCATTCTACTGTATATCCCATTCTAAAAAATTCTTGCTGTCCCACTTCATCTAATCAGTACCTATCAATGAATTTCTATAGCTTCCAAATTAAATTCCTTTTAGATTTTTTCCTCAAGTTCTCACTTCTTCACCAAAGCTTTCTTTACACCTTGTTGTCATTGTAGGCACAGTCTATCCCAGTAATATTCCCTTAGTCATTTTATTCTATCTCATCACCATGGTTCTTGCATTTCTATTTATTTCTTCTATTTTCATGATTTTTCTTGCTGTATGTTCTGAGCCCACAAATGGATATTAAACCTCTAGAGAACTGGGGCAATGTCACCCATTTGTTTTGGTTCTTTAACATGTGTAAAAAGAGCTCTGAGCCTTGTCCACTTAAAATCTTTTGTTTAAAATATAAATACTATGTAACATATTCTGATTCTATCACATAAAGATAAATATTCAAATAAAATATTTATGCTGCTTTTGAAAATTTTCAAAATCTGTGTGTACAATACTCAAAAGAGGAAATACTCTAAGGCAGGCTTGCTGTACTTTGACTTTGGCTTCAGAACAAGCACCAGCTGCATTTATTTGGACTTTTTGAAATGACAGCATGACCAGCACACCTCAACCGAGTTAGTCTTTGTTTAACTCTGTAGAGGTAAAACTACATTTGCAGACTTTTCCAAGCACAAGACATATTTTCATGATGTCAGACCGCATCTTAGGCCAAAGACTTCAAAAGAAAACTATATTAGTTGATCTCTATGTCTGTCTCTTTATCTGCATCTAAAACAGTGTATCTTTCTTTCTCTATCAACTTATATAGACTGAGAGTGTATGAATAGCAATATATATGTATATAGACATGAATAGATAGTTACAAATAAATAAGAGGATTATAAAATGGGGCAGGAGATAGAATCATAAGCACAGTTAGGAAGAATGCAGACCTGTGTTTATGAGTCAAGTAAAACTCCACCCATTTGAAGACTGAGAGGAAAAACTACATACATTCAGGAGGAAACTGAGTCAACAGTTTGATGTGTTCCACTGTGAAGAAGCACCCAATCTTCAAAATATCCATACACCTTGGGAATTACAAAGAGACGTATAAAACCGTTACAGATCATAGTCTTTATGAAGCAGAAGAGCCATGAAATCACACACATTGAATCTCACCATGATCACATGCTCAGAGAGGCCTTCCCTGACCTAGGATAGTATTACCTGTCATTTTCTGGTAACTCATTACTTTTTCTAATATTTATCAGTATAGGATTTTTAGTTTATCTCTTTGTCATCTCTCCTCCTCTAGAGTATGAACTTCCTGAGAGAGGGACTTTGTTTTGTTCTCTGTTGTCCCCATATCTGGCTCATAGCCGCTTCTCAATACATATATCCTTATCTGAGGAATGAGTGTCAAGGACTGCTGAGAGTACCAATTATTTTTCTATTTGAGGACACATCCCAATCCTGTATTCTAAACTCAATTCATACTCCTACTGAATCGAGAGCTCTACTTCCAACTTAGCTCTTGCCTTAAATACTCTTGAGTGACCACCTGTATATTGTACATATGCTTCACCCAGCCTTTATGACAGAAGATAGAGGACAGCATCATAACAATTAAAACCTTATGTACTACAAAAGTAAGATATCTTCAGCTTCCTGCCAGGTAATTTTCTAAACCTCCAGGGGTTTATGGCAAATGTGTTTCATGGCAAATCTTTTTAGCCAATCCTCCTCTAATTCCAGGTCTCCATGATGTTGGTGTTGCTTGATATCCTCAGTGACAGAAGGAACCAAGACCTGATGTTCACCAATGGTGCTTCTAACCCCGATGGAGCCTACCAAAGATGACAAGGCCTTTGTTATGGGACTCCATCCAAGGATACACTAGGCTCCCTGCTGTGGTTGCCAAAGCACCAACCCCAAATCTTCTGCCAAAGGGTTGTTTCCACTGATGATCATAGTGGAGCTGCCAATGCCTAAGACTGATAGAACCAATGTTTGCCTTATGGTATTGCAGAAGCCAATGTTTTCTCTTACCAGTGTTGTAGAAAATGCTGACAATAGCATACATGAAGTGTATGTGCTCCATTTCTTGAGTATATAATACTGGAAAGAACAAAGGAAGCTTTGTATTTGAAACTTATCTTTCATTTCCCATGGACTTGCCCTAGGACTGGTGTCTATGCCCCTGGCAGCTGGATTGAGGGATTAACTAAGAGACAGCTGTGATCCTTCTTCTCTAATGCTGACCCACCCTCCTTGAGACAAAACTCTGTATCACAATATCCTTAGTATGAGTTCTTTCTCATGAGGCACCTTGTTCCCTCATACAAATCTTATGGCAAATATAACTTAGTTTCAAGCTGGGGTGCCTGCTACAGAAGTACAGAGACTGAGAAGCACATTGGATCATCGGTGAATTTAAAAGCCTCTAGATGCAGTTCACCATAAAGGGTAAGCATGAAAGAACAGCAGCTACCAGCCTTCTCTGTAGGAACAATATTCAAAGGTGCTTTGATGGAAACCAGGTGATATGTTTTCTCTTCATACTTGAAGTGAGGCAGCAGAGCAAACACTCCCCCTGCACCTCTGAGCCAACCAAGTCAGACATGCAACAGCAGCCAGCGGTGACCCCAGGGCTGTTATTCTGGCCTTTTGGGGGAGTGGAGTGTGAAGTGTCTTCTTTAAGGAATTGTTGTTACAGGTCTAGGTTGTCAGGTTGCAGATTCTCAAAACTTAGCACCTGTAGGAGTGTGATTTGTGTTCCCAGAAGAGATAGGCAATGCATCTAAAAATAATAACAGCAACAAGAATTAGGTAGGTTTAGGATTCCGTGTCACAACACATTTGAGCTACAGGATGGCACCACCTACTGCTTAGAAACACCTGACAACCCACCAGGGACTGGATTAAGGACTCCAAGGGAAGGCTGGATGCTTCCTGGTACCTTGTTGGCAGTGTATAACCAAGGTGTTTGGCTCACTGTTTTGACGAAACTCAGAGATGCATGTAAAGTATTGGAATCATCAGCAGGAAAAAAATTAAAAGCCTTGTCATTAACAAATTAAGTATTACATTTGAATAGTAAACATATCTTCTTTTTTATGCATGTGAAGTCATTTTTTATTTACTCACTTTCACCTCTTTTTAGAATGTGTCAGGACACACTACTGGCCACATAAAAACATCTCATTCTTGTTTCTAAAGAAACCAAAGAATATAATTAAAGTTGCATTTTTATTTGACACTTTTGTGTACCAAGTGTGAAGGGGTTCTTTCTAGATTTTTAAGGCAGGGAAATTAACAACTAAATAAGACAAGAGTAATACCACAGGAAATACATGACATCAAAAACTTAGAACACTTTTACAGATGTGAGGGGGTCATCCATAAAATGTTATCATATTCTCACAGTCAAGAGTGGGAAATGGACTATTAAACTGATGCTCTGTAAAAAAGAGCTCAATATATCTGGCATACTCTGTTTGTAGTTTATTTGGAAGTACTTTTAGAGTTATTTCCCATGCTTTAATGGGGAATAAAAGCATAAGCTTGTCAGGCAAGTGTAGTGCAATGCCGTATAATTGTTAGATGGATCAGTATTGTCAATGACTTTATATGAACTTTATTGATTCACCTTATATTAGATGATACTCTGGTCCACATAATGTATTTGTAGTAGCTCCCAAACAATCAGATTTCATAATAAATCTACCTCATAGTTCAAGGAAGACTAAAAATGTGGTGCAAGAGGTAACTAAAATAATTATAGGGTCATTAATTTGTATCTACCTGTCTCTCTACATTGCCTTCATACCTAAACATTTCCCAAGTAGATTCCTAGATCTTCTTTTCAGAAAATTATATTGATCATTCAACTCCCTCTCAATCTCATTTCTAATAAAGAGTGTTAGAAACCAAGGGGTTAAAGTACATAATGTAGTGATTGACTTTATTATGTGTCAAGCTACATAGATATAACAGTGATTAAAAATTGTATCAGCTCATGAGGAAATAATAGTACAGTGAGGAAAGGACATATTAGCACATAAGTATACATACAAATTCAGTATGAGAGTCCTGAACAAAATGTTGTGAGAAAAGAGTATAGTTACTTTTCAGACTGAAAAGCTCTAATATAAGCTCACAGCAAAGTGTCTACTACACAGTATACATTCAGTAAAGGTTAAGAACTAATAATATTATTGTTAAGCATATGCTTATATGATACTGGGATAGCAGAGATTAACCAGTTGCTATTAAGAGCATGATTTTCATCTATTAAATATTTCAGAAATTATTTTTAAAATGGTCTCTTGTGGCTGTCATATATACTGAATAAAGGTGTTTGTACTGGGAAAGAAGGTAACAACCTACTTATTTTCATCCTTATATCATTCTACTAATTTGTAAATCTTTATACTGTGTAGCTTTCCACAGTACCAATGATTTCATTAGTTTATCCTGGAGAACATAACAGGGCCAAGATCAGAGATGGGATATTTATTTTTTAAAGGACTTACTTTAGAGAACACTGAAAATTAATTTTTGCCTCCATGAAATCATGAAAGCCTATATGCAGTCAATACAATTCTAGCCAAGATCTCTCTCATACTGCTAAACAATCTGTTCTGGTATGTTCAAGGATTATGAAGCTGATGCTCTCTTAATTATTCAACATTTTCTTTTATTTATTGAAATGTCTTTTTGCCATTTGACTCGTATCCATTGAAATAGAAATATTAGTAATAACTTTATTAATAACATAATATCAACATGAGACGATTAATGTTCTCCAAAGAACACTCAGTGTCACATTTAAAGTGTTGCTTTTTCAGTCCAGATAAGGTTTCTTTGTAATTACCACCTGGGGTGGGGGTGGGAGGTAAATTGTGTACTGAGCTATGGTTTTGCTAAATATGAATGGTACTCACATAGGAAGAAAAGCTAGGTGTGGCATGACAGCAGGGTTAGGTCTCTGAGGGAGCCTAATGACCAGCACCCATCTTTCTTGCCTGATTCTGAACAAAATGAGACATAGGACAAAGAGTAAGGCATTTAAGATGAAAACTAAATTGTTATTATTGCTATTATTGAAAATGGCTAGCAGAGGAGTTTAGTTCAATAATTAGCAGATGGGACTACAAATTGAAGCATACCAAGGCAGAGGGAGTGGCCCATCCATGTGGAGGAAATAAGTGGGTGGAATGTCTATAGAGAATTTAAAACAGTAATACAACTGACTGAACACTGGTCTTTTTATCATAACTGTTCATCAGCAATCCTAAACAATATGAGGAACAGAGAATTCCTTTCTGCCTTCCACTCTCACCTCCCTCCACATTGATAAACATCCATAATAGGCAAACTTATTGACGTAGTTCAAGGTAATCGTGGATGAGGGCAGAAAGAGCCTACCTCTGGGAGAATAGAAGGGAAGTCTTGGTTCTGAAGAAAAAGAAGAAGAAACTGAGCTGTGCCTGACCTGACCTACCTTCCCCAACTTACCAAACATATAAATTATTCCACCTCCTGTGGAATAAATAAAATAAAACAAATAAAATGCAAAATAAATAAAAGGAGAAAGTGGGTGGGGTTATTACAGGCATATCCTGGAGAGATATTGCAGGTTTGGTTCCAGAACACTCCAGTAAATCACAATAAAGTGACTCAAATTAATTTTTTGGTTTCCCAGTGAATATAAAAGTTATGTTTATAATGTAGGCTATTAAGTGTGTAATAGCATTATGTCTAAAAAAAGTCTCCACATCTTAATTAAAAAATACTTTATTGACGGACTTCCGGGAAGATGGCTGAATGAGCAGGGTGGCAGAAATCTCCTCCCAAAACTATATATATCTATAAAAATACAGCAAATACAACCATTTCTAAAAGAGAGACCAGAATACACAGGAAAGCACACAGAGTGCAGCTACACCTGAGGGGTACCCCACGAGGCGGGTAAGATACAGAGCCATGACCCAGCGGGACCCGAGCACTCACCCACCCTAGCACACCGGCGGGAGGAGAGGATTCATAGCTGGGAGAGAGTGGAAGTACAACCCGTGAAATAACCAGCCCTGGTGATCTGCGTGGGGAGCACTGACACACATCGTGTGGTGTAGTGGAGATTGGAGAGAGAGAGGGTGCAGGATCTGAGCAGGGAACAGGCCAGGGTGCTTGCAGCTGGCTCGCTGGAAGGAAAAAAAAAAAGAAAACCGCGAGCTTTTTGCAGTGGTCTTAAAGAGACAGGAGCCGAGCGGAGGAGTCGGATCGCCCAGCACACTCAGCCCGCCCAGCAGACTGGGAGTCCTGGGGAGTTTCGGACCCCTTGGCTGGTGACTGGGAAAGAGTGGCCGCACGTAGACTTACCACAAAGATCAACAGCCTCCCATTCGATCCCACCCCGTCCAGAGTTATAAAGGGCCCTGCGAAGCGGCGCGGTCAAGGCTGTGGAAAAGTGGAGCAACAGCGCCACCTACAGCATCCCCACAGAATCTACTCCCGGTGGGCGGTTTTTTTATTGTTGTTGTTTTGTTTTGTTTTTTTGTTTTTTTCTTCTCTTTTTTCTTTTCTTTCTTTTTTTATCTTTATTTCTCTCTTTTTTTTTCTCTTTTTCTTTTTAAAGTCTTAAAGAGCCCAGCTGACATACATGGCAACTACCAAGGACCACTTCTACAGCCATGAAAATACAGAAGAATATGGTCCAGACTGAGATCAAACAGACAACCCCAGAGAGGGAGCCTGAAGGGATGGAAATGCACAGACTTCCTGAAAAAGAATTCAGAATAAAAGTCATAACCATGGTGATGGTTCTACAGAGAATTGAGCAAGAGCTGAGGGAGAAAGTGAGGGAAGTGAGGAAAGACAATGCAGAAATCAGACAAGCGATCGACGGGCTTAACAGCAGATTGGATGAGATGCAAGAGACTGTTAATGGAATAGAAATCAGAGAACAGGAATACAGAGAAGCTGAGGCAGAGAGCGATAAAAGGATCTCCAGGAATGAAAGAATATTAAGGGAACTGTGTGACCAATCCAAACGGAATGATATTCGCATTATAGGAGTACGAGAGGAAGAAGAGAGAGAAAAAGGGATAGAAAGGGTCTTTGAAGAAATAAATGCTGAACACTTCCCCATGCTGGGGAAGGAAATAGTCTTGCAGTCCATGGAAGAAAACAGATCTCCCAACACAAGGGACCCAAGGAAGACAACACCAAGACACATAATAATTAAAATGGCAAAGACCAAAGATAAAGACAGAGTATGAAAGGCAGCTAGAGAGAGAAAAAAGATCACCTACAAAGGAAAACCCATCAGACTATCATCAGACTTCTCAACAGAAACCTTACAGGCCAGAAGAGAACGGCACGATATATTTAACGTAATGAAACAGAAGGGCCTTGAACCAAGAATATTGTATCCAGGACGATTATCATTTAAATATGATGGAGGGATTAAACAATTTCCAGACAAATGAAAGTTGAGAGAGTTTGCCTCTCATAAACCACCACTACAGGATATCTTAAATGGACTGCTCTAGAGGGAAGCACTCGTAAGGATAAAAAGATGTCACCAGAGAAAATAAAATCATAGCAAAGAAAACAGACCATCCAAATACTAACTAAAGGCAAAGAATAAAACACCTAGTATATAAAGAATGGAAGAGGAAGAATAACAAGGGAAAGAAAAAAAGAAACATCAGACTGTGATTACAATAACTTAACAAGAAAGTTAAGTTAGATTGTTAGATAGTAAAGAAGCAACCCTTGAACCTTTGGTAACCACGAATCCAAAGCCAACAATGACAATAAGTACATATCCATCGATAATCACCCTAAATGTAAATGGACTGAATGCACCAATCAAAAGACACAGAGTAACAGAATGGATAAAAAAGCAAGACCCATCTATATACTGCTTACAAGAGACTCACCTCAAACCCAAAGATATACACAGACTAAACATGAAGGGATAGAAAAAAATATTTCATGCAAACAGCAAAGATAAAAAAGCAGGTGTTGCAGTACTTCTATCATACAAAATAGACTTCAAAACGAAGAAAGTACCAAGAGATAAAGAAGGACATTACACAATGATAAAGGGGTCAGTCCAACAAGAAGATATAACCGTTATAAATATATATGCACCCAACACAGTAGCTCCAGCATATGTGAAACAAATACTAACAGAATTAAAGGAGGAAATAGACAGCAATGTATTCATTTTAGGAAACTTCAACACACCACTCACTCCAAAGGACAGATCAGCCAGACAGAAAATAAGTAAAGACACAGAGGCACTGAACAACACACTAGAACAGGTGGACCTAACAGACATCTACAGAACTCTACACCCCAAAGCAACAGGATACACATTCTTCTCAAGTGCACATGGAACATTTTCCAGAATAGACCACATACTAGGCCACAAAAAGAACCTCAGTAATTTCAAAAATATTGAAATCCTACCAACCAACTTCTCAGATCACAAAGGTATAAAACTAGAAATAAATTTTAGAAAGAAACCAAAAAGGCTCACAAATACATGGAGACATAACAATATTCTTCTAATTAATCAACGGGTTAACAACCAAATCAAAACAGAAATCAAAGAATATATGGAGACTAATGACAACAACAACACAAAGCCACAACTTCTGTGGGACGCAGCAAAGGCACTTCTAAGAGGAAAGTACATTGCAATCCAGGCCTATTTAAAGAAGGAAGAACAATCCCAAATGATTAGTCTAAAGACACAATTACTGAAATTGGAAAAAGAAGAACAAATGAGGCCCAAATCACCAGAAGGAGGGATATAATAAAGATCAGAGAAGAAATAAATAAAATTGAGAAGAATAAAACAATAGAAAAAAATAAATGAAACCAAGAGCTGGTTCTTTAAAAAAATAAACAAAATAGATAAACCCCTAGCCAGACTCATTAAGAGAAAAAGAGAATCTACACACATAAACACAATCAGAAATGAGAAAGGAAAAATCACGACAGACCCCACAGAAATACAAAGAATCGCAAGAGAATATTATGAGAATCTATATGCTAACAAGCTGGAAAACATAGAAGAAATGGACAACTTCTTAGAAAAATACAACCTTGCAAGACTGACCAAACAAGAAACAGAAAAACTAAACAGACCAATCACCAGCATCAAAATTAAATCGGTAATCAAAAACCTACCCAAGAACAAAACGCCCGGACCAGATAGATTCACCTCTGAATTCTACCAGACATATAGAGAAGAAATAACACACATTCTCCTTAAAGTTTTCCAAAAAATAGAAGAGGAGGGAATACTTCCAAACTCATTCTATGAAGCCAGCATCACTCTAATACCAAAACCTGTCAAAGATATCACCAGAAAAGAAAATTACAGACCAATATCCCTGATGAATGTAGATGCAAAAATACTCAACAAAATATTAGCAAACCGAATTCAAAAATACATCAAGAGGATCATACACCATGATCAAGTGGGAATCATCCCAGGGATGCAAGGATGGTACAACGTTCGAAAATCCATCAACATCATCCACCACATCAACAAAAAGAAGAACAAAAACCACATGATCATCTCCATAGATGCTGAAAAAGCATTTGACAAAATTCAGCATCCATTCATGATTAAAACTCTCAACAAAATGGGTATTGAGTGCAAATGCCTCAATATCGTAAAGGCCACATATGACAAACCCACAGCTAACATCATACTTAACGGCGAGAAGCTGAAAGCTTTTCATCTAAGATCGGGAAAAAGACAGGGATGCCCAGTCTCTCCACTGTTATTCAACATAGTACTGGAGGTCCTAGCAACGGCAATCAGACAAAACAAGGACATACAAGGAATCCAGATTGGTAAAGAAGAAGTCAAATTGTCACTATTTGCAGATGACATGATACTGTACATAAAAAACCCTAAAGACTCCATTCCAAAACTACTAGAACTAATATCTGAATGCAGCAAATTTGCAGGATACAAAATTAACACACAGAAATCTGTTTCTTTCCTATATACTAATGATGAACTAACAGAAAGAGAAATCAGAAAAACAATTCCATTCACAATTGCATCAAAAAGAATAAAATACCTAGGAATAAACCTAACCAAGGAAGTGAAAGACCTGTACTCTGAAAACTACAAGACACTCTTAAGAGAAATTAAAGAGGACAGTAAGAAATAGAAATGTATCCTATGCTCTTGGCTAGGAAGAATAAACATTGTCAAAATGGCTATACTACCTAAAGCAATCTACAGATTCAATGCAGTCCCTATCAAACTACCAAGAACTTTCTTCAATATACTCGAACAAATAAACAAAGCCACAGTAATCAAGACAATTTTGTGTTGGCACAAAAACAGACCCACAGACCGGTGGAACAGAATAGAATATCCAAACATTAACCCAAACATATACAGTCAATTAATATTTGATAAAGGAGCCTTGGATATACAGTGGGGCAATGATAGCCTCTTCAGCAGCTGTGGTTGGAAGAACTGGACAGGTACATGTAAGAGAATGAAGCTGGACTACTGTCTAGCCCCATACACAAAGGTAAACTCAAGGTGGATCAAGGACCTGAATGTAAGTCATGAAACCATAAAACTCTTAGAAAAAAACATAGGCAAAATCTCTTGGACATAAACATGAGTGACTTCTTCATGAACATATCTCCCTGGGCAAGGGAAACAAAAGCAAAAATGAACAAGTGGGTCTATATCAAGCTGAAAAGCTTCTGTACAGCAAAGATCACCATCAGTAGAACAAAAAGAGGTTCTACAGTATGGGAGAATATATTCATAAATGATGTATATGATAAGGGGTTGACATCCAAAATATATAAAGAACTCATGCACCTTAACAAACAAAAAGCAAATAATTCAATTAAGAAATGGGCAGAGGACATGAATAGACACTTCTCTAAAGAAGAAATTCAGATGGCCAACAAGCACATGAAAAGATGCTCCACATCACTAATCATCAGAGAAATGCATATTAAAACCACAATGAGATATCACCTCACACCAGTGAGGATGGCCAACATTCAAAATACAAACAACAACAAATGTTGGCGAGGATGTGGAGAAAAGGGAACCCTCCTACACTGCTGGTGGAATGCAAGTTAGTTCAACCATTGTGGAAAGCAGTATGGAGGTTCCTCAAAAAACTCAAAATAGAAATACCATTTGACCCAGGAATTCCACTCCTAGGAATTTACCCTAAAACTGCAGCAGCGCAGTTTGAAAAAGACATATCCATCCCTGTGTTTATCGCAGCACTATTTACAATAGCCAAGAAATGGAAGCAACCTAAGTGTCCATCAGTAGATGAATGGATAAAGAAGATGTGGTACATATACACAATGGAATATTATTCAGCCATAAGAAGAAAACAAATCCTACCATTTGCAAGAACATGGATGGAGCTTGAGGGTATTATGCTCAGTGAAATAAGCCAGGGGGAAAAAGACAAGTATCAAATGATTTCACCCATATGTGGAGTATAAGAACAAAGAAAAAAACTGAAGGAACAAAACAGCAGCAGACTCACAGAACCCAAGAACAGACTAATAGTTACCAAAGGGAAAGGGACTGGGGAAGATGGATGGGAAGGGAGGGGTCAGTTGGAAAAAGGGGCATTACGATTATCAGATGTAATGTTGGGGGGGCATGGGGAGGGCTGTACAACTCAGAGAAGACAAGTAGTGATTCTATAGCATCTCACTACGCTGATGGACAGTCAGTGTAATGAGGTTGGTGTTGGGGACCTCATTATGGGGGTAGTTTAATAACCATAATATTGCACATGTACTTGTAGAATAATGATACCAAAATAAATTATTTAAAGAAAAATACTTTATTGGTAAAAGATGCTAACCATCATTTGAGCTTCAGTGATTCATAATAACTGATCACAGATCACCATAACAAATATAATAATAATGGAAAAGTTTGAAATATAGCAACAGTTACTACATGTAGCATAGAGACACAAAATGAGCAAATGCCATTGGAAACATGGTGCCAAATGACTTGCTCAATGCAAGATTGTCACAAACCTTCATTTGTAAAAAAAATATAGTATCTTCAAAGTGCAATTAAACAGTGTGCACCTGTACAATAATTGGGATTCCTAATCATAGAAGAACACATCAGAAGTGGTAGAAAAGGATCCTTGAAGAAGAACCAGATACATAATAAAGGAAGTCAAAAAGAAATGTAAACAAAATATGTAGACTGAAAAGGGACTATTCACAAACACAGGGTCAGAATTAGGTTTATTTATTTTGCAGAGGAATAATAAATTGGGAGATCTGGCACTCATGATGAGATGGTCAAAGGCAAATGGAAGGATGAAAATATGTATTGGCATATTTACGATCATTAGTAAAATTAATTCAGTGAGTCCTATTGCAGGAAAAAGTTTGATAAGTGAACAGAGTTTCAGAATCTAAAACCTACAAGTTATTTTTTTCTTTATTCAATAATGGCAATTAAAATTACTAGCTGAATCCCAGCATTTGTCTCTGCCTATGACAATCTTCATACTTCATTAGTGGTATGTGAAAGCACACTTATTCATTTTTCACTATATTACTCCTAGTTTTTTTATCTCAAAAGAGAATTGTGGGATTTGAATCTTAGTTCCTGTGCCTAAGTGATCTGTCACCTCAAAAATGCATGAACAGGCATCTGTCAGGCATGTACTTCAATAATTTATTAAATACAGGGCAATATTTTAAAATTTTTAAATAGGTATGTGACAGAATCTGAATTTTATGGCTTGTGGTATTTAACATTTTAAACATAGGACTAGTTTCCGGTGTGCTGATATTCAGTTTTAGATTATAAATGCATATGTAGAATTATAATTAGAATCTATTCTTTTGTGATCTTAGCAGCCTTGGAATTAAAAACTGAAATATTGAAACTCTTTAATTTTCATGAATAAAAGGGGCTTCAAGAATAAATATTTGCTGGTATACTTTAAATTATGAGATAAAAAATATTTTAAGGCAGAATACAAGTTAATAAATATGTAATATTTCAAGAAGTTACATTTTATAAATATCAGATCCTCTGATAAAATGGAAGTTTGTACTAATTCCTCTCTCCACAATCTCAAAACACCTTTAGCTCTTCCATGCCTACAGACGCATAGTGAGTATGCCATTACTTTCTGCTCCACCATTATTTTCTTTTTAAAAAGAATAATAATTGTCTTTTTGGGACAGTGGATCATTCATTTGTTCAACAATATTTTGCTGAACACCTACGATGTTTCAAGCACACTTTTAGTGTGTTTTTTTGAGAACAAAAGGGACAAAAATCCATGTCTTATAGAGCTTGTATTACAGTTGAGGGACAAAGAAATAAAAACAATTAGTATGATGACTAGATACATTCCAGGGTATGTCACAAAGAAATACGTTCTGTAATAGATGGTAGAGAATTAGTGGGATGGGACTGTTGGAGATGAGGCAGCACAACTACAAATAGAATGGTCAAAGCAGATCACTGAGAAGTGACATGTGAACAGGACTTTGAAGGCAGTAAGAAAGGTGGATTGGTGGAAAACAATTTCAGGAAGAGAAGAAAAGAGATGACTCTGTGAGGTGTTTGTTAAATAGCAATGAAGTCTGTTTGTTAGAAGCAGAGTCAGTAAGTGTAGAGAGGAGGGCGGGATAGGAGAGGCCAAGTCGTATAGGGCCTTCTATAGCGTCATATAAGATTTCATTATTACTAAGTGTGAAAGAAAAGGCCATGTAAGAATTATTGGTCTGAACTTCTAGCAGAATAGAACTCTCATCAACAGTGATTAAAAGGTTTGTGGGAGAGGCAGAAATTTGAATGGTAAAGGAAGGATTTAGTTCAGTATTGCACATGTTGAGTTTGGGATGTCTATTAGACATCAAGATATAGATATTAAAGGTGGCAGGTGTATATTTGTCTGCACTTTCAGAGAGCGCTGTACCATGGAGGTAAACATTTGAAAACAAGTATATGATATGTATACCCATTAGAGTGGATGAAATTAATGAAAAAGTGAGAATAAACTGAAAGACAAGTATAATTGAATTGAGCATAAATTGAAAGATGAGTGGACCACTCTGATATTAAAGGATCAATCAGGGAAAGAAAACCAGAAAATAAAGCTGAGAAGGGGCAACCTGTGAGAAGTTAGACGACCTGAGATCCAGGGAAGAAAAGAAAGAAAAGTGATTAACAACATGACATGAGATTCTGTATTCCATTAAGAGAAGGGCCAGGAGCACTGGTTTAAAGATGGCGGCATGAGAGGAGAGACAGAGGCTTCCTCCTAAAACCGCGTATAATATGAAAATATAACTACTACAACTAATCTTGAAAGAGCTACAGGAAAGAGGGTGGCAACAAACTGCATACACCTGGACACAAGAACAGCCCTCACAGAAAAGGGTAATGTACTAAAGCTGTGGTCCTGTGGGATCCAAGCCCTTCCCCCACTTCACCTCACAGGCAGGAGGAACAGGAACAGAGCAGGGAGGGAGTGGAGAACTGGGACTGCTGAATACCTAACTGTGGAGATCTACTCTGGGAGCACAAACCTACACTTCATGGTGCTTGCATGGTACTATCGTAATTAGGGGGTTGGAAAGCTAAGACAGGCAGAATTCCTGGAGAGACTAAGATTCCAGCTGCTTGTGGAAAGCAGGGATCCATATCCAGCTGCTCTAGGACAAAAGAAAGGCAGGCAGTCTGAGAGACTTCCTAACAAAGAAGCCCTTAGCAAGAGTGTTGCTAAAGGGGCAAGGATTGCATAGAGCTTACTGCTCAGGACAAAGGACAGGTAGACAAAATTGTTCAGGTGCACTCTGCCAGAAAATAAGGAAGGAGACAGAGGCCCTGAAAAACATATTAGAACAGATGGACCTAACGGACATCTACAGAACACTCCATCCAAAAGCAACAGGATACACATTCTCCTCAAGTGCACATGGAACATTTTCAACAATAGATCATATACTAGGCCACAAAAAGAGCTTCAGTAAATTCAAAAAGACTGAAATTGTACCAACCAGCTTATCAGACCACAAAGGAATGAAACTAGAAATGAATTATGCAAAGAAAATGAAAAATCCCACAAACACATGGAGTCTTAATAACACGCTCCTAAATAATCAATGGATCAATGACCAAATAAAAACAGAGATCAAGAAATATATGGAGACAAATGACAACAATAATTCAACACCACGAAATCTGTGGGATGCAGCGAAGGCTGCACTAAGAGGAAAGTATATTGCAATACAGGCCTACCTCAGGAAATAAGAACATTTCTATATGGCCATCTAAACACACAATTAACAAAACTAGAAAAAGAAGAACAAATGAGACCCAAAGTCAGTAGAAGGAGGGACATAATAAAAATTAAAGCAGAAATAAATAAAATCGAGAAGAATAAAATAATAGAAAGGATCAACAAAAGCAAGAGCTGGTTCTTCGAGAAAATAAACAATATAGATAAAACCCTAACCAGACTTATCAAGAAAAAAAGAGTCTACTCACATAAACAGAATCAGAAATGAGAAAGGAAAATCACTACAGACAGCACAGAAATACAAAGAACTATTAGAGAATACTATGAAAAATTATATGCTAACAAACTGGATAACCTAGAAGAAATGGACAACTTTCTAGAAAAATACAACCTTCCAAGGCTGACCCAAAAAAGAAACAGAAAATCTCAACAGACCAATTACCAGCAATGAAATTGAATTGGTAATCAAAAACCTACCTAAAAACAAAACTCATGAATCAGATGGCTTCACTACTGAATTTTATCAAACAGTTAGTGAAGACCTAATACCCATCCTCCTTAAAGTGTTCCAAGGAGTAGAAGAAGAGGGAATACTTCCAAACTCATTCTGTGAGGCCAGCATCACTCTAATACTAAAACCGGGCAAAAACACGACAAGAAAAGAAAACTACAGGCCAATATTCCTGTTGAACATAGATGCAAATATACTCAACAAAATATTAGCAAACTGAATTCAAAAATACATCAAAAGGATCATACATCATGATAAAGTAGGTTTTATCCCAGGGATGCAAGGATGTTACATTCGAAAATCCATCAACATCTTCCACCACATCAACAAAAAGGACAAAAACCACATGATCATCTCCATAGATGCTGAAAAATCATTTGACAAAATTCAACATCCATTCATCATAAAAATTCTCAACAAAATGTGTATAGAGGGCAAGTACCTCAACACAATAAAGGCCATATATGACAAACCCACAACCAACATCACACTTAACAGTGAGATTTTCCTTTAGGTTAGGAACAAGTCAAGGATGCCCACTCTCCCCTCTTTTATTCAACATAGTTCTGGAGGTCCCAGCCACAGCAATCAGACAACACAAAGAAATAAAAGGCATCTAGATTGGATGGGAAGAAGTTAAACTGTCCCTGTTTGCAGATGATATGATATTGTACATTAAAAACCCTAAAGAATCTACTCCAAACTACTAGATCTAATATCTGAATTCAGCAAAGTTGTGGGATACAAAATTAATGTGCAGAAATCTATGGCATTCCTATACACTAACAATGACCTAGCAGAGAGAAATCAGGAAAACAATTCCATTCAAAGTTGCATCAAAAAGAATAAAATACCTAGGAGTAAACCTAACCAAGGAAGTGAAGACTTATTCTCTGAAAACTACAAGACACTCATGAAAGAAATTAAAGATGATACCAATAAATGGAAACACGTCCCGTGCTCATGGATAGGAAGAATTAATATTGTCAAAATGGTCATCCTGCCTAAAGCAATCTACCGATTCAATGCAATTCCTATCAAAATACCAACAGCATTTTTCAATGAACTAGAGAAAATCATTCTAAAATTCATATGGAACCACAAAAGACCCGGAATAGCCAAAGCAATCCTGAAAAGGAAGAATAACTCTGGGGGGATTATGCTCCCCAACTTCAAGCTTTACTACAAAGCCACAGTACTCAAGACAATTTTGTACTGGCACAAGACAAGACCCATAGACCCATGCAACAGACTAGAGAGCCCTGATATAAACCCAACCATATATAGTCAATTAATATATGATAAAGGAGCCATGGACATACAATGGGGAAATGACAGTCTCTTCAACAGCTGATGTTGGCAAAACTGGACAGCTACATGCAAGAGAATGAAACTGGATTATTGTTTAACCCCATACAGAAAAGTAAACTCATAATGGTCATGGACCTGAATGTAAGTCATGAAACCATAAAACTCTTAGAAAAAAACATAGACAAAAATCTCCTGAATATAAGCATGAGTAACTTCTTCCTATACACATCTCCTCGAGCAAGGGAAACAAAAGCATAAATGAACTCATGGGACTATATCAAATTACAAATTTTCTGTATGGCGAAGGACACCATCAACAGAACAAAAAGGCATCCAACAGTATGGGAGAATATAACTGTAAATGACATATCCAACAAGTGGTTAACATCCAAAATATATAAAGAACTTACATGCCTCTACACTCAAAAAGCAAAGAACCCGATTAAAAAATGTTCTGAGGATGTGAAGAGACAGTTCTCCAAGGAAGAAATTCAGATGGCCAACAGACACATGAAAAGATGCTCCACATCACTAATCATCAGGGAAATGCAAATTAAAACCACAATGAGGTATCACCTCACACCAGTAAGGATGGCCAGCATCCAAAAGACTAAGAACAACAAATGCTTGTGAGGATGTGAAGACAGGGGAACCCTCCCACACTGCTGGTGGGAATGTAAGCTAGTTCAACCATTGTGGAAAGCAATATGGAGGTTCCTCAAAAAACTAAAAGTACAAATACCATTTGACCCAGGAATCCCATTCCTTGGAATTTACCCAAAGAATACAACTTCTCAGATTCAAAGAGACATATGCACCTCCATGTTTATCGCAGCACTTTTTACAATAGCCAAGATATGGAAGCAACCTAAGTGTGTCCATCAGTAGATGAATGGATAAAAATGATGTGGTACATATACACAATGGAATATTATTCAGCCATAAGAAGGAAACAAATCCTGCCATTTGCAACAACATGGATGGAGCTGGAGGATATTATGCTCAGTGAAATAAGCCAGGTAGAGAAAGACAAGTGCCAAATGATTTCCCTCATTTGTAGAGTATAACAACGAAGCAAACCTGAAGGAACAAAATAGCAGCAGACTCAGAGACTCCAAGAAAGAACTAGTGGTTACCAAAGGGGATGGGTGTGGGAGGGCGGGTGGGGAGGGTGGGAAAAGGGGACTGTGGGGTATTATGTTTAGCACACATGGTGTGGGGAACCACTGAGAAAACAGTGTAGCACAGAGAAGACAAATAGTGAATCTGTGGCATCTTACTAAACTCATGGACAGTGACTGAATTGGGGTATGAGTGGCAACTTGATAATAGGGGTAAATGTAGTAACCACATTTTTTTTCATGTGAAACCTTCATAAGAGTGTATATCAATAATACCTTAATTTAAAAATGGCAAAAAAAAAAGGAGGGCCAAGAGCTCAAGAAATAACTTTATATCTATCGACATGAAGGGCCTTGATCAAATTGATAAGACTAGTTTTAAAAAGGGACAGATAACTAACTTGGGTTGGTTTGGAAGAGATCGGGAGAAGAAAAACTTAGGACAAAGTAGAGACAGCTTCTACAAAGAATTCTACTGCAAACATGAGCATTCACATGGAGAAATAACTAGAAGAAGAATGAGAATCAAGATATACTTTTGGAAGAGGTAAAAACAGTAGCATGTTTGTGTGCTAATGGAATTGATCGAGAAGACAAAATAAATGATGAAGTTCGGAAAGAATTGCTGGACTGTTCACCCCAAAGGAACTAGAGTGGAAGGAAACTAGTGTTCAAATCAGAGGAGCAAGAAGAGTTCCTTCACTTCTACCAGAAGAAAAAGTTGAGTTATTAGATACCGATGATAGTAGGCAAATAAATGTAAATGTGAGAATCTGTAGTATTTTCTTTATTTGCTTTAAATTTTTTAGCCAAGTAAGAAGCACGTTTAACAGCTGAAAGTGGAGGATGATGGAGAGATGATTAAGTTTGAGGCAGAACAAGGTGTGTCGTCCTCTAGAAGAAGAGGCTAAAGTGAAGGGTGGGTGGAAGACAGAAATTGACCATTATTTCCAGGCAGAATTAACAATATAATCAAGATTAATGGTAATAAAATTAAAGAAAGAACTCCATTCACCCTGATGTATGCAGGTTCTCAAAAAAGATGTGCATGGTGGCTATTGGTCTCATATGGAAGAATCCCCCTAATTAAGGAGAGACCTTAGTGCAGAAATGCAAATCAATTAGAATCTGGTTCATAATTAGGAACTATTTTGGGGCCATAGTGATATCACCACTGTTACCACTGCCATCATTTTTAAAGCACTGAATATGTGCCAGGTGATAAGCTGGGCTTCAAATTTATTACTTATCTGTCCTTCACAACAAAATCACAAAATAAATATATCTATTTTTACACTAGCAGACTGATGTTTAGAGGATTTCAGTAACTTGCCTAACACTTAAGCTTGTAAAACACGGTTTAAGATTCAAACCCATGCAGTTACAGAGTCTCTCATTTCCCAAGTACTTCTTAAAAAATGTATTCCCATTTTAGAAATGCTTCTTTTGGAAACCCATTAACGATCTGATTCTCTTCATTTAATTAGCCTAAAGCCACCCAAAATTTACATACTCTAAAGAAACCATTTGGTGTTTTGAATCCAGTAAATATCCTGCCTGTTTTGTAGAGATGTAATTCAGCTGTAATTAATCACTTACAATTTCAAGTATTACCAGTAAATAATTGGAAAATACACATGTATTTAATAAATATCCTAAGAATTTTATTCACATCTTCTCTTGGTAAACATCTTCCTCATCTAAAAAGCCTGTCTCTTTCTCTTCAACCTATTTGTTCTTTCTAGGACCTGGTTATAACCTGACATTTTCTAATCCATTTCTTGCTGATCTTCTAACCTTCAGTTTATCCCTTCCATCCTCCATTCCTCAGAAGCCCTTCCTTGAAGATCAATCTCCATATACCTCACTTCACAGATTTCCTGCTACAATGTTCAGAAATAACAGCTCACAATTCCTTTATCTGCTGACACTGCCCCTTCTTCCCTTGTTATCATCACTATGACCCAGAAAATACCTAAAGTCCGGTGTTAGCTAACACACGGGCTGATATATATATATACACATTTAGCATTTCTATGTATAAATATGTGCACATTTAGCATTAATCATAAGTAGTAATTTGTTTAGCATCTACCCTATGTCAGGTGGTGAACATGCAATGGATAAAATCACATGCTTCAAGATTTACCATATCAACAATATTTTAACTGATGAAAGGCAAGGGATGAGGAAGTCACCCTGGGACTGGGCTTACTATAGAGTTTGATGTTCTAAATTCAGCAACTGTGGTCAAAACCAAATTAAAAATTCCAAAAATTTATAGTTGATATTATTTTAGAGATGGATACAAATTCTTTAATAAGTCTAGGTAGAGGGTTTTTTCCTTCCTTATTTTCTCTTCAGTTGAATACCAAAATGTCTTAAATCTGAGTGTCAATATAAAAAATACATACCTTTGTTACTCAGTATAGTGAAATTCTCATACTATGAGAATCACATGGGAATTGAGACTGCCAGAGAGAAGAGCAGATTCATTTCTGTGCTCTTAAGACCTATTTGGGTATAAGCTCATTAACGAGGATAACAGGCAGAATACCATGCATTGTATAGTTGTTATCACTCTTTCTGTTTTTCTTATTTATTTACACCAAGAATCAAATTAAATTCGCCTATGTTAAATGCATATATGATGCTACTACACTGTAATTGTTTCTGCAGGCACTTAGAAAAATCAAATATAAAGAGGCACTAGACTTCAGTTACCCTTCATAGTCAGAAAATAAATGGTCTGATTAAAGTCCCATACTTTGCTAGATGTCCAAACTTGTCTAATTTAATTTCAAGAAGATGATATCTGTTTTGATTACTTCACAAGATGGTTATGAAAACATCTTATAAACTCTGAAGTCCTCAACAAATCTAAAGTATCATCGTGTTCTTCTACGATGGATGTAACATTATCAGAGGCAGATTTTTTTGTTTGTTTGTCTTTCTTTTGCCTCACTGCATATGTGTAAGGAATCATGATGAAGGGCAAGAAACTCATTCCTGGAGAGGGAAGATAATTGCTTAGGATCCTGTCTGTCAGAGTAGGAGTAAAAATATTGTCTCATATACCAAAACTTGTGTTTGAATGTGTGCTAGTAGAGTTACCAGGAAAGTTTAACCAGCCAGTAAACCATTTCTTAACCCTTAAGAGCATTTTACCCTTTACACCACCACTTACTGTGAAAGCACAGTCATGTCAGTAAAGGACATCACTACAATCCATGAGTCCCACGGAATGCTTGCCATCACACCAGCTGCCTAAGCCAGTATTACTCCATTGATAATTCCATCTTCAAAGAAAAATGGTAACATAAATAATTGATTGAATTTAGACATCAGCCCTTCCTAGCCTGTCAGTTATAAACTGCAGAAGCTAAACTGAATGACTTATCCAAAATAAAGTCAGTTTTCAATGAAGTCATCCACCTCAGTACTGATTCAGTTGGAATAAAACATGATCTTTATATTGAAAGTTTATTTCATCTTGGAAAATTATGCCATGAGAAATTAGAGAAAAGTACTAACTAAAGTCACTTGATATCTAAATTATACAGTAATCATGAAAATGTCTTTTTGAAAATTTTTCCTATTTTGGGGGACTCTTTTATGATTTTTATATTCTTCCAACCTTTCTCCCTTCAACAACCACCTAGGTAAAAATCTAAGATTGACTCACATTAAGTTGTAAATGAAAAGTATATTATTCCTATTAAATTGTTTTAAGCTTGAAGTATTAAGCTAAAGAAATGAATATCTAAATGTAGAATGTAAAGGGACAAGCAATAGAATTATCATGTACTGTGCTAAGCAAAAGACCAATTTTTGATGACTGGCTAAAACCTGCCAATGCTAATCTACAAGAGAGAGTGTTTGTCATAGCAAACATGTACAGCAAGCCAGTAACATTTGGTGGTTGTACAAAAATTTGCTGATGTTAGATATTTTGAAGTAAAATGATTGGATAAATAATGAAATGTACAACTTCTATCACATCAATCACAAAATTGTCCTTTAATGTGTTGATTAAAGTGAAGAATATGGGTTTTCAGAAAATCACTGGAACATCATTTATTTTACTTGGCTAATTTTAGTGACACAAATTTTTACTGCCCTTAACTGGTCTCATTTTGCAAATTTTCTTCTAAGTGTCTCTATTTTGACTGCCAACATGGGTGCTAATTAGCATCAATTTTACTGGTAATATTTTTCTCCTCTTGAGGACTGAGTACAGTTGTTCACCAGGAACAGAAATGAGAGTACCCCCTGATTTCTGTGGACCAGTGGACTGTGATAATTGATTTTAGTCATAGCTAATCCATAGTCACCAACATAAGATGTTTTAGTCTTCTGTTAATAAACATGCCCTCCAGGATATGTGACTTCAAGGCTGCTCTTTAGAACTAAGATCACTTTGTATGTCATACAATGCCATCTACATAGCATGACTAATGGAGAATTGAGAAACTGAATGAAATATGCTGTTTGAAATTCTTTATTACTAATGCAATGGGGTTCTACTAATCCCTGAAAAAAATGTGTATTTCTTGAAGTTGGCTGAGTTAAAAATTAGTCATTAGAATTGACAAATATTTAAAGATTTTGTTGTTGTTTTGACTTCACAGAAAAAAATGTACCTACTTGACAATGACGGAATGCAAGGAGTCAAGGCACATGTACTTGTGGTGCAGAAAAATAAATCTTAAGGTTTCAAATAAATGACATAGGAGAAAATAAAACAGCTTAAAAGCTGATGTTTAGGTTAAGGTCACAGTATTAAAAAAGAAAATCAGAATTCTTTTTTCTCTTCCCTTCTTTAGAGAATGAATTTAAAAGATAAAGTTTGAACTAAAAAGATGCCTCTTGGTTTAAGGGTCTTTTATAAAAAGCTTTTCTCTTTCTCAAATTTTACTTGAAATCATAGTCCTCTGTAGTCTATTTTTTCCCTCTAAGCTTTAGAAAACAATATGCTTTCTTGTTATGTTTCTGTGCCCATTTTCTATATAGAAATTATGGTATTGATGATTTGGGTTCCTAAAATAAATTTCTATGAGCAGAGTTTTGAATTTGCATATTTATAACCAAAATGATTCCCCAAAACCAATGTTATTAGTTGAAAGCACACATTGCTCAAATTATGTCTGATAATACAATATTGCCCCAGTGGAGTAGAAGAAAAATTTGATACTGTACTGGCCATGTCCTCAATAAACTCCAGTCTCCAAGTTTCAGTTCAGGCTAATGGCTATAGTTAGATTTGACTTTAGTATGTGTGTGTGTGTGTGTATATGTATAAATAGTATGTTATATCTTTTATGTATTATATTAGATATGGATCTGAGGTAAAGTTAGAAGACAATTTTTATTCTATATCCCCACTCTCTACATAGGCCTGTTTTCCAGGAATCTTTATATATGAATTTAAAATATATATACATGTATATAATAATGATTTTGTGTTTTCATTACACTAATCTAATGATAAAATTAAAACTACTCCTGTTTATTGATTAACACATAATTATATTTGTTACACATATAGAAAATATATTTCTTATAGTGAATCATTTTTCTTCATTTATTTGATATGTAAAATAAATCTAATAACATTGAAAAACCATTTTCCTTTATGATATTCAGACCCAGCAGATAATCCATCAGAAGAAAGGCTCAGAAATCTGTTCAACTTTAAATATTTTCATTGTACAAATGTTTCAAGAAATTTTTCTCTTTGCTGTTTACTGTATTGTTGCAGTTGAAGATGATAGACAATAACTAGTATGAATTCTACTTATTTCATATTTATAAAATATCTGATAAACATGATGCAGCCTTGGGATTAGACTAAAATTTTTAATAGACAAGATACCTGCCCTTTGGGAACCATCATTAAATGCTCTAAGTTCTGAAAGGAATTTTGCTCCATAGGTGCCAAGCTAAATTCATCAATGCAAAGCTAGCTTTGCTGACATCATCATCAAATTTTCAGGTAGTAGTAATAAATTATAATTCACTGGTAGCTTTTCTAAAGTTCCAGCTTTGTATTGTATTTCAAATCATGCTAGATGATTTTCTTACAAAGGCATAGAAATTATCTGGGTAACTGTTTTCCAATTATTACCTGCCATGTTGTCATTATTTTTCTAGCTAAAAAAGGAAAAATGTAAGTACAAGATACTTTTCAAATTTACTTAGAAACTAACCACCAGGGAATCCTGAGATCTTTTGCTTAAGTGAGTTTTCTTTTACTATTTTAAGTGTGTTTCTTCTAAAACTAACAATTTGAAATATACCATTCTTGGTTCTAAAATGAAGAAAACTGCCTAACTGGCTATATTACATATTTTCACAGATGAAGAAAGAAAACATATGAAAGAGAATCACTTTGAGAATTACAAGTCAGCATAAATAGCTCCAAGGATAAGATTTTTAAATTTCTGATTTCATTATAAGACATCTAAAAAGTATATGTATATAAGTCATTCTTCATAATATTATGACAAAACAAATACATGCTATTGAAATATACTAGTTACAGAAATGCTCTCTAATAAGCTAAAAAGAATCATTAATGTAATGTCCATGTCCCATAGTGGAATAGTATCTTTAAGGTGCTATTTTAAGATAAAGTTTTAATGTTTTCTTAAAACAATTATATGAGCTAAATGAGGGCAGAAAGACTAAAATACTTTAAAAAAATAACTTCTATTCAGTTGCTGGTGAACACATGAGAACTAGTGAATAGTCAGAAAGCTTTCTCAGCAGCTACTCATTGACATGAGTTACAGTTTTAGACATAATTTTTGGAACAGACATTTTGGAACTTAGTTCTTGACCATTTAACAATTTCTGGTAATGTGTGATTTCTAGAAAAAAATATTTTTACCTGAACCACAGTTATTAAATAATATGGTATTTGCAGTATGTTTCCATTAACATAAAAGTATTCCTGTGGCTTGATTGGTCAATTTGTCCTTCCCCTTTTATGTATGCATATTCATATTTACTACAGGCCATAGAGATGTCTGTACTGAGAATTCCAAAATGTTATTACTGATTATTCTGTATGATGGGATTCAGAGTGATTCTTCATTGTCATCTTTGTATGTACAGTGCTAGGTACTGTTAGAAATTTAGTAATGAATTTTACGAAAAATGATGATCTCAATACTAATACTTTTGTCTTAAATTCTTTTTGATTACTGCATTTCATATGCATATTTGGTATGCTATTCTCTGCTTTTTCTTTCAAACTTCTATGTCATTTTATTTTATATATTACTCTCCTATACAAAATGATGATACCAGCTGTCACATTCCAGTTTATCTCAGTCTGATCACTTTCCCAAATTGCCTGGAATAGCAGATGGGATATATGGGATAAAATATACCAACCAAAAAAAAATTATCTATGGGATGAGCTGTTAATAAAATTATTTCTCATGATAATGTGAATTAAGATAACAGAAATGATTGAAGTTGTTCCGTGTATGATATTGTGGCCAATAGAATAGAGGTTTACGAACATCTCCTTTGACATTCAAAGAAAGTCCTACTTTCCCTTAAGGCTTTTTTTTTTTCTTGGTCTTTTAGAATCTAAATGTATTAACTACTCTTAATTTCACATTCAGGTTTTTAAATTCTTGCATACAAATATGTCCTGGCTCAAATAATTATATAACTAGCTTGTATTATGTGGCTGTGTTTAAAATTTTAATTTTTTTGTTATAATCTAAGACAATTTGCCTTTTGATTGAAGCTACCCCATTTATGTTGATTGTTATCATGGAAAAATATGTTCCTTTTTTTTCCATTTCTAATACATTATTCTATTTTTATTTTCTCCCTGTTGTGTTGACTATAACTTCATTGATTTTATATTCATATGTGTCTTAGAAATTATATTCAATTCTAATTTTTCAAAAATTTCAAAATATTAATACTATTTTCACTCTGAGTTCAAGTCTACTTTGAATGTGAGTGTATATGTAGATGTGTGTGTGCATGTGTGTTAATACATATGTGTGCATGTCAACACTTGTGTCATCCATAGATTCTATGATGGTATGTTTATACTTGCTTATATTACATACAATTATGCAAAATCTGTCTAGCATGGGATTCAGCAAATTAACAGTCAACAGATTATCTGTTCATTTTGAATGTGTGTTTGGGTTTTTTGTTTGTTGATTGGTCAATTTTTTTTTGCTGAAGTACATGTAGAGATTAGAGATTAAATTCTTACCCCAAATCTCATTTCTAACAAGATTTTACCCAAGATTCTTCTTTTCAGTCATGATTTATTTCTGCTAACAGCAACTGCAAGGAACCTTATAATTTATGGTTATATTATAAACGAAAATATTCCATCCTTAACATGAACATCTCCTAAGTCTTTTTATCTCCCTCTTTTTTCTTTTGCTTAGTAGAGAGATATTTCTTGCTCAGTAACTATGTCAGTAGCATCCTGTCCTTATTTATCTTTCTGGTTGTCTTCCACAATTTGAAGCCTCTGATTAGATGCAAAAAAATTAACTAAATACTATGAAATTTGGGCATTACACTCTGCCAGTTTCAATGAGTAGTATCTAATATATAGAAATCAGTATTTTTTTTAATTTTCTATATGGGAAAAACTAATATTTCAGTCCAGCCATAGGTGGTATACAAATGATCATTTTGCAGTTTTCATTATAATAATTTCTCTTTTGAGAAGCAAAATGAATTTATGCCATGTGATAGATATAGGAATTGTGAAGTTCAATTTATCTATCTTATAATAATATTAGCTAATTTCTTCATAACATCTGACATTAGATTGCTTTTACTCTTAGGTTTTCTGTTTTATTATATTATTACAGTGTTTTTATGTGTTTTTACTGTGACAATCTATATTTGGGGACTACTAATGAGACACTTTTGAATCAGAAATAGATAAATATATTAAAATTATTTTTCACTTCGTGTTTCCTCTTCACTTCTTTGGAGTTTCTTTTGCACTATTTGCTTACTTTGGATAAATATTTTTTCTACTTCATGTAAACCATTATAAAAAAGACAAACTAAGGACTTGTTATGCTTGCATGATAACAAACCTCTGCATTTTAGAATGCCTTTAGAGCAAACAAACAAAACAAATCAAACCCACTAACTAACAAATACACAAATAGAGGATATGGGAACATGATTCTGGTTCAGAGGCCACTTTATCTTGGCTCTAGCCAAGAACATATCTGAGGGACAAAATAAGTCCAAACAGCCCTCAACTGGTTCAATGCAATCTGTCAGGTGAGAATTTACATAGGAATTTGCAGAAAAACCCTGAGCAGTCTGCATTTGCCTGAAGTACTCACTTGCCTGGAGTACACTCTGTGTTGATTATACCTCTCAGGAAGCTGTAAGGGTGGTAAACAGATGGACGTGATTTAAAATATTGTAGGACTGATCCTGGCCAGAATTGTCTCAACTATCATAATTAGATTTCCTCTTGAATGCTCTGACATCTCATGGATTTCTGGTGGCACTGGGTTCTTTTTTAGCATAACCACACACTCTGCACTACAATCAAAAGATAGAAAGGTAGAAGGTAAATTCTGAACAGAGAGGAAAGTATTTTCCAATTTGTTTTATATTCAGATACCTTATACCTATGCTTTCTGCCAAGGCCATTTTTTGGTATGGATAATGCTGTCAAAGAAGAATGATGGAAAAGGTTTAATTAATCGATATCTCCTGAGAGTTTTTAGTTAAAAGGCTAATGCAAAGGCCAAGCAATGTCATTAATACTATGTGGTCTGGTTATGGTGATTATGTGACCTAGAAGAAAAATGTCAAAAGGGAGACATTTTCATGAATTTGCATTGTTAAAATAACTGTTGGAAGCAAAGTTTGCAAATCTAAGTAAGATTCTTCCCTCCAACCCCCTGCAAAATGCAGCTTTCTCAGAGACTGGTAATATTTGATTAAGCTAAACTGTCAAAGCCAGAATCATTATTGCCATTCTATACTACCATTAAATGTCCATTCAGCACAGCTCCAAGAGCAAAGCATGTGAAGTATAAGGCTCATGAGGATATATGAAAGCATTTGTAGCTTTTCAGTGAGTATACAAATAACAATGGCCCATATTCCAAAACAGCAGTCTTGGAAACCTGTAGCTTCTCACAAAAGAAGATTACAATAGCATTACTATAAGACAGATTACAGTAAGACAATATCCACTAATGAACTGATAAATCAACAAATATGTAAAGCTATAGGAAAAAAACACCTTGCTAAAAATACTCTGGACTACTGCTGAACAAAATCTTTGATCAGACAATTTATATGGCAAAGATTTTATGAAGTATTTTGGCAAAGTAAATGCCAAAATTAATGCATACATTAATTTAATTATTTATCGTGATTTATAATTTTTAAACATTTGGAACTAAAGTATATAGGTCTCAATATATAATTCTTCCACAGTCCTGTGCTTTCAGGGAGAAGATCTGATTTTAAGTTTAGAATTTTATTTCAAGTAAGACTGTAGTTTCACAAGGAGGGCTGGATCCGACTGTGCAGAACCCCATCTCTCTTCTGTCCTTGCCGGCTCCCCTTTACCTGTCTCTACCACCTAAAACTCATGTCCTTTTCTCCTTACTTGTATTTACAACATTATTTTCAGAAGCTATCAGATCTAAAAAGAGAAAGGTAAACATATGTATAGAAGTTTTCTATAATTTAATTAATAAGCCCATAGTAATACTAGAATACTGTTAGTAAACAAACATATATACATATATTCTTATATGATAGCATATGTAATAGTATAAATATATGCTAAAATAGTATTGATATATGTGCATATATATGTGCATATATACACACTGTTAAAAGGTTGAAAAGAATTATACATATTTGTATATATGGAGAGTGATCATAAATTGCAGAACCAATGAATGCAGAATTAAAATTAATTTTCAAGAACAAGTGAAACATGCTGAAGCATCAGACAGATTGTTTTCTTTTATGATAATTCATTTAAATTAGAAATCAGTGGTAAAAAGAAAGACTAAAATGTTTTAATACTTAGAAATTAAGAACTACCACCAAAAACCCACAGGAAGTAAAATCATAGACATAATTGTAAAAAAAAACCCTAAATCTTCTGGAAGATAACAGGAATAAAATCTAATTTACCTTGACTCTGGTGATGACTTGTTAGATACAACACAAAAAGCATGATCCACACAAGAAAAAAAGGTAAGTTGAACTTCATTAAAATGAAAAACTGCTCTGAAAAAGATACTGTTAAGAGAATGAAAAGACAAACCACAGACTGGAAGAAAATATGTGCAAAACACATTTCTGAAAAGGACTTGAATTCAAAATAAACAAAGAACTCTCAAAATTCAACAATAAGAAAAAAATACAGTTGAAAAGTGAGCAAAATATCAGGATAGTTGCCTGCCCAAAGAAGTGACACAGGAGGCAAATAAGTGTATGAAAAGATGCTCAACATCATATGTCATTAGGATATTGCAAATTAAAATGACAATAAGATGCCACAACACCCTTACATGAATGGGTAACATCCAAAACACCACCACCACCAAATGCTGGTGAGGATATGGGGCACCAGGGACTCTCATCGCTAGTGGGTATGTAGACAGTTCGGTGGTTTACTTGCTTTACAGCCCAGCTATTGTACTCCTAGGTATTCAGACAAACGAGTTGAAACACGTCCACACAACTCAGTGGTACTATGAATAATGCCAAGATGAATGTCTTCATACATGTTAACTGAGTTTTTTTTTTTTTGGATATACACCAGGAGTTGAATTTTTTGGAGATTATGCAAACTTATTAAACTCATGCTTATGTATAATTTTTCATATAAAATTCTTTGTCCAGTGAGACCAGTACCTCAGTCCACCCTCTGTTCTATGTGATGCTCACAACCCCACCCCAGCTCCTCCCACACTCCCATCCTACTCTCTCTAAAACTGTAAGGGATTTAAATTGAAACAAATTATTTTAATTCAAAGCATATCAAAACAATACTGTTTTTTAAAAAGACATACATGCCTAAGGATATATCAAACATTTTAGTATGAGAATCTATTAAAGTAAAGGGAATGGATGCAAATTGAGGTTAACGGAAGAACAAGTAAATACAGTATACCTGGAACTGAGGAGTATGTTTAATTCAACTCTTTACTTTTTTGTTAATAAAATAATACTGGAAAGAACAAAGTTTAAAATAATTAAAAAAAAAACCCGCCAGAACTCTTTGTTTCAGACTTACTATTTCCTGCTATTTCACCATTCTTACCTCCATCCTTTATTCAGCCAGCTCCCTTTGTTTGAAATATACTTCTCCATCCTTGCCTTTTCCCATGACCACCCTACTCAGTGACAGACCAGACCAAGTCTCCATTCATATCCCATTTCTTTCAAGAATCTTACCTAGCAATTCTGACTCACTCTAATAGTGTCCTTTCATTACACAACATAACTCATTTTATACTAACATATATTGTAGCATTTGATTATATATTATTACCTGTTTAGTTTTTATTTATATAAGTATTCTTTCAATAGTGCCATATGCTCCTAAAAATTACTTATTCATTAATCTCTCCATTCATTCATTCAACAAATACTTATTGAGACTAATTTTGCTCAAATCAATGCACTGGTAATCATGGAGAAAATATAAGTAAGAACCCCTATGGTTTAATGGGCTCACAGTCCAGAGGGAAATCAGATAAGCATTATAAATATTGAGTTTATCATAGGGTAGTATGTGTGCTAGTATTCATATTGTGGATACTGTTTTCTCTCTAATAATAGATTATTATTTTATACAAATAATATAATGGTTAATTTAACCATTGATAATATTTAAAAAATTATACCATGTTTGTTACACTAACATATACCAATAATATTATGGCAATATTAATAATATTGTGCCCTATTAGTTAATAATAAATTTAACAAATAAATCTTGATGCAAAGTCTGTAAAATTCATTGTTTATATCATCTTCTCCTCTGAAATCTTCACATTATTGCTTCCTTCCATTATCATAAATAATCAGAAGTTGACTATTTATCAGTTAGCCACCAATATTCACAAGGTAATCTCTAGTGCTGATTTATACTGCTGTCAGAAATATGCAAGGAATAAATATGCCTATAATTTGTTTCTATGACTTGCAAATATATTTCTATATTTATGGTTCAAGGTTTGCTGATTACTTACAAGGTAGGTGACAGCAATCTTAGGGGATATAAATCCCTAGTCTCTCAAGGGCAGGATCAAAGCCGCATTACTAGTAATCTCCAATCAGTCCATTTTTTTCCAATTTGCAAAAGGAGTCCAAAATTTATCATATTTCCTGCATTAAAGAGATGATTGCAAATATAAAATGATAAACAGTTAAGGGTATATTTCAGGAAAGTGGCAAACATTCAGTGACCAGTTTGCTTAGATAATCCTACGCTTCAATTCTTCTTTTTTTTTTTGTATCATTAATATACAATCACATGAGCAACATTGTGGTTACTAGATTCCCCCACTTATCAAGTCCCCATCACATACCCCATTACAGTCACTGTCCATTAGCATAGTAAGATGCTATAGAATCACTACTTGTCTTCTCTGTGCTATACTGCCTTCCCGGTGCCCCGTCCCCCAACATTATGTGTGCTAATCGTAATGCCCCTTAGCTTCAATTCTTCTTTAAGGACTAATTTAGTATAAAGTGGAATAAACATTTCCTGATATATCCTGCGTGATTGCCTTTAACTTACTATTTGGGTATTTCATTTAAGTAACATTTTTTAGTTCTCTAATCTGTTCTTCCCTATTTCTGAAATAGCTATTAGTTTCTTGTTAGTTTCAGCCTCATATTCTCTCTCTTAGCCATAATGTAAGTATGGACTCTTAATTCCACATGAATTTATTTTATTCTGCATCATATTCTGGATTTGCAGAAATGGAAAGTACCTACAGTAGTCTCATGTCACCCTGAGTTTCCCAATACATTTAAGATATCTTTGGCTTCTCCAATAATCCCTGTTACTCAACTTTCACTCACTCATTAAACAAACTAAGGCAGTTTCATGGGCAGTGGCAGTTTCCCAAGCCTGGACGGGCTTCTGACTTAGTTTAATGCTCTGCTATTGCCATCTTGAAATTCTAAATAGTTTTTGAAGAAGCTCTGTATTTTAATTATACACTGGGCCTCCCAAGTTAGGTAGCCTGTCTAATATTTGTAGATTGTATGAAATAAGTATTGAAGAATGGAAGGATACACACAAATGTTAACAGTACTTATTCTTAGATGATGATATTAAGAATGATTTTTATTTTCTTTGCATCTTTATTTTCTACTTTTCCTGATCCTTAGAAATAAAAAAGGGTAAAAGAGTCCCAGAAATCCCTTGGGATTCAAAAGTAGGACTTATGAGATAGTCCTTTTGAGCTAAGGATTTTGATCTGTAACAGAAAAGATATTTTTATTTATAAGGGTACAGATTATTTTACATTCAATAATAGAACATCTCAACAAATGAAGTACAGTATGTAATTAACTCAGCAGCATCTATAAACTACTGAGACTAGAAAAAAATCCTAATTCTTTAGTTCTCATAATGGCACTGGTCACTGCATATAACTTCATTTTATCCTGTTTTCCCTGAAAACCTTCTGGTTTTCTGTTTTTGCCCCTATTTCATACAACCCAAATCATGGTCTTTTTAAAACTTAAATCTAAAAACCGGAAGATTAACAAGAAGAAAGCATGTACAATTATTTGGTGAATTTTATAGCAACAAGACTTGAGTGCAGGAAGCAAAGTTGTTTTGTAACAGCTAATAGATTTCATCTTCACCACCATTTTACAATAGCTGTATTTTCTCCCCAGAGAAATGAGATTCAGCAAGTAATTATAAGAAGGAAGAGGAGGAGGAGAAAGAGAAGAAGGGAAAGAAAGGAATCTTTTTATTATGTTCTTTGTCTACTTAAATTGTTATCATCTTTTAAGGGAGAATATGCTGGACATTGTTTTTTTACTCAGCTTCATTTTTCTATATGAAGTGAAGGTAATTTAGCTTAAAGCCAGGATATAAAACAAAATAAACAGTGTGAGAGCAAATTTGCAATATTCCCTTCAGTATTTCCCGGGAATATTACGTATAAGACAGAATCTAAAAGGGAAATCATGTAACTTTACACTCAGTGTCTAGAAATAGTCACCAATCAGGATATTGAGATACATTGCCTTGCCATTCTTGGAGTTACAAGGAAACAATTAGGAAGTCAGCATAACTTGATGTTTAAAAGTATGGCCACTGGGCCAGACTATTGAGGGTGAAATCCACAGTTGTGTGGCTTTTGACAAATAACCCTTACTCTGAGCTTCATTTTCCTCATTTTAAGATGGGAATGATAACAGGATTAAGTGAACCAAAGCATGTAAGTAAGAATCATTCTTGGCACGTTATAAAGCTCTTCAAAACTGTGAGAAATTATTAAATATTTTGCAGTTGACCTTTGAAAATCGTAGGTTTGAATTTCTGGTCCACAAATACGTGGATTTGTTTCAATAAAGGCAGTACTATAAATGTATTTTCTCTTTATGATTTTCTTAATAACGTTTTCTTTTCTCTAGCTTACTTTTATAAGACTACAGTGTATAAATACATATAATATATAAAATATGTGTTGATTGACTATTTATGGCTATCAGTAAGGCTTCCTTCCAGTCAACAATATGCTTCTAGTAATTATGTTTTGGGGGGATCAAAAGTCATATGTATATTTGACTGCAAGGGCAATCAGTGCCCCTAACTCCTGCATTGTTTAAGTGTCAATGACACTTTCATTTAAAAATTACTGTATTCATTAAATTATAAAAAAATCCTGAAAAATAAACTTCAAGAGAAAAGGCATAAAAACATCTATATGATTAAGTTTAGGGCAAAAAGATCAATAATATCCTAAAATACTGTGATGTGGAAAACTCACATTAACCTTTTGTCCCTGAGGCAGTATCTCAATAAATAAAAATGTGTACTAATAAAACTCAAAATAAGTTTTCATGTTTACCCCTGTGCAGCACTTATTTATCCCTTTATTCCTGGAAGTTGCTACTCCCAGGCCCCACCTGAAGTGTAAATGCCTGAATAGTGTGATGGGGGAATATAATTGATGCTTTCATTCATTTTCCAAAATCCTCCAGGACCAAAGGATTCTTTTCTTAGCTGGCAGGAGTGCTGCTGGTAAAACCCTCTCAGCTATCTGCCCTCATCTATGACTGTCTGGGCTGAAGAGAGTATACTTGCCCAAGGCCAGGCCTCTTTTTGGGGTAACCACAGCCAATGGGGGCCAGGGTTTAAGTGCTTGGCACCTGTGCCTCCACAGAGACACTTGGGCTGGCCTCCCAGCTCTAGTCCTCCTTGTGTGTTGACTGACACAGTCACTGAGACAGCAACTCAGACAAACGTTTCCCTTCACCGACTACTTTCTTTCTCTCCCACAGGAGTTGATCCAAGGAGCAGTCTCTCAAAAATTCCTGAACACTCATCTTTGTCTCAAATTCTGCTTCTACTGCAGGAAATACGACCTCTGATATAAGCTGAAGCAATTATGAGTGGTACCCAGCATCAAGCTAAGAGAATGGCCACTGAGCTTCTGCAGAGGGGAGGTAAAACACCTGAAATGAAAAGAGGCCTGGGTCCTAAAAGGTGAAGACATTAGGTCATTGCATGAAATAAGGTGCAATTAAATGTGTTTTTTTCCCCTGTGCTATGTAGTAAAACCTAAGAGAGTTGTACTCAGTGGTGATGAGTATCAGGAGAGGGTTTCAATAAAAGAAGACAGGCTTTTAGAAAGAATCAGCAGGTCATGTAAGAAAACAGGGCAGAGGAGAGCAAGAGGAATGCTTCCCTGGGAGGATGATGGAATCGTGGTGGTATCGTCTATATGCAGTCAGCTCAGGCTGCTGTGACACAGCGCCATAAATGAAGTGGCTAAAACAATAGACACTTCTTTGTTCGGTTCGGGAGGTTGGTCAGTCCAACAGTAGAGTGCCCACCAATTTGATGTCTGGTGAGAGCCCTCTTCCTGGTTCACAGGTGACTGCCTCCCTGCTGTGTCCTTAGGTGAGCAGGGCTCTGGTCTCTTCCTCTTCTTATAAGGGCACTAATCCCATTTGGAAGGCCCCACCCTCAAGACCCCATTTAAACCTAATTACTTCCATTAACATATGAAATTGGGTTGGGGGGGTGGGGGGGCAGGGGACACACAGACATTTAGTCTACAGCAATTGTGGAGAATAAAAATAAACCTTAACCTAACTTGGGGAAAGGTAATTTTCAGTTTGGACAAAGAAATGAGGTAAACATTCTTTTTACAAAGTAAAGAGGGTAGAAATAGTTACTGGCAATACAATAAATATTTTGAGGAATACAGTGGGTAAAAGTTTAGAAAAATATATTAGAAAAAGGAGCAAGTCATCTAGGAGAGCTGCTGGACTGGGCTGAGTAAGAATAAACATGCGACCAGGCATCCCTGTGAAGGAAAAAGTTTTATGTGACTTTTACAGTCCATAGATCTTACAAACGAAGGAAGTAAAATTAGAATCATATACAAGGGCAATGTAAATAAAACAAGCTATCCTGAGGGGTTGGTTCACTTATGCAGAGGATGGCGTTCATATCTAAATGCTTCAAAACCTAGAATTTGAAAGCATGCTTTTGGCTGCAATAACAAACACCCAGTCAAAATGATTCAAACAGAAAAGCCATTTAGTTAGCTCAGTTAATTAGAACAATGACTTAATGATGTCATAAGAACCTGAATTTTTTTCTACATTTTGGTTTCATCTTTACCTGTAATTTATTCTAGCCACAATATCACTTTTCTTTTCCACTCTGGTTACTTTATGGACAATAGAAGGCTGCAATAGCTCACACAGCTCTTACTTTATCCCAGGTGTTCCCTAGTAGACATCTTATATCCCATTCTCCAGATGCAGATCAAAAGTGAAACTGGAAACGTGAGTATTTGGGTACCTGGCAGACAAAAGAAAAAAGGTTAAGTTAGCCAACAAGTATTGTCTTCACACTCACCATGGATGCTTTCAAATCACAATCTCCTAAGAGGCAATGGCTCTCACTATTCACTTACTGTCTGTATGATCAGGGCACAGACAGGATGGACCAGTGTGTGTGGGATGCCATGCTGGGCATCTGCAATAACTATATCAAAGTTGAACAGAAAACAAGGCATTAATCCCTTGTCTAGTGGAGGAAGAATAGAATTAGGCTTTACGTTTGGAAACTCAGTTTTGTCTTTATCATCTACTTACAGTGTATCAATAATTATCATTTAATTTCTCTTTTCCCAATTTCCTTTGTGATGTGGTAATACAAATAATAGCAGTTTACTTGAGGCTTGTTTCAAAGCATAGTAACATACTATCTTTCAGGGGCTTTGTGCTCTTGGATTGTTTCTCTTCTTGTAGTCCCTGAAATTTTCTCATTCTATGAACTGGATGCAGACTTCGTCAGATAAACTCATTTTAACTTGAGTCCAAAAGTGAGTTTTTAAAGGCTGCTTCATCTCTTAACACATGTGTGTTGGGTGTAGACATGTCTTGGAGAGGGATACACAGCAAACTACTTATTAGAATGATTGCTGAAATATGGTTCAGAGTTTTAAGTTGACAAGAAGCACTTTTTCCTTTTCAAGCTACTAATATAAAAAATGTTCAACTGTTAATGAATTATTCATTTTTGTATAATATACTCTCTTCTCAGAAATTCCCCAGAAGCATATTTTTTAAAAGCACAGGATATAAAAAACTGGAGAAAACATTAATAATTATAGAAATAGTACATTATATTACTATTATCAGCAATACTAAAATGGTTTCGTTAATCATGGCATTTTACAAAGCATTCATGTGATATATTATGGCTTCTCTTTGTCATGTGATGCACAAAACATCATTATATGAGTCTTTTAAAGATACATTGTTAACATGCCTTTACAAATTTATACTACAAAGGGAAGAAAGAACAAATATGGTTCTGCTTCTACCTTACTATTCTTACTTTCCAATAAATTAAATAAGTGTTAAAATCTTACTATGAAATTACGTAGTCAATCAGAAAAATTAAAAAAGGAAAGAAAAAAATTATCTCTCTCCTTAACCCGACCTTCCAATTGTATCTCTACTCACTTTCCTTTAAGTGACAGGGGTATTGTCATTTAAGTGGCAAGTTTACTCCACTGTGAACAGGCTCTTTGAGAATGGAAACCAGGTGTCCTTCGTCAAGAGTCCCTGAGCTCCTCACAATAAGATTGTATCTTATTCATCTCTGCATGTCTACTGTCTAGAGCATGATGCAATTAACTGTTGCTTTTTTTTTTAATAAGTACCTAAGAACTACCACTGTCATCAAAACCGGTAGAAAGGTACCTTTTCCGGTTCTCAGCTGTGATAAACAGACACTAACTGTAAGCAAAACAACTTGCAGGTTCTTTTCAAGCCTCTGTGAAATATGAAGCAGACTCTCAACTTCTCTCCCCACTGTTCTCATGTCTAAAAAAATAAATACAAAAGTTGACTTTTTACTAGTAATGATGGAAAACATCAAAGTAAGATGAAGGTATAAATTGCAAACATGGAGCTTTGTATATAACTAGAGATCTTCAGAAAACTAGTCAGTGCCAACAATAAAAGATAAATGGTGCTTGACATACCTTTTTAACCCCTCTTGTGTTGTTGCATTTTACTTGGCCTAGCCGTTCTTGTGTCAAATGTCAGTCAGGCCAAACCATCTATCATTTGAATTCTCCAGTCTGTAGTCCTGCATGTCACCACCCACTCCAACTGCCCCTGGGGACCAATGAGAATGCATGTATACTGTAGATGCACATCAATGTTCATGTACTGTTTGAATAACAGGGAAACAGTATCTAGTGTAATAATTTTTGTTTTTTAAGGTAGACTTCTTAGACCTCAAAGATATATGATGTGAAATGGAGCAGCAAGCAGTTAATGGCTGACACATGGCTCCAAATGAAAGGGGAAGGTATTAAAGAGAATGTATGTCAAATAAAACTAAAATTTATTGAGCACCAACCAAATTCCATCGTCTTTACTAACATCATCTCACTTAATTATTTCATAGTAATATATTGCCATATTTATTATCACCACTTCACAGATGCACAGATGAAGCAACAGAGTTTCAGAAAGGTGTACATGAAGTTATACAACTCAGATAACTGAATCAAGTCACACAATTTTAACCTAAATATGCTTTGATTCAAAATTTCTTTAGTCTCCAAGAAAATCACCCAGCCTCCAAAATTTCATTCCTGAAGTTTCAATAATAATAATTTCTATGTCATTTTCAAACCCAATCCTACATTTACTTGGGGGAAAAATAAACATAATATTAAACCTATACACAAGCAAAGCAAATCACTTACTCCTTTTTATTCAAGCCAATAAATATCATGCATTTATATTATAAAACATAAAGAGATGCTAATAGATATGCCAACCCCACTGGTTGTCAAATAAGTAGTGTGAAATTTAATACACCAGAACTATGATTTACAATTTACATTCTTCTCCAGGTCCATTTTTTTAATAGTTTTTTTGTCACATGGCTGTGTCTTCCATAAGATTGTGAGCTTCAGATTACAGGAAACTTGCTTTATTATTTCACCTCCATCTATATCTGAATACAAGGTAGCTGCTAATTAATCACTGAATAATAAAAAAATGGAGAACCTTGGAATTTTCATACATACAAGTTTCTGAGACAGAGAATTATGGTTCAGCAAATATTTTTGGACAAATTTTTTTATATTATTTCAAATTGAATCCTGTTCCATATTTATATTCTATAAAGTCAGGAATGAATCTATAACTATACCATTAGACTGAAGCTAACAATAGTGAATGGTATGAAGTACATAGGGTTTATTCCTGCTTCTATAGCATCTACAGATTTTCACAAATGAAGTTATTGTATGTGTGAATTGTTAAGTGTGGCCCACTTCTGACCACTGGTCAGTAAGTGAAATTCCCAAACCAATGGAGAATTTAAAGCAGTGATTCTCAACCTTGATCATGCACTGAAATAAGCCAAAGGGCTTGTTAAAACAAATAGCTAGACCCAACCCTCCAGAATTTCTGTTAGTCTGGGGTGGGCCTGAGATTGACACTGCTAAAAAATGTTCAGGTAACAGTGATGGTGAAGTTGGTCTGAAGACCACACTTCAAGAACCACTCATTTAAAGAAACCTGTCTCAAGACACAGCCTGCCCCTGAATCATCAGAGTAGTGAGAGGTGCCCGGTAAGGTGAAGATTCCCAGATACTATGCGGGATTTACTACAGCAGCATATCCAGAATGAGCACTAGGTGTCTGCATTTTTAACAAGAACTCCAAATAGTTCTGACGCACACTGCAATTTGAGAACCTCTGTTCTTCTGTTTCATTCTGATATTTTGCTCAGGTTTCAACATATGTGCTTTCAAGATTCTGTGTATTGTTCAGGGTTCCCTGTGGTAAAATTGTTTTTCTCTTTCTCTAGTTGGCTTTTTTGTTTTTAATTCTCAGGATCCAGGTTAAATATTCCTTCCTTATAAGACTTCCCTTCCCCATCAGATTAGTTTCTCCATCAATTCTAGTAGCAGTTTCGGCATTTATATGTTCACATGTTTCTTCCCACTGACAAAAGATGAGGTTCTAGACTTGGGAGGAGCATTGCAGTTTTTCACTGAGCTTTTCACCATTAGGTGATGGACACATGCAGCTATCAGGAAAATACTGTTAATGATAATAAAAATGAAGAGATATAAATTTGAAAACTCAACAAAACTGAACTTCACATTTTACAGGATAGAAGATTTGCTTTCCCTAATCATAATAACGACAGTATTTCAAATAAACACTTGAAAGCCTTTGTTTCAGTGAAAGTTGTTTTCTGAAAATATTTTTAATGAATTTACTTACACAAACACACATGGTTTTGTGCCTTTTTTCGACCTTTCAAAACTTCTCATTGATTTTTAAGGAATTGGATCGTTTGTTTAAAGAGTTTCTGCCTACTCACTTGCCAGTTTTTCCCATTTGTCTAATTGTAACAGCTGCTGCCTTAGGTAACATCTGTTCTCTATTAACTCCTCAGAAAGACATTTTTGAGAGGTCATAAGGATCAGAGATGTGATACACCTAGAGACTTGGCCTGAAAGACTTGATCAGTGGTTTATGGTATGACTTCATATCCTAAAATGCTTTAGGTATTATGACATATCTACAGTTCAAAAGAAGCCTGTAAGGATATCAAATATGATATGATCAATAACAGAGCAAAAATTTGAATAATGCCAAGCTCTTACATTTCAATTTCATTTCTATTATAATGATAATGAGTGTTCAGTTGGCAATGATTGCTGTGGTTTCTTCTTCTCTTCTTTCTTCTTTGAGATGAGGAACATCAGCAAAACAAGCCAAGGATGAAAACATTAGAACAAGAAGCAAAGGAGCTCCTCCCTCATAATGAAAAAGATACTTTGGCAGGAGAGTCCAGTACAGATCTTTATAGATCTGAAATACAGTACTCTATGGATCCATTGTAACATTAATAATTCAGTTATGTTGGCTACACAATTTAGCAAATAAATATTGGCTACAGAAAACATGATAAAAACATATGAAGTAAATCTGGTGCTCAAAAGTAAGGGAAACAGTGAACTAAAAGATGCATCAATATTAAAGCTGGTTTTTTATTTAAAATCCTTCCATTATGCATAATATGTTAGTGCAGTAAAAATCCACCTTTGAAATAAATTCACAACACTGAGCACTTTACCTATATTTTATTGAATTATTTCAATTCACCCTAGCCCAGCTAAATTGCTGGGGAAGGGTACTATAACTGTTCATAAAATGAATTTGTAAAGGCAACATCCTCTAGATTTTAGACCTGAATCCTAAATGGAAAACAAGACTTATTGTTCCTGACAAGTCTTGTTAACTTCAGAGTGGATACATACAGTTGGACGTCTCAGCTCTAGCTAGAGTTCCCTGTGGCATAATGATGCAGCTCCCATCAACGATGTTTGTGAACCAAAGGAAATGTAAAAATCAGGAAGTCTTGAAAAGACAATTCATCTAAACAAGATTTCACTTCCCTATTCAGACATACCTGTGTTGATTTAGTATACTTAAGATATTATATATAGGTTATGAATATAAGCTTATAGAAAATAAGCTTCCGGTTCCCAAATAGAAAGACCCTGAGAGCTAGTGGGGACCCTGGGAGCATGCATTTAAATAAGAGCTTTGTCACTTAGTAGGTATGTTCTGTGGCCCTGGACAACTATTATTCTTTCACTGTAGGTAGGCATAGCATCCTAATTTTATGGGAGACTTAAGGGAAATAATAAATAACAAAATATTTGTGTACTATAAGCAACTATATGAAGAAATTATTAGTTGATTAAAACTTGTAACAACTTATTATTGTGTAAAAGAGGACTGAGACAAAAGAATATGTAATTTAGGATTCCATTATATGAAGTTCAAAAATTGATCTATGGTGTGAAAAGTCAGAAGAGTGGTTATTGGGGGCATTTTGTTTTTCCCAGGCCACCTAATAGTTTCAGGTGAATGGCTTACCAGCATCCTCTGCTGTGCCCTTCAAACACCTCCCTGCCTCTGCAGCTCCTTTAAAATGGGTTTAAAGGGAGACTCTCCATGCTTCTTGCAAAGGCTTTATCACATAATTGCCAGTATTCACAGCCTTGACATCACTTTTCATTTTAATACCATCTGCATTAATCTCCTTATTCTCTTTAGAGCAATTTGAATGTGTAACCACAATATCAATTATTCCCGTTTACTCTTCATCTCCTGCACACAAATTCTGACATGACTTTCAAAGTCCACCTTCTGATAACATCCACTCTTTCCAATTTTCTGAAGTCTTTTCACTGTACTGATGGTGATTCAACAGCAGAATCCTGCCTTTGCTAAACTTTTGTATATTCTTGCTCTAAAGGAAACCAAGCTCTCCCCTAAGGATACTCACTGATTGTCCTGTAGCTTCTTAAGTGGTATCATATAATAAGAAATTGGTCTGGTCTTTATCCCAAGTTCCTGGAAGTGAGCTTCTAAACCCTTGGAATTTTTCCAAGTGATGAAAGTGCCTGTATGATTCATGGTGGGCCTCTGGGACCACAGTTTAGTTTATTCTAGACAGGTCACTCATGGCAGGTCCTTAGATTGTTTCAGAATGACCATGGAGGAAAGACAAACCATGTGATTAGAGGGTTGAGGCCTTGAGCCAGATGCTATCAACCTGACCTACAGGGAGAGGAAGGGAGCTGGAGACTGAGTTCAGTTATGTGGCCAACGATTCAGCCAATCATGCCTATGTAATAAAGTCCCAATAAAACCAGATATCAGAGCTCAACTGAGCTTCCTGGTTGTGCCTTCTTGGTTCCACCTCCTGATTCCACAAGAGAAGATATGGAAGCTTTGTAATTGGAATCTGTAACCTCCCCCTCTGGGTCTCTTCTTTTGGCTAGTTCCTGATTTATATCATCATAATAAAGCTGCAGTTTAAGTACAGAGCATTCCTGAGATCTGTGAGTTGTTCTAGTTAGCTATCCAACCTAAAGGTGTAAGAGGAACTCCTGAATTTGTAGCATTTTTTAGAAGTGTGGATGACCTGGGGAGCCCCAAACTTGTGATTAGTGTCTGAAGTGAAGGGAAGCCTTGTGGGAGTTTCAGCCCTCACCTGTGAAGTCTGAGCTAACTCTACTAGTTAGCATCAGAATTGCACTGCACATGACGACAGTTTTATCCAACCCACAGGTGGGATATGTATCCTGTGTGTCATGTCCCTTATTGCCCCTTCAAGAGCATTTTCAGTACCTCTTCCATCAAAACAAACAGATCCTGGTTATTGGAATAGTATCAGAATCTCTTATTGTCACTATGACTCACAGATTTTTAGGTTACTCTCTGGCATTTCTCAAGATTTTGAGCTCCTGGTTAATGGTCACTCTCTCCAACACTTCATTCTTGATTATTCCAATACATGAATTGTTGGTCTGTGCAATGTTCTGATTTCCAGTTCATTGAATATCTCCTCTCCATTACTATTGTAAACTACTGTCCCTCACTCTAGACATTTACCAGCATTGACATTTCCTAAACTTTGTCATTACCAGTAACTTTCACCCCTCCATAATCTCAGACTCACACACCACACTCTGTAACCACAATTTAGTATCTTTCTAATTCACTCTTTTCAATGCCCAAACTTAAAAAATCCTTTGAAATCATTAATACTGTGAAACTACTAAGACCAGTAATACTGTTCAGATTTCTTTTTAATTTCCTATTACATTTACACTTCCATTATACTCACTTCAACACCTCTTCCCCCAATCACATCCTTAGTTGATGACCTTACTTCCTATTTTACCAAGAAAATCTAAGCACAGATCTCTATAGATCATAAAAGTGACACATGGAAAGGATAAATAGATTTTTGATGGTAAACGGAATTTAACTTAATTTCAGTGCCCTTAATATTGGTACTAATCAGTTGTGGCCACAATAATGCTTCATAGCAAATTACCCCGAAACTCAGTGGATAATTTTATTTTTTAATTCAGGTATCATTGATATACAATCTTATGCTCAGGTTTCACATAAGCAACATTGTTGTTACTACATTCTGCCCTATTATCAAGACCCAACACATATCCCATTACAGTCACTGTCCATCAGCATAGTAAGATGCTATAGAGTCACCACTTGTCTTCTCTGTGCTATACTGCATTACCTGTGCACCCCACCCCACTATTTTGTGTGCTACTCATTACACCCCTTAATCCCCTTATCCCTCTCTTCCCACCCACCTTCCCCAACCCCTTTCCCTTTGATAACCACTAGTCCATTTTTGTTCTGTGAGTCTGCTGCTGTTTTGTTTCTTCAGTTTTTGCTTTGTTGTTATACTACACAGATGAGGGAAATCATTTGGTACTTGTCTTTCACCACTGGCTTCTTTCACTGAGCATAGTACCCTCTAGCTCCATCCATGTTGTTGCAAATGGTAAGATATGTTTTCTTCTGATAGCTGAATAATATTCCACTGTGTATATATACCACATCTTATTTATCCATTCATCTACTGATGGACATTTAGGTTACTTCCATGTCTTGGCTACTGTAAATAGTGCTGTGATAAATACACGGGTGCATATGACTTTTTGAATCTGTGATCCAGTTTTTTTAGGGTAAATTCATAGGAGTGGAATCCCTGGGTCAATTGTATTTCTATTTTTAGTTTTTTGAGGAACCTCCATATTACTTTCCACAATGGTTGAACTAATTTACATTCCCACCAACAGTGAAGAGGGTTCTCCTTTCTCCACATCCTCACCAGCATTTGTTGTTCCTTGTCTTTTGGATGTTGGCCATCCTAACTGGTATGAGATGATATCTCACTGTGGTTTTAATTTGCATTTCCCTGAAGATTAGTGATGTGGAGCATCTTTTCATGTGCCTGTTGGCCATCTGAATTTCTTCTTTGGAGAAGTGTCTCTTCAGATCCTCTGCCCATTTTTTAATAGGGTTATTTGCTTTTTGGTGTTGAGGTATGTAGTTCTTTATACATTTTGGGTGTTAACCCCTTATCAGATATCTCATTTATGAATATATTCTCCCATTCTCCCATCCTGTAGGATGCTTTTTTGTTCTACTGATGGTGTCCTTTGCTGTACAGAGCTTTTTAGTTTGATATAGTCCCACTTGTTCATTTTTGCTTTTGTTTCTCTTGCCCAAGGAGATATGCTCATGAAAAAGTTGCTCAGGTTTATGTTCAATAGAGTTTTACCTATATTTTCTTCTAAGAGTTTTATGGTTTCATGACTTACATTCAGGTATTTGAAGCATTTTCAGTTTACTTAAGTATTTAGAGTTAGACAGTAATCCTGTTTCATTCACTTGAATGTAGCTGTCCAATTGTGCCAACATCAGTTGTTGAAGAGGCTGTCATTTCTCCATTGTATGTCCATGGCTCCTTTATCATATATTAGTTGGCCGTATATTTGTGAGTTTATATCTCTCTTCTATTCCATTGATCTATGGATCTATTCTTGGGCCAGTACCAAATTGTCTTGATTACTGTGGCTTTGTAGTAGAGCTTGAACTTGGGGAGCATAAGCCCCTCCTGTTTTATTCTTCCTTCTCAGGATTTCTTTGGCTATTTGGGGTCTTTTGTGGTTCCATATGAATTTTAGAACTATTTGTTCTAGTTCATTGAAGAATGCTGTTGGTACTTTGATAGAGTTTTTGATAGGGATTGCATTGAACCTGTAGATTGCTTTTGACAGGATTGACATTTTGACAATATTAACTCTTCCTGTCCATGAGAATGGTTTGTATTTGCATTTATTGTTGTCTTACTTGATTTCTTTCAAGAGTGTCTTGTATAGTTTTCAGGGTATAGGTCTTTCACTACCTTGGTTAGGTTTATTTCTAGGTATTTTATTCTTTTTAATGCAATTGTGAATGGAATTGTTTTCCTGACTTCTCTTTCTGCTAGTTCATCATGAATATATAGGAATGCAACAGATTTCTATGTATTAATTTTGTATCCTGCAACTTTGCTGAATTCAGATATTAGTTCTAGTAGTTTTGGAGTGGATTGCTTAGGGTTTTTTGTCTACAATATCATGTCATCTGCAAACAGTGACAGTTTAACTTGTTCCTTGCTAATCTGGATGTCTTTCATTTCTTTGTGTTGTCTGATTGCTGTGGCAAGGACCTCCAGTACTATGTTGAATAAAAGTGGGGAGAGTGGGCATCCTTGTTTGTTCCCGATATTAGAGGAAAAGCATTCAGCTTCTCACTGTTAAGTGTGATGCTGGCTGTGGGTTTGTTGCATATGGCTTTTATTATGTTGATATATTCATTCTCTATGCCATTTTTTTTAGAGTTTTTATCATGAATGCATGTTTAATTTTGTCAAATGCTTTTTCATCATCTATGGAGATGATCATGTGATTTGTCCTTCTTTTTGTTGATGTAGTTGATGCTGTTGATGGATTTTCTAATATTCTACCATTCTTGCATCCCTGGAATAAATCCCACTAATCATGATGTATGATCTTTTTGATATAATTTTGATTTTGGTTTGCTAATATTTTGTTGAGTATTTTTGGATCTATGTTCATGAGGGATATTGGTCTGTGAGTTTCTTTTTTTTGGTATTAGACTGATGCTGGCTTCATAGAATGGGTTTGGAAATATTTCCTCCTCTTCTACTTTTGGTAAACTTTAAGAAGGATGGGTATTAGGTCTTCTCTAAATGTCTGATAAAATTCAACGGTGAAGCCATCTGGTCCAGGCATTTTGTTCTTGGGTAGTTTTTTGATTAACAATTCAATTTCATTGCTTATCATCGGTCTGTTCATATTTTCTGTTTTTCTCCTGAGCCAGCCTTGGAAGGTTGTATTTTTCTAGAAAGTTGTGCATTTCTTCTAGATTATCCAATTTGTTAGCATATAATGTTTCATAGTATTCTCTAATAATTCTTTGCAGTTTGGTGGTGTCCGTAGTGATTTTTCCTTTCTCATTTCTGATTATGGTTTTGTGTGTAGAGTCTCTTTTTTTCTTGATAAGTCTGGCTAGGGATTTATTTATTTTGTTTATTATTTTCTCAAAGAGCCAGCTCTTGGTTTCATTAATTCTTTCTATTGTTTTATTCTTCTCAATTTTATTTATTTCTTCTCTGAACTTTATTGTGTTCCTACTTCTACTGACTTTAGGCCTCATTTGTACTTTTTCAATGTTTTTAATCGTGAATTTAGACTGTACATTTGGGACCCTTCTTCCTTCTTTAAATAGGCCTGAATTGCTATATACTTTCCTCTTAGAATGGCCTTCTCTGCCTCCCACAGATTTGTGGTGTTGAGTTGTTGTTTTCATTTGTTTCCACATAGTGCTTGATCTGTGCTTTAGTTTGGTCATTGATACATTGATTTAGGAGCATGTCGTTAACCCTCCATGTGTTTCTGGGCTTTTTTGTTTTCTTTGCACAATTTATTTCTAGTTTCATACCTTTGTGATCAGAGACGTTGTTTGGTATAATTTCTAAGTTTTGAATTTAATGAAGCTCCTTTTGTGGTTTAGTATGTCATCTATTCTGAAAAATGTTCTATGAGCACTTGACAAAAATGTGTATCTGGCTGCTTTTGGAGTATTTTGTAGATGTCTGTTAGGTCCATCTGTTGTAATATGTTGTTCAGTGCCTCTGTGTCTTTACTTATTTTCTGTCTGGTTGATCTGCCCTTTGGAGTGAGTAATGTGTTGAAGTCTCCTAAAATGAATTCATTGTATTCTATTTCCCCTTTAATTCTGTTAGTATTTGTTGCTCCTATGTTGGGTGCATAGATATTTATAATGGTTATATCCTCTTGTTGGACTGACCCTTTCATCATTCTATAATGTCCTTGTTTGTCTCTTTTTACTTTCTTTGTTTTGAAGTCTATTTTTTCTGATACAAGTACTGCAACTCCTGCTTTTTTCTCCCCATTGTTTGCATGAAATATCTTTTTCCATCCCTTCACTTTTAGTCTGTGTATGTCTTTGGGTTTGAAGTGAGTCTCTTGAAGGCAGCATACAGAGAGGTCTTCCGTTTTTATCCATTCTGTAACTCTATGTCTTTTGACTGGTACATTCAGTCTATTTACATTTAGGGTGATTATTGATAGTTATGTACTTATTTCCATTGCAGGCTTTGGATTTGTGGTTACCAAAGGTTCAAGGGCAGCTTCTTTACTATTTAACAGTCTAACTTAACTCGCTTATTACGCTATTCTAAACACAATCTGAAGACTCTGTTTTTTTCTCCCTTCTTTTTCTTCCTCCTACACTCTTTATATGTTAGGTGTTATATTCTGTACTCTTTGTGCATCTATTGACTGACTTTTTTGGGTAGCTGATATAATTTTGAATTAGGTTAGCAATTAATTGGTCTACTTCCTTTACTGTGGTTTTCTTTTTTCTTGTGACAGCTATTTAGCCTTAGGAGCACTTCCATCTGGAGTATTCCCTTTAAAATACACTGTAAAGATGGTTTTGGGGAGGTAAATTCCCTCAACTTTTGCTTATCTGGAAATTGTTTAATCCCTCCTTCCAATTTAAATTATAACCTTGCAGATTAGAGATTCTTGGTTTAAAGCCCTTTGTTTCATTGCACTGAATATATCATTCCACTCCCTTCTGGCCTGTAAGGTTTCTGCTGAGAAGTCTGATGATAGCGTGGTGGGTTTTCCTTTGTAAGTGATCTTTTTTCTCTCTCTGGCTGCTTTTAATACTCTGTCCTTGTCCTTGATCTTTGCCATTTTAATTATTATATATGTTGGCGTTGTCTTCCTTGGGTCCCTTCTACTGGGAGATCTGTGCACTTCCATGGCCTGAGAGACTATTTACTTCCCCAGATTGTGGAAGTTTTCAGCAGTTACCTGCTCAAAGACACTTTGTATCCCTTTTTGTCTCTCTTCTGCTTCTGGTACCCCTATTATGTGAATATTATTCCATTTGGATTGGTCACACTGTTCTCTTAATATTCTTTCATTCCTAGAGATATTTTTTCTCTCTCTGCCTCACTTTCTTTGTATTCGTCTTCTCTAATTTCTATCCCATTTCCCGTCTCCTCTACCTCATCTAATATGCTTTTAAATCCCTCCATTGTATGTTTCATTTCAGCCACTGTATTTTTCAAGATGTCTATATCCCTCCTGAATTCATTCCTTAGCTCTTGATTATTTTTCTGTAGCTCTATTAGCATGCTTATGACATTTACTTTGACTTCTTTTTCAGGAAGATATGTGATTTCACTTTCACTGAGTCCTTTTTCTTGTGTTTGAGGGATTTTGGACTGAACAAGGTTCTTCTGCTTTTTTGTAATCCTATTGGATAATGAGAAATATTAGGTTTGTGTAGGTGGTGCTCTCTAGTGCCCAGAAGCTCTGCTCCTTGAGCTGCCCAGCACCTGGAGTGATGGTTGTGGTCTCAAGCATGTGGTGCCAATGTCTACCCTAAAGGGAGCACTCTTTCCTGCTCCACAGCCACAGTGCCTGCCTCTGCTGTCAGGGCCAATGAGCTGTATGCAGGGAGAAGCCTCTGCATTAGGCCTCTAAGCTGCCATAGGCTGGGTTGCCCTCCTACTGGCCTGGAGCAATGGCAGGGGTCGCAGGTCAGCCACGTTGGTGTCTTATTTTTAAGAAGTGATTATTTTTATATGCTTTGGTGTCCAGGTTTGCTACAATTAAGCTAGTCTTGGCAATGGGCTTGACTAGGCCACTCTGCCTCATGGTGGGCTTATGTCTGGGCTTCTGGTTGGTCAGTTTTGTTCTGCTTCTGTTTATTCTAAGGTCTGGGTTTTCTTTTTGGAGTCAGATATTCGAAGTGGAAATAATGCCCATTTTTTAAATGATAAATCTCAAGAATGAATAAAAATTTTTTTTCTATGAGGACAGGGTGAAAAAGTGTTCCCAGGGTGATATTTTTAAAATTCTGTTTCTTAATTAGCATTCTTCAGTGGATATAGTTAATAATTATCAGCTCTGAGCATTACAGGGCTGTTGTTTCACATTAGCACTATAGGCTACTTGCAAAAAGAAAAAGTAATGACAGATCTTTTGTGGTACTTTTGGGATTATACTTCTTCAACCCTTATCCTCACAAATGTTTGTTCATGAGGCCAAAAAGGGTGATTTCATAAAATTATTGTTTCATCTTTGCTCTCTGTAAAGGACAAAGGTGATTTAAGGTGGCAAGAAGATAATTTGATTACCAATTCTTTATGAGGGTGGGGGACATGTGTTAATTTTTTGTGACATAATTTGAGTTTTTTCACCCAGAAGGGCCAGTGTGTAATATTCCCCCTGTCCTTCCAAGCAACACATTACACAAAACCATGGCCAGAGGTCCTTTTAAAGTATACTCCTTCTTCTTTTCTCTTGGCCTCTGTTTTGGGATTAGTGGATAATGAGTATAGCAAAATAGGTCACACAGTCCTGACCTTATGAGATATAGCTCATAATATTGAAATGTCATGGCTGGGAAAAAAAATGGGATCATCATTTTCTCATCCTGACATTTTTCCTCATCCTGACATTTTTCCACATCGTAACTCACAGGTGTTCATTAAAAATCAAAAATGAAATAGAACAATAAGACTCTATTGACAACCACGGTAAATAAAATTAAAATCTATGTAATATTTTTAAGGTTGAGTCTTGACATTAAAGTTTGGGAACTTAACATTTGGTTATATAGATATTCATCATAAAGAAATTTAAAATATACACTAACCACAAACAAAGGAAAAATGTAAGAAAATATTTACAATCTGGGCTGTTTTAACTGAGATCCATTTTGTTAACATATAAATGTATCACTTTAACTTAATAAAAAAGATATTCTTACACAAAAAATGGATAGAAATAACCCTTATAAATGCTAATAAATGATGTGTATTTTAAATTTCTGATAAGATCTATGGTTTAACTCATTTATTCAGTCTATTAAAAAATATCAGTACTACTATGTTTCAGACATGATAAGTCACATTAAGTCTAGTGATGTAAACCTCTTGGGAAGGTAGGAGTTATGGTTGTGGTATTATTGCCATTGATTCCAATAATGCCTCTTCTAAGTAAACTACTGAAAGATAAAAGACAAAAAAGTATTTTTCTGTTTTGTTTTCCTTTTTGGTGGCCTAACACTGTCAGGGTCTTAAATGAAGTGGTTGAGCCAAGTAGCCAAGAGGAATATCCGTACAATTGATAGCATCTGTTCATGTGTTAAGACTGACTTCTTTTGACTTATATATTGCAAGAAAAATGTTGCATTTTTATAAGGAAATAATATCCTTCCCACTGAGTTTCCTCCCTTCACTTAGTGTGCTAGAAAAAATATTTTTGTTACTTCTTTTTTGATTATATACTTTTTTGATTATCTACTTTTACAGATTGCACACATGAAAATTGCAAAGGAACACAGTCAACCTCAAACTCCCCAGCCTCTCATTAGAAATAAATTAAATAACCCAAAGTATAAATATAAACAAAAATAACACCAAGAAAACAAATTTTCAAAGTTGATTAAAGAAACTATATTTGAGTTAATATCGTAGAAAACTTTACCTAATCACCTCTCTTAGATGAAGAGAGAAGCTTGTAACTTTGATATTGATGCTAAAACATCTCTCAGTCTTCCAATCCTAGTTTATCAACAGTTTGGAATAAAGCCTCAGAATGTTACAGGTATTTTTTTTTAGGGAGAAATTAAATGTTAGTTGGGATTTTTAATACATGATTTGGGTTTATGTTACTTAGACTTACTCCAAAATAGAGCATTAGCAATTTTTTTATCTCTATAAGACTAACAAAAAGAATTTTCTTTCTCTTCTATGCTCTCAGTCTTTATAAATGTTTTTTCTATTCTCTTCATCCACTGATACCCACTATACCTTATTAAACTGGCTTTTCTTGCATTCCTCAGTAAAGTCAAGGGAGTTCTGTGGGATGAAGAACATTCCCTATCTCTGTCCTCAATCTGTGGTCCACCACTTAGCATCTCTAGCATCAGAGTAACATAAGGGGTATGAGAAAAAGTGGGATTATAATTTTGCCATTACAACTCATCACACTTCCTTTCTCAGAGCTTCTTTACTTGATGGATATAACTTGACACAAGGGATTTTGGAATTTTACTCAAGACGTTACTGACTGAAAAAGAAATTCAAGCTGTATTTATGTTGACATGAATGAAAGTTATGAGACAATAACTGTTCTGAAGTTGAAGTAGCTTTTTCTCAGAAGAAGTTTATATTTGGAAACTTGGAAAATTGCTTACTTTTTTACTAAAGCATATAATCAGAATATTCTGAATATTTGAACAATTTTGGAATTCTACATGTTACAATAAAAATTAAATCCATGCTCTACAAAATCTGGAGTGTTCATTTGACTATCATATACAATTTTCTGGTTCAAATATGTAAATCTCTGTTCATTTTTATAAAATAGTGAATTTGATGAATTTTTCCAATACCATCCAGTGAACACTTAACCTTTAAAATATATATAGCTATATACATGTCTGTGCCTTTCTCTGCATCATTTATTTTCTTTTTTCCAATTAGTACAAAAATGCTAAGGAACACAAATACAACTTACTGATCAACATTCCAACCTTGTTAAAGTTATTCAACAAAATTGTGCAAAAGGAGAAACTAAAATACATATGTATAATATATATTTATATTCATATATGTATTTATATATATATATAATATATATGTATGTGTGTATATATATATACACACATATGCACACACATATGGTTATTTTGCCCAAGTGCAGGCATATACAGCATTTACCTCCCAACAACTAATTCCAGAAGGACTAAAGGAATGAGTTTCACCCACTAGAAATGCTGGGCTAGCTGATGGGGAACGAGGAGTTATGGGTATTCAGGGTACAAATTGTTGGAAAGGTAGTCTCTTTCTTCCTTTTATCACTCTTCACTCTGTTTTCTTTTTCTCCCTTTATTTCTTTGTTTCCCATTCTCTTACCTACCTAGCTATAGAAATTTCTTTGTTAATTGAGAAGCTAAAGAATGTATTTGGGTGATTATGCCATTGTTTTATTTCACTTGTGAAAGAAAATAAAATTAGAAAGAATTGTAGAATTCTTTTACCAATTTTGTGTTCATATGTAAATTATATGTATAAGTCATATATCACATTAACAACATAATACAATATTCTGATTTCAGAATTGTAGAGTGTTCCTAAAATTAAAACAACTGCAAATAATAGTAATGCTAGCTAAGTTTATTGGGTAATTTGTTAAGTGTTACATATGCACTATCTATTTTAATGTGCAAACATTACTCTTTGAAATAACTACTATTCTTTTTGTCACTGAAGATGAAGATCTAGAGGCTTAGAGAGGTTCTTGTCCAAAACTACACAGATAGAAAATATCAGAGCTGGTGCAGAAACCTGAGAGTCCATTTCAGAGAACTATCCTAGACACTAAATACACTACCTTCAGGTATTACAGAGAGAATCTGGTAAGGATTTAAAAAGTAATGATCATTATGATAATGTTCTAAATGTAGAAACGGTCAAAATGATTTGTTTTACAATCTATGATACTTCTTTATAATTAAATCATTTTAAAGCAATCAAGTAAAAATCATTCCTACTTTAAAATTCTATCATCATAACACCACACTAATTTGCTATTGTTAAATTCTATATTTGTGAATCATTGACAGTGATGGCTATTTTGTTGGTCAGAACATGCAAAAATTAGTGTCCCAAAAAATATTGAAGACCATAATTACACATGCTAAATATTGCAAGGATTTTGAAAATTGTCAAAGATGTCCCATGGTTAAAGCTTATGATTTCCTGTCAGATTTCTCAGTTTTATGATCACTTTTCTTCTCACCAATGGGTTACTTAGGCCCTGTCTGAAAGTTCTATTCTAATCCTTTCTAGACCTAGTTGTAAACTTAGATATTAGCTCTAAAATGTTAAATTTTGCCATATATGATTAATTTATTTTTATGAAATATTTTTAAATATTGTTAAATCTTCATTCCTCTATCTTATTTCTTTCCCTCCCAAACTAGAGATAAACAACAACTTTAGGTTGGTATAAATTTATATTTCTAATATATTTTGATGTACATATGCATTATTTTATAAGAATATTTTGATAATAAAAATAAACATAAATACTATTAGTCCTACATATTCTCTTGCAACTTGCCTACTATAATCAGTGTCATATTTGTGGAATTCACAATGTTTATACATTTAATTTCAATGCACTTATTTTTATTTTAGATCACTGTATTGTTATACTGTAGGTAGAAGAAACCTAAATGTCTATTGATGGATGAATGGATGAAGAAAATGTGGTATATACACACAACACAATATTATTCAACCTTAAAAAAGAAGGCAATTGGAACCATTCATGACAAAGTGGATGAACCTGGAGGACATTTGCTAAGTGACATAAACTAGACACTGAAGGAAAAATACTACATGATCTCACTTATGTTATAAATCTAAACAGTCAGACTCATAGAAGTAGAGTGTAATGGTGTATGCCAGGGACTGGGAGGAGGGAGAATTGGGGAGGGATCAGTCAAAGGGTACAAAGTTTCTGTTTTACAACACAAGCAGGTTCCAGGGAACTACTGCAAAGCATAGTGCCTACATGTAACAGTACAGTATTGCATAGTTAAAAATTTACTAAGAGGTTAGATATTATGTTAAATGCTCTTATGATAACAACATTAAATAAGAGGTTGGGAAGAAACTTTTGGAAGTGGTGGATAGGTTTATGGCATATATTCTAGTTCTGGTGTTAGGGGTGTACATTTATCTCCAAACTTCTCAAGTTGTATGTATTATGCAAACTGCATACCAATAAAGAAAGAAAGAAAGAAAGGAAAAGGAAAGAAGGAAGGAAGGGAGGAAGGAAGGAAGGAAGGAAGGAAGAAGGAAGGAAGGAAGGAAGGAAGGAAGGAAGGAAGGAAGGAAGGAAGGAGGAAGGAAGGAAAAAATGCCTGTATGTTCCCTAATCAGCATTTTACCTCAGCACAGCTAGAACTCCTGATTTCTCCAAGTCGTTCTTCCAAAAGCCTTCTCTGGTACCTTAGCATATAGCATCATCAACCACTGAATTATTCCTGTAAAGTATCAAGGCATCTACCATGATCCCTCCATTTCCTTCATCAATAACCAATATATTAGCAAGCCCTTGATTATCATTCTCCAAACCAAACCTAAACTTGTCCTCTTTATTTAAATACTAGCTGAAGACATCATTACCTATCATCTGGACTACTTCAAAATTCTCTTGTCTCCTTGCCACCATTCTTTTCTAAAATGTGTTCTCTAACTAACAGCTACAGTAATATTTTATAATAGTAAACCTGGTCATATCCCTCCACCAGGGTCCTCTTATTTAAAATGCACATCAGCTGCCCTACATGGTTTAAGAAGTCCCACTAACCTGGACCCCGTCTCTCAGGCCTCACTGGAACCCTCGTTCAGCTAGTGCAACAAGCCCCGAGCGCACTGCTCCTGTACACCAGCCCTGGGCTCAGGCTCTGCTTTCCAGCTGGACACAAGTTAAGACACTGGCCTTGATGTTTCTTTCTTCCTTTTTTTTTTAACAAGTTATGGTGTATATATTTTATGATGTAATTTAATATGGCAACTATACACAAATCATTTTAATTTTGCCTGGAGTCATCTGTCTGTTCTGCACTCTTAGAAGTTAATTATTTTCAGACTTATGAGGTAGTAAACTGATCATTACTACATATGAAGGATGATCAGTAATGCCAGCCTCCAGATAAACAGAGGTCTCCCTTTGCTTTTTTCCCCCCATCAGCAGAATAAAAGCTATGAAATCCAGCTAACACTTATGATGAATATAGACTGAGTACATGAGAAAAGAATGTTTTCTTTGAGAAAGACAGAGATAGAACAGAAAGAAAAGAATAATTATAGGTATTCAACATTTGCCTTGCTAAGAAATAATAGCAAATTCACATTTGTGGTTTTTATGTAGTTTGACAATAGACTTTGTTATATTTCTGTGTCTCAATCTGGATAACTATACTTCCACTCTCCTAAGAAGTTTAAAATTAAAATATCCATTTTCTTGGTTACAAAAGATTAATATTCTAGTTTAAGAAGATTAAACTAATTTAACTAGACTAGTGAAAAACATGTATATTTTTGTCCCCTTGGGAATATGTCTTACTCTTTTATTTATTATTTCATTTGTACACTTTATACATATCTTCAGTAACACAAGATAAGATTTCATATTGTTCAGTGAGTTTTGGATTCAAAAGAAAAGCACTGAAGTATACATAATAGAATCTATAAAAATATCCCTGTAAGTGTAAAGGCTTTCTTAGTGATATATAATTAGACAAGGTTCTGTTATTAAAAATCATTAGTGATGTGTTTTCTCTGAAATATAATTATTCCTTGAAATCCTGAAATAACCAAAAAAAACTGAGAGAAAGCAAAAGAATGATCAGAATACACTTAATATAAGAAATGCATTATTTTAGGTAAAACATTATTTTATACATAAATGTCTTCCAGTAAAATTTAAAATAGTGACGCGGCAGTCTCTTTTCTGAAAAGTACTATGATCATTCAAGGTTTATTCATATACATGAGCTATGATATTTCTGCTAAATACAAAACTCTGCTCAAATATTGAGTAACTTTTGATACTGTACCCATAGTGGAGATAAAGAAATAAAAAGCTATTTTTTATCCAGTACTAACTAATAAAATGTCCAATGCATGGTATAGAACTAAACTAATAGTCTGGCTTTATAATTGACAAATTATTTTAGCATACCAGGACATACCTATCCATTCACATCTAACCACTCATGCATATACTTATAAATTTGGGACATTTAAAATTATAATACATTAACATTTGTTCTAGGACACATTTATTCATCAAGTACCTCCCTATTATACTTGTAGTAGAAATCAACAAGTATTTGTTAATGAATGAATAACTAAATGAATGAATTAAAGCTGCAGCCTTGAATATTTTCTTTGTTTTCCTCTTCAAGTATGTCTGTGAGTTAAATAAATAACTAAATTTTTCCAGTGCCAATTACTTCACCACAGTCATATGATATCATACAGACTCCATGTTTGGGGAAATTTTCTATTTAAATTTATCATTTTGGATGATTCTCACTCAGTCTACAAGGCCAAAATACTCAAAAGATTTCTGACTTTGGACAATCTGGTTCTAATGGCTGAACTTGTCACTAAGTGTTTATTTGGTAGAAAATATAAGGTCATGGTTTTTATTTCAAAAATGATACTAAACAGTTTTAAGTGAAAACCCCATTCATTTTAGACAGGTGTAATTTCAAATACAGTCTCTACCCTTTCTCCAGATAACAAGGTATATTAAAATGAAATGAGTTTAATTGAATACAATGTGAGGTGATTGTAACAACTAAAATTCAGACTACTTGAAGGAGCTAATTGATGATTATTAATACTGCATATATTCCAGTCCATGTTTCAGGGTAACTTAAAATGGTCTAATGCCAGACTCCACATTTCACATTTTACTAACAAGCATACTCACAAATTAATGTTGGTATTTGATACAAAATTGATAATGTTAATGAATTTCTCATATATCCACCTGAAAATTAACTTAAATATTTTCATTCAACTTTTCCTCCACTGACTTTCCTTGATAATACATACACATGGTCTCCTCTTCCATGATGTCTTTCTAGCTCATTACTATTTTTAATTCACATGAAATTACTGATTTTTCATTGAAATGGAAGACATCCAGAAAAAAGATACATAAATATAATTTAAATTAGTATTTTATATTTCCCCAAATTTAACTCATTTATTAATTTTAATTTATAATTAATTATAAATTAATTTTCATCATTTAATCTGCCATTAAACATGATTTTGTTTCCCCTAGATAAAACCCTTGAAGTTATTAAGGTACCTAAAGAAAATGACATATATTTGGTAAAATAATGAAAATCATTTTTGGTGAGTTATTTTTCATATTTTTAAAGAATAGTATTATTAAAATATAGCTCTGTTATGAATAAAAATGCAATTGCATCATGGGAGATTATGGGATTGGATATCAAAATGTTGAGTTGGTTCTACTATTAGAAATATTATTTTAATATTTCCATATTATCTGTCCTTTGATTTATAACTTATTATGTTTATATATACACTGGTCAGATAATGTATAAAATAAAAGTACAAGGAAACAAATAAAAAAATCACCTGTAATCCCAATGCTTAGTATCAGAGTCACTATCTTACTCCTATCTTACTTTTGGGATCGTTCCAATCTCTTTTTCTTTCAATTGTATATTTATTTTCAAATCCATATTTACACACATACTTTTAGAAAAGCTAAATATAAATTAAATGTAAATTAAGTATAGCCAATATTAATATTCCTGTAAAATTTTATGAGGATGTGTACAGAGGAGTTCCAATATTAAAAGAATGTTGTATATGCTTTACCTAAGCTGACCAAGTAATTTTGCCTACTCACTTTATCAATATTCCTCCTATCTTTCTCTCCCCACACCACTTTCTCATTCTTGATCTCTTTCAATGGATATATATATACACAAAATGTACATCTTTAGATATATACACATAATTTTCCTGTTGGGTAATTATATTATCATACCCCTTTACCTTAAATAATGTAATTTTTAATTCCTGAGAACAACTGTATTCTATTACATAGCTGTAGTACAATTACTAAAATCGAAAAATTATTATTAGTAGGATGTTACTGTAAACTGGACATCTTGGATGCCATATTATAGAGCTCTCATATTCTGTTATAATCCACACGAGTGCTACTTTCTGATCTTGCAAGCATTAAATTGGCTCAACTCAACTCTGTCTTCCATAGCAGACACACCTTCAAGTGACCCATGTTCAAACCAGTATAATCCCCTCTGTAATAGTGGAGCGACTTACTTCTAACCGATAGGATATGGTGAAAAAGATAGGATTGTCACTCCCTTGTCATGTTACTTCATATCATAAAAGTGAAAGGGTGTCACTCCCTGTGTAATCATAAGTCCAATCACATGCACAAATGGGTGAGTTGCAATGGGGAAGGGCTTGAGAGATCTTTTAGCCAGAATCTTGGGTAGCAGCAATGATCTGGGGCAAGTTGGAAATGTGTATATTGTGTGAAACTCAAGAGAGAAACTTTTAATTTTCCTCATCAACTTCACAATTAAGAGAAATTTCTGCCAAGACTTTGGTAATCCCTTAGCTTTGGTTTACCATACTATTTCCAATTTTTCCCCCTTCTTTATATATCCTTAAACAAAAATTTTACTTAAACTTTGTTTATTTTCCCCTGTTAATTTGTCTTACGTCAATTTGATTCTTAGACCAGCTAGAAGGGTAGAAATTTCTTCCTCCAAATATGTCATTAACAATTTTTCACTGATTGTATGATGAATGATAATATTTAGATATATTTGAATTAATGAAAGTAGATAGAATAAACTCTAGTTTTGACTTTTTCTTACTGGAAAATTGAATGTTTATAGAAGTGGCTCCCATTTTGCTTTTGGATCCATGCTCATATAAAAAATAAGGAGACATTGTAGGATATTGTTGGCAAAGATGGGAGTATTTCCTTGTCTCTGCCATCCTGAAATTAATGATAGTGTTTTATTTAGATGACAATGTGTTAAAGTTGAAAATTGCAAAAGACAGATTTCAGCTGGAGGGTTTTATAACAACAAAGTTCATTGTCCACAAGTGAGCAAAAGTGAAGGCTCATTGGCAAGTGACAAACGGTAAGGAGAGCCTGCTGCAGCTTAGGCAGGATGTGCACGGATCTGAGACATAGCAGGGGAACAGGACAAGGGTCATGCCATTGTAACATCTACTTAGCCTGCAAAAAAGGCCCAGTTTATTCTTTAACTTAATCTATATGCAGGTCTTCCTCTTCTTGCAGCCCCTTAATCAATTAAGTAGCTTTGTAACCAGGATGAGAGACAGACCTCTGGATTGTAAATGAACCTACATGGATAAAGAATGCTGAGATCTGGATCAACAGTGACCTAAATAACCCTATTCTTAAGACAAAATTTCAAAGGAATTATTAATCATCTTTATACCTCATGTCTTATGCCAACCCTACCCAAAAGGCCCTATAAAACCTCAAAGCCTAAACCTTTGAGCATGCACGCCTCTCTGAGATCGCTCACACTCCTGAGTGTGTGCTGTCTTATCAAGTAAACTCTTGCCGTATTAGCCTATTTCCCTTGTGTCTGAACTCTTTTTCATGTGACAAGAACTAGAGGACCCCCACCTCTGGTGGGAAGTCTCTTTATCACTTTGTTATTTCATTCAACTTTCTAGTCTTAAGGCAATCCTTTTCTCTCTGCCTGTTTTATTTCAGACCAGTAGGGAAGAGGTTGCAGGAACCTCTGAGTAGGGAGGAGCTTGCACCTTCCCCTCGCCAGGGTGACCAGATGGAATTGCAGCTGTTTATTCTTTAGCAGCTTACCCGAAGGTCTTTCTTTGCTTTGGGAAGTTCTCAGAACATAATCACTCAATCCAGTGCCCTATGGCTCCCCCAAATTCTGAGGTGGTGAGTATATAATTCCCATGCTGTGTGGATCAAGGTGACCCTGGCTTAGGAATTGGCAAGAGATTTTTCCCTTCATCGAGCAAGAGAATTCAATGAACTTTTCCTTTTCTCCCTCTGTTCTTTCTTGCTCGCTACTGCCTGAAAGCCTGCTGATATTCACTGCTACTCTTGCTTTAATGAATACCTTTCCTGCTGGCTCTTGTTCAAACTGATTGTGAATTCTTTCCTGATCAGAGTCTGGAGCCCTCCCCCAACCTAGTTGAGGTTTCACCTAATGTGCAGGGAAGGAACTCACCAGACAGCAGCCTGACAACATCTTTACCCATACATGTATCCATTGTTATTTCCATTCTCCTAACAGGCCCCGACTTCCAAAAGCTTAGTAAATCATATTCTAAGGTAAAATGATAGATAGGTAGCCACTGGCAACAGTATGAGCATAATGAAGTAATAGCATATGACAAGAGCTAAAAGCTATCAGTCAAAGCTATATTTGCAAGGTCTAAATTGGTCTAATTTATATAAATTGATTATAGTTTCCATGAAGGCAGGGATTTTTATTTGTTTTAACCACTATTCAGTACCTAGAAAATAGCATAACACATATTAGATGCTCAATTAATATTTATTGAGTAAAGAAATACATTAATGATTTTTTCCTTGCTGGGTTCATTTAGTTTCTAATTCTATATATTCTCTGCCTTATAATGGCAGATAAGATGGTTTACATTATATTTTGACTTAGATTAAGATGATCTACAAACTAAAGCACGCTTCAATTTTCAAATTCTGATCTAAATTTATGCACTCTTCCTGAGAGTCAACATTTTCCCCTACCAATAAGATAGGGTTATTATTTAGGATATCTATAACTCTGTAAGACATGGCCCTAAAGTAATTATTGAAAATAACATTAAGTTGACACATATAATTTTTCAAGTAATATTAGAATAGTGCTGTTATCAGAGAATGGTGTTATGGTTGTGCCAGTATACCCTGAGCAGTGTGACATATTTTTAATGAACCCACATTAAACAGAAATCAAGTCCTTCTAAGCTGAAGCATTAAATGTAGTCACTCTAGACTGGTGATACAGAAATAATTATCATCAATAAGTAGGGCGGTCAATAATATAAACTGATTTGAGAGAACAAAAGCAGACTGAGTCTATGGCTGATCATTCTATTTAGGGACGCTGAATAGTAGCGATCCAGGTGAAGAGAAATACTAACTCCAGCCTTGAGCATCTTAAGAATTAAAATTAACAGTTATGTGAGCCACACAGAAAAAAATGAGAATAAAGTTCTTGATTCTGTGGTCTTTATCTCCATCCAGTTAATATTCAGAATTGCCTAGTCCTTTATCTATTAATTCTGCATTTTTGTTTTATTGTTTTATGGAGTGTGGGGACAAACACTGCCTGCTTATAACCAACCTTTAGTCCCAGAATAGCCATGTATACACATGCCCCCCCTCCTTCGGGCAGTTTACTAGGTATAATGTATAGAGATGGCCTCGGGCTGGCCAAATCCAGTCCTGCCTTATTTATGGAAATATCTTATTAAGAGGCAGATCCCTCTGATTAAGGTTTTTTCCCTTGGGGTGCTGACCAGATAATAATGATCCCTTCTTGAAAAACATGTAGTCTTTGTCCCCTCGCACCTGGCACACACATAGTCTCTGTCTCCTCACCCCATATAAGCAGTTCTTTTTCGGTCCACCTCAGTGATACACAACCTCATTCAGGACTCCCTTGCACGTAAGTCCCAATAAACCCCTTTGTCTCATATGGTATCTCCATGTCTTTTTTTCAGTCTCTTGAGCACTTTCCCACTTCAACTCACCCACTTTGGAGTATGATTGGATGCATAGAGTTAATCCATACATCTAAATAAAGTTTTTATTCTTAATTTTTATCTATTACTGTATCATTAGTAATGAATCCCTATGTTTTAGCTTAATCAGTGTGTGCTGTCATCAAGTTATATCCTCATATTATGTAATCAAATATAAATGCTGATTTTAGTAAAGAAAAATATATTAGATTTGGCTTTTTTCCCAGTTTGTGGTCATCTTCCTGTGAACCATATAGTTTTCGTTCTAATCAAGCAAATGATGTCCATCAATCACTACCTCCTCTACTTTGTGTCATAAGAAAGTTTCAGGACTCCGTGTTTGGATTTATCAGTCTTTTCATGGTGGACATGGTAAAACAAATTTGGGGGCCTGGGCCATTCACTGACTCCACTGCTACCTGTAATTTATCAGTTTACTTGATTTTGTCTGCCAACAAGATATATGGCTGGGGAGATCGCACCATAAAGGAAACAATTATTGAGAAGATAAATGGCTTATGAGAGAATTACAAATCTGCAGAGTGTGAGGCAGAGGCCAGAAAGTTACCCTGAAGCTTTTGTTTGCATCCATATGTCCAGGCAGTTTTGGGACCCCAGCAGTACAGCTCCTTGACCCAACTTTATTCTTGTTCTTTTAGTCATGATTCCACAGAAAGTGGTTCTGGCCTCCAACTGGCACACTCTTTTGCTCTACTAAGAAAATTATATTTAGAATTAAAATAAGCTTCATTCATCGAGCACTAGCTTTATCTAGGAACTATCTGTCTTTCACAGTGTTTCTGGGTTTAGGACTCAGTGGCAGAAAATGTGAATACTGTAAATAGATAAAAAGATAAACCTGATATTTTGTGACAAAGGCCTAGATTAATCAATCTTCAATCAAGAAAAAAAATCGCCAAATCAAGAAAGTAAGGAAAGAAAGAAAGAAGGAAGGGAGGCAGGGAGGAAGGAAACACAAGCAGAATTTGCCCCCCTAAAATTTGCCTCTTTGGCATAAGGATTATTTTAGGCTGATTATTTTTAAGAAACAGCTGACTCAGAAAAAGCTTTAAAAATGTAAAAGTTACACTTTTGTAAGAGACATTTACATGTATAAGGGAAGTCTCCCTTTGTAAGGGTGTCTCCCTTTCTGTACCAGGAAGAAGATGACTCAATCTCTAGAGACTTCATCCCTGCAGAAGGCCCTGACTTGAATCTGCATAACAACCTTATCCTTGTTTTCTGTGCTTTCCCTGGTGACCTCCTACAGCTGGCCTCTCTCCCTTCAACATCTTCTTTTGTCTTTAGCTGGAAATGGTATTTAAGGGTGGCTTGAACTATTTGGGGGAGTTACTTAGTTTTCCTAGATGTCCCCATATATATAAGAGGTATACATACTATTAAACTTCTGTTTGTTTTCTCCTTTTAATCTGTCTTTTATTAAAGGGTGGTTTCAGCCAACAACCTAAAAGGGTAGAGGGAAAAATTATTTTCCTCCCCCTCCAGAAGGAAGGAGGCAAAAAAAAAGGAAGGGAAAAAAGAGTGATAGCCTCACATGAATGAGGAAAATTCTTCCTTTATAAGTGACTTACTCCATAAACAAGAAAAGACAAAAAATATACAATACCTGCATAATAACCCTAAAGGACATTAAAGAGAGCATTGCCTCCATTAAATAAGACAAAAACATAGGGATAATGTAGATCATAATAATATTAGATTGTCAACTATTAGAGGAGAATAGGATGAGAAACTGACTGACTACATATATAAATACATAAACAAATAAATAAATGCAACAGAAATTAAGTGTATATTGGAAGAAATAAAAATCAGATTTGCTATGCAAAAGGAAATTGTGACTTAGAGCAACCATTGATAAACAGTACCCAAACAAGGGGGTGGAAATTATGTAAAGGAGACAGGTTGGTCACATCTTAGAAATGTATCTGTGAATTATAGCTATTAAAAGGAGAAAACAATGCAAAAGAATCAGAAGAAATGTTTCAGTAAAAAAATATATAACATTTTCTGAGCCAAAAAGGAAACTGGACTTGGAAACTATAGGTTCTTGTCACCAGGCCATAGCCTTGTTCTGAACTCAAGTTGGGCTGCTTGTAGCTCCAAAGGTCAAAACTTGAGAGACAAGTGTTAGGGAAAAGGAAAGGTTGCTATGTTCAGAACGCCAGTAACCTGGGAAGATGGGTGGACTAGTGTCCCAAGACCATCTCCAAAGTGCCGTTCAGAGTCAAAGCATTTTAAAGGGGAGCTTCATGGAGACAGGAGGGGGCTAGCGGCTTATTAATGGCTCCCAGTAGACTTTCTGGCATCAAGGAGTTTGTATGCTTCAAAACTGCCCTTGAAAATGGAATCTCCTTACCTGTGGTTTCCAGAGGGCTCTGGACAAAGTTACTGGAACTCAGAAAGGGCTTGTTAGAGGACAATATGTAGACAGAGGTTTCATTTATTTGCTTGTTTCAAAATGGAGTGAATTAGATTTTGTTAGAGCCTCCAACATTCTCACCCTCTTTGAACCAGTTAATCAAATAAAGCCAGATAAGTCCTGATTAATGGATATATCCTTTGAACATTTGACATATTCAAAGATGAAAACTTCCACATTCAACAAAGCTGAAAAAAAAAGTTCACAAGAGTCACTTATTCTACCAGCATTTACCGAGCACCTATTATGTCCTAGGACCTGGAGAAAGAGCAGTAAGAAAACAGTCATGATCGTCTCCATCCCCCTTATAGACTTGTAAGGTTACTGTAGGAAAGGGGCAAGGTACTAAGAGAGCAACACAGTAACTGCCAATGTCGACTGAGCATATACTCTGGGCCAGCACTGCTCTGTGTGCTTGAGGTACTCAGAGCTCATTGTCTATCTCACAAATGGGGAGGCTGAAGGGCGAAGAGGTTAAGAGACTTGGCAATGTCATGACACTCAGAGGAATTTGGGTTTGAGCAGAGATTGTCGAGTTCCACCCTCCTGATTTCTTTCTACATACCTTAAGGGAGGAAAGAACTTTTAAATTGAGGTCAGCAAGTAGGTAGTAGATGGATGAGCAGATGTAGGAGAAGCCAGGTAGTAGGCATTTTCTAAGTAGAAAAAAATAACCTGTTTCAGATATCCTGAAGTAGGAGGAACTTGGGTTTGGAGGAATTTGAAAGAAGACCCACATAGTGAGTATTACAACTATAAGTGGCAGAAATTAATGGGGTAAATTTCCCTTTAACCACTACATCTTACTGTACTTCATCAGCTCCACACTCAAGGTCATGGCCCAGAATTCTTTTTTTTTCTTTTTTTTATATGCATTCTTCCTTTAAACACTGTCATGATTTAACAACCATACATATTTAATTTACTTCAAAACTCTCCCTGATTATACTAAAAGAGCTAGTCCCTCCCTCCCTCCTTTTCTCCTCTCCCCTCCCCTCCCCTCCTCTCCTTTCCCTTCGTCTTTCTTCTTTCTTCTTTCTTTCTAACATAAGTCTGATTGGTTACTGGTCCAACTGACTCCAGGGCAATTTCATTTGGTTACCCAGCAGGTACCTCATCATACCCCAGACTGAAATTGTCCCACCCAAACTTGATTCACCTCTGGTATTACTTATTATGTGCGTGAACAATGCAGGCTAACCAAAGACCCAAGAATACATCTCAGACTGAACCTTTCTGAGTTACTGTGCTCTTTCCTCATCAGTCATCAAATTCTATAGTCTACCTCCTAGACAGGTACCAAATTCACGCAGCATTTCCGTAAACACTACTGAAGACTAAAGTTTTGACACTATCGTTGCTTATGTGGATTGTTTTCAGGAAAATCTCCACAATATTTCTGAATGATCACTTCCTTTTGTCAAGGGCTGAGCTGAGCTAGAAAGAGTTGAGATGCCAGGGGTCAGAGTGGCCAAATAAAACAACAAAGCAGAATAAAAGTAATGAAACTTTAGTCACTTATCACGATAGTATAAACAGGCTAAACCAAAGCAAGCGTGCATCTCCTGCACTGTTCCATTTTCCCCATGGGATGGCACCAGTAAGTCAGGTGGATTAGCACACCGGTGGAGAAATGCCTCACTACTGAGGGAGTCCAGCACAAAAGGCTCCCTGAAGTTTTATGTACCTGTGGGCTTGAAGAGAGCAAGGAGGAAGGGCTAGGAATAGAAAAGTACTGAGTACGGAGTCAGAGTGGAGAAAAGTGTCTGCGAGATTTCTTGCCTCTCTCTGTGAAGTGTCCTGGAAAGGCCTTTTCCCTGGGCTAAGAATGTAGATGTGAGGAAGAACATGGCCCAGCAGAGGCTGAGTCTTTGACTCCAACTCCTTTCAGAGACAGCAATGAAGTAGCTTTGCACAAATCTGGGGTGGGGAGGGCAGATCTTCCTTATGCAAACTGCCACTCAGTCCTTTTCAAATGCCTGTGGTTGGGCCTGAGAAATCATACATAGGTATATGTCTTCCAGCTAGGTGCCAGCTTCCTCACTTTTTGGAATCATCTCTCACTGCAGTCTTCCTTGTACAGCAGACACCTGCAATTTTCTATGCTTTAATGCTCTCCTGTCTACTTATTCTGCTGCTCTGCCTTTCCCACTCATTTAACTAGTTTTGGTATATTTATCCCCTCCTTATACTTTAAATCATAGTTTGGATGCCAGCCTCTCCAGGAATCTTCCCCAACTTGATAATTGGATCTCCTCTAGCATTCTGAGCTTGGTCAATCATCACAGTTCCTAATCCCAGGTACACGTCAAAAATTTCTTGTGATTATTTGTGTCCTGGAACTAATGGTAAATTTAAATATGATTTCAAGTTCAGTGCTTTCTAAATTTATTCAGTATTTGCTTATGCCTTGAAAACAAAACTATGGAATTTCTCCACATGAAGAGTTTCTCTAAGATAGATATTTTTCAGTCCTTTGGTTGAATAAATCTCTGACGTAAGAATTCATTTTGAAGAAATTATAATCATTAGAAAATTACTTCTTATATTAAACAGAAATATATTATACATTCAACTCTTAGTATTCGTTCAGCTTTTTGATGTCTAATCCTCTTTTTTGTGTGTTTTTCATAATGGGTATTCACTTGTTTGAAAACAGATACCAGTACACCTAATAAGTATTCTCTCCTTCTTTAGCTATTCTTCAAATGTGAATGATTTTTAGATATTTCCCCATTCTGAACATTATCCTTTTAATGGGCTTCTATCTCTAAATATTCTTATAAAATGTAATCCTGTGAATGAACAAAATAAAACTGATGTAATCTTGGTTTAATACACTAGAGCTTTATTAACTCCCTTGATCCTGTTACTGTATTTCTTATCTGGATTTATTACATAGTCCTAGAAATTACATTTCAAGTATCTGAAAAATCCACATATATGGTAATATCTTCTTTCTCTTTAACACTACAGATAAGTGAACTGTTAAAATATGTGTGCATATTTGAAGATATAAACTAAAAGTTTTCCTTTATCAATTTCAGCAAAATACTTAGACACTAAAGCTTTTTATCTCCTCTACTCACATTTATCTACTAATATTTACCTTTTATATCAGATATAACTTTGGGATGTTATCAGTAAACTATATCCTATGTGGGGCATTCACTGACATCTATTAGTGCCAGGCTCTGCTGAACTGACTCCAGTCAGAGGAAGAGAAAGGCATATTACAGGAGCTCAGAGTCTCAAGGATGCTGATATAATCCCAGTGGCTTTGGTTATTCAATGAACCATCTCTAATAAAAATTATTTTTAATAAGTATTTTTAAATTGATCTTTTAAAACCTTCTAAAACACTGTGTCTCTAATTTAATGCTGGAATTTAATAGGAAACTGAATTTGCTTTACAGAAATTCTTATTAAATATATTTTGTTGGAATTCAATAAAGAGAAATCAATACTATATACATAAATATATATATATATTTTTTTTCAATACCATTTAGTCTACCTCTAGTCTATGAAATAGAGATCATGTAAAAATCAATTTGGTCATTTCCAAGTAAGATTTAATAATCTGGTATGTCAAAAATGTTTTATTAAATCCAGCTATAGTTCATGTCTAATAGAATCACACATAGAGACTAAAGTCCCTTAGCCTGCATAAAAGTCATGCAATCATTTGCACAATGAGTTAAGGAGAAGAAATGAGCCTTTGTTGATAGTGACATTTAAAAGATATGTATTTACTCTTAAGCAAGAATATGTAAGTAATTCAATGAATAATTTAAATCATATTTTTTGAGATATAAGTTTGGAATATTGCTTATGCAAAGAAATTGCTAGAGAAGGTGGAGATCCCTGGTGACCATGGTTCTACTCCAAAGGTCTCTGGATTGAAGGTCAGACTTTACAATGTAGTGTAAGAACTGAAAGTTCTGGAGATACACTGGCTGGATGCAGAGCCTGGCTTCATTGCTTACTAGATAGGTGGCTTTCCTCATATTTATAATGAGAATAACAATTGTACCTACCCAGGAAATTTGTTGAGCAGATAAAAAGAAATATCACATCTAAAATACTTACTGCATTGTATGGCACATAGGAATTACTCAATAAACAAAATCATTATTAGCTTTGTAAGGTTGCATAAGACACAAACACCACTGTTCCTTTTCTTACTATTTTGAAATATTCGTTTTTTGCACTATCATTATTGTCTTGAAAGTATTTTAAACAATAGAACTGTAAGATTTAAAAGCTCAACTCTTTGAATGAACTTCCTAATATAGTGCCTACAATATAAAGGTATGAAATAATTTTTATTTATTTTTTTATTGAAGTATAGTTGATAAACAATCTTATATTGGTTTCAAATATACAACTCAGTGGTTCACCAGTTACCCTTATTATTAAATCCTCACTGCAATGACTGCAGTTACTCTCTGTTAACCTAGGAAGGTAGTACAGAATCATTGGCTAAAATTCTTCATGGGAGAGCTCTGAATAGGTGACTTCTTCATACTTGCCACCCTGAGCTCCCTGGGTACCCTCTGAGAGCTCATGCTCTGGAATACTACTAGAACATTTGCATCAGACAGTCCTTAAGTTTGGATCTTGTCTTTGGAGCTGTTGTCGTGGGAATGTTAAGTGCTAGGTTGTGGGATCCAATTATTAAGAGAGACTCATTGTACTTGCAGGTGATGGGAGACAGCCCAGCCCAGTTTTGGTATGTCCCAAGAGGAGTATTTAAGGGGCTTTTATCTTAGCAGGCATGTAAATCATGGCTTTGGGGAATTCTGGGTCGGAGTTTATTCATCTACACCGGAAGCAGTGTCATTTGCCAGCCAGTGGCAGAACTGCAGACCGAAATGTGTTCTAGGAAAAAAGACCGGGCAAGACAAGAATTGAGTTCTGAAGAAATGGGATTTTTAGATGGATTACTAACAGAGGGACTTGGGTATAAGGAACCAATTAGCAAGCACCTTACCATAACATATTAGAGGTGAGGTTAAAGAGAAAAAGACAAAACCATGTTTGAAGAAATGGGCCAATTGATGAAGGCTGACTTGCAGTCATATACTAATGTGATTCAGAATGTTAACATGTTATTTAAGCAGCATCTTTTAAAATCCCTCTGCCTAAGGTTGGAATACATTTTAAGAACGAAGCAGAGCTGCGTCGTTTTGTAGGATTTAGTGTCCCTTTGGAAAGAAAGATAATACAGAGGCCCCAGATCAGGCAGCACCTTAAAATTCTCCAACAGCATTTATAATTGGACCTAAAACTATTCTTTATTCTTATAATGACGGCAAAAGTTTGACCTCTGTTGAAATACAGCTTTTTACAACAGTGTTTTAATACTGACCTGATGCAACAATTCTTTGTTTCTTGTGTTTTGCATTTGCTATGAATCCTCAAATATTCAAATATATAAATATATTCAGGAATCTTTTTTTGCCCCATTCTGTTGAAACACATTTGGAAATGACACAAAATCTTGGCAAATAACCATTTTGCCTGAAATCCTTTCAAGTACAATTTGATATTCTCCTAGAGATAGCAGTGATTTGGGGGCTTTGGGTTGATTTACAATACTCACGTAGGCTCTGTTAACTCTTTTAATCTCTGTCCTACAGTTGTCAATCCAGCAACAATTCAGTGTTTTCTATGATCGTTCTTCTATGCTCATTCCTGGCACTGGACTTTCTGAAAATTGCTCTAGGGTCTGGTAGCATGGCTATGTAAGTACTTTCAAACTTCTTTCTTGCACTTTATCAGCAGCTGAGTCTTTGCTGGATGCTATTTCCAAGCATATCTGCTATATACCTCTTCTTTTCCAAGAAAGACTCAAATTTCCTAGGAAATTGTGAGTTTAAACAGGCTGAATTAAGCATAACATCTAGTGTTCAAGAAATTTAAGTTGTGAGGAAACTTCTTAGACTTTTAGAAATAATCTTGTATGCTTCTGGCAATCTTTCTGAATACCCAAGTCTGCAACAATAAAAACCTCCCAAATGGACAAGTTGGACCTTAAATGACTTGTATAGTTTCTTTCTGTTTGTGAATTGAACAACCTAGGTATGATGATGAGAGAAAACTCTTAAAGTAACTTAAGGAGATTAAAAACAATCTTATGTATCTTTTATCTTTGCATTAAAAAATCCATTGAAGGCATTAATAGAAAATATATTTCACTGAAGCTTTCCTAGGGGAATGGATTAGGGATTAGATTTTTTATCACATAACAAGTCTTCCCATCAATCCTCTTCAACTTCTGTCTGGCCACTTGTCACCAGAACCTCAGCATTTGTCTCCCCCCACTTCCCCTCACCTCTCCCATTTTCTTTCTGGCCATTGCTTTCCCTTTATTATTCAGAGCAACTTATTTTTCTCTTGATTTTTCCAGTGAGATTCTCCAGCTGCCCCTCCTCCATTTGATTAAAACATTTGTTTAAATTTTTTTCTTAAATGTCTAAAGTAGGGGTAATAAACTTAAAAAGCTCATATTTTATTCCTCTAATTGATACCAAGATCATGATCAGATTCTTACCATTTTAAGTTTATGACTGATACAAAATTTCTTGTTCCTTAAAATGTTATCCATCTTTTCTAATACCAGATGAGGTACAATTTCCTGTGTTCAAAATTGAGGCCAAACTTTGAATTTATGCTTCAGTTCATCTCACCCTTTCTCTGTCAGTGAATCCAGACCTTGGCAAGGGTAACTGGATGAAATGCTAAAGTCATTGCCGATGCCAAGACTATATGAGGACTGCATTTGCTTAACAGGTCCTCAAGGGGCATATAAAAAAAAAATCCCATAGTGTTTTTTTTTTCCCCTCCAAATGCTTATTATGTTAAAAAGACTGAGGGTTTGGAAAGGTATTCCCAATGTGGTTGTTCTTACTGGTGTTTAATGTATCCTGCTTCTCAGAAAAAAACACCAGGTTAAATTATTGCTTTTTTGTAATATGCCATGAGCATGTCTATATCATATGCCTGAAATCTTTCAAGGAACAATGCCATTGCAATGAGCCTTGTATATGCTTTTCAAACATTTCACTATTTTAACACCTTTTTATGAAAATCCTTTTTTACATTCTTACTCTCATAACTCTAGGATCAATATAAACATAATTATTTGCACAATTTGGGATTTCCTTATTGTCTAATTGCAAGGAATTTGTTATTTGGCAAATATGCTTACAACAGGTGTTAGAATAGCTGCATACAGTTGACTATACTTAACATCAGAATCTGAACACAAACCCAAAAATGAGCATTGTATATTTAACATGAATGTTGAGGCCACAGATTTTTTTTCTTAATCTGACTATGCTTCTACTCAACATAATTAGAAGAGGGTGATTAGAATCTGATAAATTACAAGCTGAAGCCAAGGTGCCTTATTTATTATTTTTTTCTGTCAGATTTTCAGAAATAATTCATAAAGATACTCCAAAAAGATAACTGGTTTAAATTTATGGGCAGTCCTTTTTTCCCCCGAAACCAATTATCACACTTCTATATGCATTTAACACTGATTTGAAAGTAGATTAAAACATCTCAGCCATATGTGTAAAATGTTCAAAAACCTTTTTTTATTGCATTGATATATGTATTTTAATAAAATGTCAATGTCACAATTCTTTCTAGTTCTGACTGAAATTGTTGGGAACAACATAGCAAGGCCTCCAAATCAATCTATTTTTGCTGTAACAAAGCAAGGACTATATATGTATTCCTGGATGTGGATTCCAAATGTAGCCCTGAAAAAGACATACATGGTAATAAACAAGGGTCTTGGCCCTTCTGCCCTACTCTTCATCTACAATATTGAGGGGTGGGACTAGATGCTCTCTCTGTTCTCTCACACACTTTAATTCTATGTTCAAATAAAGAACACAGAAATAGGTAGTTTAAAAAATAGCATTCAGAATTAAAAACATGACCCTGGAACTATCACTGACTTGTTATTAATTCAGGTGTAATAGAGTTTAAAGATAATTCCATTGCCATTATTATAAGACTACTTCAAGCTATATCCTTGTCTGATATATTTATCTGAATTTCTTATTTGAGTAAATGTCTATGGAGTACACTTAAGTGGGTTAGTGAATTAGGGTTTTTTTCCAAAACATTTAAAAATTTTATAATTACCCAAATCTAGAAATTCTTAAAACTTTATCATCTTATCAACTTTTAAGGTATAACTTCATAATTGGAGAATCTCAGCTCTAACAACTCTTTTTTCACTGGTGTATTTTTATGAAGTTGAATAAAAAATCATAAAGAAGAGGGAGAAGTAAAATTATTCCTTTTTTTCAAATGATGAATGATGATTTGGTTTGAACTAATGATCATCATGAACTGATGACAAAAAATAAGGATCTATTATAAAATTATAGAGAAATCAGGAAATATGCAAAGCAGGGAACATTAGAGGTTGCTGATTATGATTCTAAACTTGATATTTAAAATATGATTAAACACATAATTTAAATTATTCTGTCAATAGAGGTAATACCACTCTCTTATTTTTATTTTTTTAAAGCAGATGTTTTATTTTTTCATATGTTATTTTACATTGAGGTATATATATTATATATATATTTACATATACGTACATATATTTTGCACAATAAAATCTACAAATGTTAATGTACAGCTTGGTACATTTTGACATGTGTGTACACTCATGGAACCATTGCCAAGCTAAAGATATTGAACATTCTTCGCTCTCCTTATTTATTTCAAAACTATTTCTCTCAATTCAGAAAAAAAGCCTTAAAACCCTTGGAAAGGCAAGGAACATAAGAGGAAGAATGCAGAAATCAGTTCCGCAGGTGTTGATACAGACACAAAAACATTAGAGCAAAGAAAATCTCTTTCCTACAGAGCATCTCTGTAAGTCAGCTGATGACTATTTTCACTTGAATATTATGCCTCATCAAAACATTGTAAAGATGACACACGGATTCAAGAAGAAAGTTTTCTAAGTCAAATTGTGAACTGGAGTTGTTCATTCCCCTATTTCATTTTCTTCAATATTTTCCCATTCTATTTTTGATGAATCCGTTCACAATTGCACCTGCTTAAAAATGGATATCAAATGGGAAGAGACAAAGTAACCTATACAAAAATACTACATAAGGTAAGATAGAATGCTCAATATCAGGATAAAAAAGAAACAATATAAAAAATTCAACGCAACAACATTATGCAAGTATACCTTGTTTTAGCACCTTTTGCTTTATTGTGCTTCACAGATACTGCATTTTTTACAAATTGAAGGTTTGTGGCAACTTTTGCTAAACAAGTCTTGGCACCATTTTCCCAACATTTTCTCACTTTGTGTCTTGGTATCACATTTCGGTAATTCTTGCAATATTTCAAACTTTTTCATTAGTATTATATTTGTTATGGTGATCTATGGTCAGTGATCCTTGATGTTACTTTGACTGTAATTGCTTGGGGCTACCATGAACCATGCCCGTATACGACAACAATCTTAATTGATAAATGTGTGTGCTCTGAATGCACTACCAACCTTCTGTTCTTCTGTATCTCTCTCCCCAGGCCTCCCTATTTCCTGAGACACAACAATATTTAAACTAGGTCAGTTAATAACCCTACAATGGCCTCTAAGAGTTTTAAGTGAAAGGAAGAATCACATGTCTCTCACTTTAAATCAAACCTAGAAATGATTAAGCTTAAAGAGGGAATTAAAAGTGCTACTCCAGTGAACACATGAATGATAAGAAACTGAAGCAGACTTATTGCTGATATGGAGAAAGTTTAGGTAGTCCCGATAGATCAAACCAGCCACAAAATTCCCTTAAGGAAAAGCTGATTCAGTACAAGACCCTAATTCTCCTCTCTAAAGGCTGAGAGGGGAAGCTGCTGAGGAAATCTTTGAAGCTAGCGGAGGTTGGTTCAGGAAGTGTAAGGAAAGAAGCCATCTCCAGATCATAAAGTGCAGGTGGAGCAGCAAGTGCTGATATGGAAGCTGCAGCAAGTTATCCAGAGATCTAGCTGAGATAATGAATGAAGATTGTTACACCAAATGACAGATTTTAAATGTAGACAAAACAGCGTTCTACTAGAAGATGCCACCTAGGACTTTCATAGCTAAAGAGGAGAAGTCAATGTCTTGCTTCAAGGCTTCAAAGGACAGGCTGGCTCTCTTGTTAGGGGCTAATGCAGCTGTTACTAAGTTGAAGTCAGTGTTCATTTACCATTCCTAAAATCCTAGGCCCCTTAAGAACCATGCTAAATCTACTTTGCTTATGCTGTATAAATGGGACAACAAAGTCTGGATGACACATCTGTTTACAACATGGTTTACTGACTAATTTAACTATTGAGACCTGCAGCTCAGAAAAATATTTCTTTCAAAATGTTACTGCTCATTGACAGTGTACCTGGTCACCTAAGTGCTCTATGGAGATGTACAAGATTAATATTGTTTTCATGCCTGCTAACACAACATCCATTCTGCAGCCTATGAATGAAGAGTCTTTTAAATGTTCAATTCTTATCATTTAAGAAATATACTTATTAAGGTTATAGCTGCCATTGATAGTGGTTCCTCTGATTGATGAAAGCAGAGTAAATTGAAAACCTTCTGCAAAGATTCACCATTCTGGATGCCATTAACATTCATGACTCAAGAGAAGAGGTCAAAATATCAATATTAATAGGCATTTGGAAGAAGCTGATTCCAACCTTCATGAATGAGTTTTAAGGGTTTAAGACTTCATTGGAGAAAGTTACTGCAGATGTGGTGGAAGTGAGAGAACAAGAAGTGGGGCCTAAAGATGTGGCTGAATTGCTGCAACCTAATGCTAAAACTTGAATGGAAAAGGAGTTGCTTCTCATGGATGAACAAAGAAAGTGGTTTCTGAAGATAGAATCTACTCGTGGTGAAGATGCTGTGAAAATTACTGGAATGACAACAAAGGACTTAAAATATGACATGAACTTACTTGATAAAGCAGAAGCAGGGTTAGAGGGTTGATTACAATTTTGAAAGATGTTCTGTGGGTAAATGCTGTCAGGTGTGTCTCATGCTAGAGGGAAATCATTCAGGAAAGGAAGAGTCAGTTGATATGGCAAACTTTGTTGTTGTTGTCTTATTTTAAGAAATTGCCCCAACCTTCAGCAACCACAACCCTCAGCACTCAGTAGCCATTTATATTTAGGCCAGACCTTCCATCAGCAAAAATACAATGACTTACAGAAAGCCCAGATGGTTAGCATTTCTTAGGAATAATGCCACAGCACACTTTGTGGACTGTTGTATAGTAGCTGAATTTTGTTCTGGAGAGCACCCCCACTTCAGGTGCTATCCAATGCTACCATTTCCTGAGTGGTTTTGGTTTTTTGAAGAGTTTGGCTTCTTTCCCACAGCTGTTTTTGGATCGGTTTTGTTTTCCTTTTTTAATTTGTGAAGTCAGGTATCATTCATCCATTTCCATTTCTTAAAAGATTTTACTATTATATTTTCATTCATTCTCTTTGTTCTGTGAATTTATGCCATTTGATGTAATTTATGCCATTTATATGAGACTTTGGCAGAGAATGAAAGGGAACACTTGTGTCCAATATGTCATTTTAAAACAAATCTTAACTGAATTTTCCCACATTCTGCTTTTCCAAATTCAAAACTTACTTCATCTATTGCACACTGATAGCATTTGGTTTCCCTTCAATCTCTAAGCTTTTAAAACTCAATAGTTTAAACTACGATTTTCCTGTAGCTGGGATGCATTTCCCTGCTGTCACACTCTTCTCCACTTATTGATGTGTTGTTCTTCCCTGAGGGCGCCCTAAAATGTTTCTTTCTCCTTGAATCCTTCCCAAGTCCTACAAAATTAGAATTAAATGGCTACTCAGAGCCTAAAAATATTTATCTGTGACTTTATTTTATACTTTATTGTATTTTGTCTGCATTATGCTTAATATTTATCTGTCAGTCTCCTGAAACACATTGTAAGATCCTTAAGCATAAGAATAATTTTGATCTGCTGCAATTTTTCAGTCATACTGAACAAAGATCTTCAATGTGTCTACTGTTAAAGAAAAATTATCTGGCAGTTGTTAAAATGGCAAGGAAGGCCCATTCAAGCCTACTGCAATAGGGGTATTACAGTAGGGAAGGGTGATTGTGCTCAACTCCGAATACAAGAAACATAGTTGGGGATTATTATGGCCAGTGAGCAGAGAGAGTGGTCAATGACATAAAGCACAGGGGGAGTCTTTAGGTTAAACTGGCCTAACAGGATTCTTGCTAAAGGCAGGCAAGGATTTATCTATCAAAGTGAGTGGTGAGGGCATGAGGAAATTGATCAGATATCAAGGGTGATCATATGTCAAGGGTGGGAGGATCCTTGCAAAGCTGATTTAGCAGGATTCTTGCTAAAACTGGGTTAGGCAAACTGAAGAGAAGATGGGGCTAAGGTCTAGGCCTAGTAAAAAAGTGGACTTAGAGGAGTCTGACTAAAGTTTGGTCTAGCAGAGTGCCTTTGTCAGTATACTCTTAGACTTTCATTCCTTTGAATATTCTGGACCCTCTTCTCGAAACAGCCTTCCCCCTTCACACAGTATTTAGTAAATCTTGTTCTTACCCAGATATTATTTTGTTATGTGCCATCTTTCATTAACTCCCTCAGAAATAAGATGTAACTTAGTTTTGTCTTCCATCGTAACTGTTGTCAAGCCCATCATAGTACTTATCACAGGGCAATGTTGTGTCTGAATCTTCTCCTGCAGCAGACTCTAGCTTTAAGCACAGGGCTATGACTTAGTCAACATTTTAGCTCCCAAGGTATAAAAAGCTGCACTCAAACATTTGTCAGAATGAACTTCTTGACCTTTTACAGTTGGATAATCCTCAGAAATCATCTTGGATGTTACCCAGATGATCTGGGAAACTTGTCACTATCAGCTATAATTACACATTTATTTATAAGCACTCTTTGAATTTAGATGAATGTTTTGGACAAAAATGATAATTGTGATCAGGGAAAAGTAAGGTCAATTCCTATCTCAAGGATAATGAATCTTGACTGTCATTTAAACAAGATGATAACATGTCTATTGCCATTTATATATCATTATTTTACACTTAATTTGTTTTTATACAGTTCAATGACATTTTATAAGAATTTTATTCAACAGAGTTTTCAATGTGAGCAGACATTATCAAATATAAGAAATACCATATGTTATATATTGTAACTCTAGTTCTCTATGTTTCGTGTATATAATATAGAGAATTCAATTGTATTTGTTTATTATGTATTGTTAGTATTCCTAACATACCTCTAGTTTCCTTTAATTTGCATATATGTTCCAGAATATTTTCTGACGCCAAAAGATCCTGGACTTTATTACTTCTAAAATGGTCTAATTGCTAATAGCATGGGGCAGTGGTACAGAAGCAACATATTACAGAACGTAGAAAACAATGACTATTGTTGCCCTTGAATAATACAAGAAAAGCATAGAGTTTCTCTATTTTGTGACTGGCATTTGTCTAAACATGATGGCTACTATAGTTGCCTGCCCTGCTCATAAATCAGCAAAGATACCTTAGAAAAGAATAATTTATATCAGATATGGCTAAAGAATGGATGAAACCAAAAAATGGAGGTAGTAACAGAGTAATGGAAGGAATACCAAAGGAAATAGGGAAGATAATATAATGGGAAATTGAAGAAGAGTGAGAAAAAATAACATAGACTGAATAAAACTTCATACAGTTTTGGATGTTTTGGATGGGGTAGTTCACTAGACAATAAACAGAGAGATCTAAAGGGAAAAAATAAGAGAACAGGGGGAAAAATCAAGATTTTTTTAAAATTTATTTTGGCATCATTAATCTACAATTACATGTGCAACATTATGGTTATTAAACTACCCCCTTCATCAGGTCCCCCCCACCAACCCCATTACAGTCACTGTCCATCAGCGTAGTGAGATGCTTTAGAGTCACTACTTGTCTTCTCTGACTTGTACAGCCCTCCCCGTGCCCCCCCAACATTACATCTGCTAATTGTAATGCCCCTTTTCCCCCCTTGTCGCTCCCTTCCCACCCATATTCCTGAGTCCCTTTCCCTTTGGTAACTATTAGTCCGTTCTTGGGTTCTGTGAGTCTGCTGCTGTTGTGTTCCTTCAGTTTTTTTCTTTGTTCTTATACTCCACATATGAGTGAAATCATTTGGTAGTTGTCTTTTTCGACTTGGTTTATTTCACTGAGCATAATACCCTCTAGCTCCATCCATGTTGTTGCAAATGGTAGTCAGAATTTTTTAGTTGCCAGTAGAGAAACCCAGATGAAGTCGATTTACCGAAAACAGTTCTGTCTGGGATAAGAAGGTAGTGTGTGGAGGGGCAGGCAGGGTTGCCTTATGGAACTGAAAGGGTGAAGACCTAAATCATGTTGGATCCAACACTTAACTACGTTTTCACCCCTCTCTTAGTCTTCATTCTTAGTCACACCCTCTTGCGGAAGCAAAGATGGCCACCAGTTATTCCAGTCAGTTTAACTAAATTAGTAGAAAGAGGATGTATCTTTCTCAGCAGATCTGTAAGCTTTCCTGGACCATTTTCATTGCCCAAGTGTATGTCACAAATGCAACCGGACCAATCACAGTAATCACAGCAGTGGATTGTACTGAAGCAAACAGGTTAGACTGGGCGACCGATATGGAGGACTGTCACCTTCACCTGAAATACGCGAACGAAGGGTGGATAAGAAAAGCCAGATATGGGTATTGTTATCTGATAATGAGGGAATTAATTCTGGACAGTTACCAACAAGTAAGCAAATACTATATACAGGAAGGAGGTGGCTTGTACGGTGACAGAGAGACCAGGCTATGGGCTGAAAACAAAAAGTGACATTTTAAAAGAGTTTTCTTCAACAGTTTTCATGTGAGCAGATGTGATCAATTACAAGAAATTATAATTATAATTATGAGAGATGGGAATAACGGAAGAAGAGTAAAGAAATTAAATATTTCACTTTCTTATCATTCATGTGTTCACTGGAGTAGCACTTTTAATTCCCTCTTTAAGCTTAATCATTTCTAGGTTTGATTTAAAGTGAGAGACATGTGATTCTTCCTTTCACTTAAAACTCTTAGAGGCCATTGTAGGGTTATTAACTGACCTAGTTTAAATATTGTTGTGTCTCAGGAAATAGGGAGGCCTGGGGAGAGAGATACAGAAGAACAGAAGGTTGGTAGTGCATTCAGAGCACACACATTTATCAATTAAGATTGTTGTCGTATACGGGCATGGTTCATGGTAGTCCCAAGCAATTACAATCAAAGTAACATCAAGGATCACTGACCATAGATCACCATAACAAATATAATACTAATGAAAAAGTTTGAAATATTGCAAGAATTACCGAAATGTGATACCAAGACACAAAGTGAGCAAATGTTGGGAAAATGGTGCCAAGACTTGTTTAGCAAAGGTTGCCACAAACCTTCAATTTGTAAAAAATGCAGTATCTGTGAAGCATAATAAAGCAAAAGGCGCTAAAACAAGGTATAGTTGTATAATGTTGTTGGGTTGACATGAAAAAGATGGTATGTATATATATTTACATAATGGTGTATATATGTGTCAATATATGCATATACAATATATGAATATAGATTTATTTTTTAAATTTACCTAATGGTAATTTTTAATTTACCTTTTCTTACATTTACCATAAAAACTACTATTTAGTAGTAGTGAATGGAAATCTGAGGCACAGCGTGCACTCCTCAAATTCTGTTTCCTTACCAAGCTAGTGGTTTGGTTAGATGATTCAGTAAATAAAACAAAATCCAGCCTAGTTTCCCTTCTCAAATATGCATTTGCTCTCACAGATCTGCTAGGAAACATATATTCACTAAATGAGAAGATACATATATATTTAAAGTACACACATATAACATGCATTGATATAGCTAAATTGGAAACAGTGGTGCTAAATAATTACAGATTTGGGCTTGGCTCCATATGAGTGCTGTTTTATTATACATAAAAAACACTGCAAACCATTTTGAAGTGGATGAGGGCTAAAGGTTGAGTGGTTGTAATGAAACAAAATTGTCGGTTCCCAGGGGCAGGGTGGAAAAGCAAATGAACTGTGTTTTTAGTTCCTTAGAAATTACTTTGGCAATTAAGAGGTGTTCATATATGTGGTTTGACTGCAATCAGGGCACCCAGTGGAATACCCAGACATTTCTTAATGTATGTTGGCCATTATTTCAGCAATTATAAAAGGGATATAAATGCTAACGTGCACATTTCCAGTAATATGGCTTTCAGTCCCTATACCATCATTGTAGAAATGTATTATGTGTCTTCTTTAAACCCAGCTTGCTCAACAAGGTCAGTGCAACCAGCAATTCATTCCTTGCAGAGTAACCATTTTATTAGGTAGAGTGGAAGTCAGAGCTCTCTATTTCATTAAATAGCAATTAAGTGCTTTAAAAATAATACTAAGCCTTTTAATCAGCTTGTTTTGCCATGTGTTCCACAAGGGACTTTGGCATTCTCTAACAATTAATAAGAAAAGTGCTTCATGAATACAACCAGTGCTTTTAAGCTTTGAATTTTCCTGCCAAACCAGAGGTTTTAAAATATTTCTCTTATGAAAAGGCTGTCTTTTAAAATGCATTCTCTCAATAAAAGCTTTTAATTAGTTAATGAGGTAATTATCCACTGTGAGAGTATATTTTATTTTACAGTAGTTTAGACAAAAAAGTCACATCCTAGATGAGTAGTTATGAGTGTGAGCAAATAAAACCCTTATAAATATCTATTAAATCATTTTGTTTTACCTTAAATATATAGAATTTGAAACATTCCTTGGAGGAAATTGTACCTTAGATAATGTTTGAGGTATCTATTGCTGCATAACAAACCATCCCAAAGCTTACTGTGTAAAACAGTAACAATAATTTAATCTGGTCACAAATATTCATTTTAGGCAGGTCTCAACAGGGACAATTTTCTCTGCACTATATCGTGTCAGCAGGAGTGGCTAAAACGGGCGCTAGAGAATCCACTTCCAAGATGGCTCACTCACATGGCTGGTAAGTTGGTGCTGGCTAGAGCCAGGAAGTCAGCTTGTGTTGTAGGGCCCTGGGTCCGCAGCATGGAGTACTAGTGCTCTCTCAGAGCATGGTGGCCAGATCCCAAGACCAAGCATTCTGTGAGAACCAAGTGTAAGCAGTTTTGTGTTTCTTGGACTTGGATGAGGAAGCACCGTAGCATCACTACTGCCAGTCACAACCCCTCCCAGACTCGAAGGGAGGGAAGCTAGACCCCACCTCTCAAAGAAGAAATGTCAAAGTCATGTTGGAAAAAGAGCATGTAGAATAGGAGATACAATGGTAGACATTTTTGGAAAATACTTTCTGTCCCAATATTTATAATAAAGATGGAAATATATTCAAGACCACATGATAAAAAAGAAATACATTCCTTTCATTCAGAGTAACAATAAAACAAATTCTTTTTACATTTTTTTAATTTGTTGGTCTGCTTTCTAAACTACCAGATAGTCAATATAATAAAGTGGAAAAAGACCATGAGTTCGAGTCCAATATTACATTTTAAATCCCGTGATGACTAGCGGGGAGACGCTAGGAAAGGCACACAAGTTCTCTGAGTACTTTGCTATCCATCATTAAAATTAGGTCTAGCAGCAACTGTTTTGCGGGGATATTTGCAGTTATGGTTAAAGGAGGTGATGATATAAAGAATTCTACACGAGACTCAATTTTTGTCTAAAGCGAGCATATTAACAATGTCACTGTGTTATTAAATGAGATGAAGACAGTGATAATTTTTTTGTTTATTTTGATATCATTAATCTACAATTAAATGAGCAATATTATGATGATTACACTACCCCCTTCATCAGGTCCCTCCCATCAGCCCCATTACAGTCACTGTCCATCAGCATAGTGAGATGCTATAGAGTCACTACTTGTCTTCTCTGGGTTGTACAGCCCTCCCCGTGCCCCCCTAACATTACATCTGCTAATCGTAATGCCCTTTTTTCCCCCTTGTCCCTCCCTTCCCACCCATCCTCCCCAGTCCCTTTCCCTTTGGTAACTATTAGTCCGTTCTTGGGTTCTGTGAGTCTGCTGCTGTTTTGTTCCTTCAGTTTTTTTTTTCCTAGTTCTTATACTTCACATATGAGTGAATAATTTATATCCAACAAAGCAATGCCAAAAATGACCCCAGCATACCTTAACAAGTTTGATGATATACAGAGGAAATGTCTACATGTTGATTCAAATGGGATTAGTTGAAAGACTGTGAATTTCCACCTAAGGAATCTTAGTACTATCCCATTTCCTGAAACTCCAAATATCTGGCTCCTCCTATTGCTGGAAGGGGAAACACTGTAAACTAAATAGTTTTCTTTCTTTTGAAGTAGAGTTGATATAACATTATATTAGTTTCAGCTGTACAACTTACTTGATTGAACATTTATATACATTACAAAATGCTCCCATGATAAGTGCAGTTACCATCTGTCACCACACCAAGTTACTACAGTATTAGCGACCATATTCCTTATACTATATAACAAACCACCTCATGATTTATGTATTTTATAACTGGAAGCTCACATCTCAATTCCCTTCACCTATTTCACTCATTGCCTCACCTTCCTTCCCTCTGACACCATCAGTTTTTTCTCAGTGTTTATGAATCTGTTTCTGGGTTTTTGTTTATTTGCTGTTTATTTGTCCATTTATTTTGTTTTCTAGTACATGGAAAAAAATAAGCATTCCATTTTCTAATTATATATGCTGGTATGCAATGAGTTATGTAAATGATCATGTTCAATATTAAAAATGCCCAAATCAATCCATTTTTTATTATGATAACATGCAATTTATCAAATTATTAAGAACCTAATATTTAATCATAAATCTATCTTTCTACACTCTCATTCACACACACAATGCCACATTAAATTTCAGAACAACAGAAAGTTAGTCAAATATGGAAGTGATTTCCAGTTTTCTGGCCTATCTTTAAATACTAGAAATGCTATGTCTAGATCCATACTATGTACATTTAATGGTTGTTAACTCCTTTCTATTTGGTTTTGAAGAAGAAAAGAACCCTTCAATTAATAAAATTCTTAAAAAGCATAAGATGTGCAAATATAACAGTAAATTATTAGAGAAACAACCCTATATAAAATTACCTAAGGGATAAACCTTGTTTCCTTCCATTGCTATGCAATCTAAGTAGTATTTTATTTTTATTTTTCTGACATAAATCCATTTGACTATTCTTCTGCCAGTTCTAATTTTATTCTAAAAGGTAAAGAAGTAGGCTGATTGAAAAATAGATTACTGTTATTGAATGTGGTGGAGAAGAAGTAGCAATTAGAAAAAATTTTATTTATGATATTTTAGATATGTCTTTGAGAGACAGTACATGATTATTTTTTATCATATTATGATTGTTATTTATTATGTTTTCCTATCCTTGTCATGGAGATCTGAGTACCTAAGTGAACAGGAGTAGAGGTATATGCATCCCCCAACACCCATCACCCCCATGACTCATAATGATTGTGTATCAGAGTAAGAAATGTTGCTTTTCTTTAAGTCATTGAGATTTGCAGATGTTTACCACACCAGAACCAAGCCTAAGTCAGTTGATACAGAGCACCAAATACCTATCACAAAACCCATAAGCATATTAAATTAGGTTACAAACCTGACATATACATCTATGCTGAAACTTTGTCTCTTGGTGCCCTTTGCTGACATGAGAATTCACTGTGACACTTCCTCTAAGCCCATATACGACAACAGAAGCTACTCAAGGTGGCTTTCAAGGATATGGCCATCAATATTGACTTACCAGGTGAGATTTAATCCTGATATGATATTTTCCTTTAAACCACAATTAACTCAACTGTATAAAAAGTATAATTTTGATTATTTTTGTTTCAATTCTCAAAACATTAATAGTTATAAATTGGGAACTGGGAAATAGGAAAATTGATGGTTGGCAACATAAAAAAGGAAACCATATCAAATTAGACCCAGAATTTCATAAGCATTAGTCTGCGAAGGAAAACTTATACTTAAAGATACTAACAATATAATATTAGTGTTCATTAGCATGATCCTGGTCCTTAAAGTAAAACTAGTATGGAATCATAGTCACAATCGATTAAGTGCCTATAATATGTAAGTATTTCATGGACATTGTTTTTATTGTTCTCAGCACAACTCTGTCAGGAAGGTATCCACTAAACTCTGTGTATATTATACGTATATTCTTATATATATTCATATTTGTATATTTATACATATAATTCATATATATAAATAGAATTCTCTTCCCTGGCCCTAACACCTTTCTGGAATGGGCATTTTAGCCTCACTTTCCAGGAGCTCTAGCCCATAATCTACCAAGAAAATAGAGATAGAAATGATAGATAGTAGAAAATAGAAAGATTCTTTGATATCACAAAGAAATTAAAGGCTCCTTAAAGATATTAATGCAATGAATTTCTCTTACTCAAAACAAAAAACCAAACCAAAAAACAAAAACAGGATTTGCTTTATTCTGGAGCTGGACCAAAAAGGTTTTTCTTCATGTCTCCCTATTCCAAATTCCTTGAAAAATAATTAGATGAAACTTGTCTGATAACTTGAAGCAGAAGTCAAGATGAAGAAAGGATCCTTGAGAGAAGAGAAGAAAAGTTCCTAAATCCCAGGTGTCCAGGTCAGTGAGAGAAGGAGGGGGGAAGGAAAGCAGAGGAGAGGAACCCAGTGATGCTCACAGAAGGTAGGCTCAGTCTGCCCAGGGAGTTGAAATGAAAGTAAAAAATTGTTCTGAAATGCCAGAACCAGAATTTAAACTCAGAAAAATCTAATTTTAGAACACACATTTTTCTCTTAACAGCACATTGCCTCTGTCCCATTGCATCCTCTAAAAATGATGTACCTCATTTTATGATATTCTAAGAAAAATTTTATATTTACTTATTTCAGCAGATTTATTTATAGTCTGATTCCATCCACAAAGAATTAAAAATATCTTAACCTAAAATTATAAAGTAAATATTCTGGAGTACTTCCCATAAAAATGCATATGATTGATAACTAAATGCAGTTTTAGTACCAAGGCACTCTTATATTCAAGCAAGAGGATGCTTGCTCTGGGCCCCATGTTTTACTAGTTCCCACAGGTGTTACTGCAAAAACATTTATACAACAATGTCACTCTATGTCACCGGAGATCTGTCTCTCAGCACTGACACCACGTACCCCAATCCTAGACATTCACTCTCATTATTACACTGTTCTAGCCCCAAGGTCAGGTTGATTTCCTCTCCTTCAACAAGTCCTGGGACCAAAAGCAACAAGTGAAGATTTGAGGCCATACCACTGCCAGTGTTGAAGACAGAGCTGCTTTGAAGGGCAGGGAGGATTTACCAGGTCAAATGGTGGCATATAGAAAATGAATTATGAACCTTCCCTCAGATAGGTGTTAACACAATGTATTTTTGCACATGGAAGAATAATTTCTCAGTACTGCTATGTCTATTTTCTTGTCTCTCTTTTAGATCTAGTTTTTAATTCAGAGGTTCTAATGAATTAGCATGGCATTGACATTAGAAGAATATAACAAAACACATTTTTCTAAGATATAATTGATATTCCTTTTAAATTTGTATAAGACTAGATAAAACATATAGGACATGTACTAATTCTTTAATTCAAAAAGTGTCCTTTAGTAGTATTTGGCTAATAATTTTGTATTTATAAACATTATACATTTTAGTTTAATTGGTAAAATTACATAAATTATAACTTCAGATTTATTTACTTAAGTATGATTTTAAATTTTTATATTTCATTATAATTTGAATAGATTTAAATTTCTTGGAAATTTTTAACATATTAGTAAATAATTTCCTTTGGATGTGTATGAAAGATATTTTACTTTTTAATTTTGCACTTACTTATTAGTGGTGAATAGATACTTAAATATTAGACATTCTAAAGGCAACTAGTTTTCATTATTTATATCGTTTAAATTATTCAGAGTGATCACATGTCAAAATCATGTTAAAAACATAAAATTGTAATTCCATTTAATAAAATACTAAAAAATAAAAATAAGAATTTTCAAAGATGCAATCTGCTTAAATTTTTAAAAATTGGAGACAATAAAAGTGAGCAGATTTCTGTCCAGTATCACCCAAATTATATTTGTAATTAGGATATTATAAACTCTTGATTTAATTGCTGATCAAAACAATGAAAATAAGCAAGAAAATTATTCTTATCAAGTATTCAATTTAAACAGGTCAGATAAAATTCCTACAACTACAGATTCTTTATAAAAAGAAAATGTAATTGGTGATCATGAAATGGTGCTTGCACACAAATAAGTATATGCAATTTTATGACTTAAAGAAATGATTATATAAACTGCAAACAAGTCACAGACTTCAACAAAAACACCTGTAAAGAGTATAGACATGATGTTCTTAAAAAATTATATACTTCCTTTTATATTTAATTTTTAGTGTTACTAGAAGCAATATACTTATAGAAAACAAAAAGTAGGTTTAATTTAAAAACATAGGTTTTTAAAAAGTTTTTTTGATATCTTATGCTAGAGTAGCTAAACATGTAAGATAGATACAAAAATATTAAAACAAATAATTATGTAGACTGATGAAATCAAAATATCATTAATTTATCAGGTATTAACCAAGAATCCATAATGCTTTTTAATATTTCATCTTAGCAATAATGACATTTTTTGTAACAATTTAGACCGCTTTTACTTTTTCTTTCAATTTACATCTATGTATTTAAAAGTGAGATATCTTGATGAAACATCAAATTTGACATAATAATCACTCTTGGAAACATTATGGTAATGCTGCCTAGAGTCTTTTAAAGCAACTTGATTTAACTTAGAAAAGATATAAGGTGCAAAGAAAAGTTAATAGTGGGATTGTAATGGAAGTCCACAAACAAAGATCTAATCTTAATTGTGGTCTTTGACCAAAAATTAAAATTAATATTGAATTTTCTAGTAGTTACTTGGTATGGACTAGAGCTTTCTACTACCACCATTAGCCATAGTTTATAAAAAGTTCAAACCAACCTAAGTTTGGCTATTTGAAACAATTAAAATATAGTTTTTAAAATTTTTCAGAGAAATTTTCTCATACATTAAAAAAAATTGTAGGAAATAGGCAGTGAAGCTGACATTCCAATTATATAAAACACTAAAACAAGTAAATAAAACATTTGCATGGCTATGAAGAAGATTCATGTAGAAATAGCCATAAAACTTCTTTCTAAAATAGTTTTATTTTAGTAATCAGTTATCACTATAAAAATCTAGTAATAAAACTGTTGAAAGAAGAAGAACTTAAGAAAGAACATACAAATCTAGATATTTCTTGACAAGATGGTGAAAATCATGGTACAGTTGATAGCAACTTATGTGATTATATTAAAACATTGTATAATGATAAAGTCCATCTGGGTTAACACAATCAATACATCTGTTTATTCCAGTGTACTCTTCCACAGGATAAGACTATAAATTAGTATATAAACTCACCCTTTACTTCAAAAAATGTTTAGAAACATTTTTCCAGACAAGTGGTTTATTCTTAATGATAATGCAGCATCTACTAATATTATGTTATTATGTGACAGAGCAGGCTGATCCCAACCAGTTTTCTGAATGATTCTAAACTATTGAGCCCAGACCTAAATTCTCTCTCCCTCTCTCTCTCTTCTTTCTCTCTCTCTCTCTCTCTCTCTCTCTATATATATATATATAGCATATAAATACATATACATAACAAATTTGTATAAATATACATATAAATATATAGATAAATGCATTTATAAAAATATTAATATGTACCATATAATTATATTCTCATACATATATATACTTTTTCTTTCCCCTTGACATATCTCTTCTGAGACACAGACAAGATTCTGTCAAGGTGGTATTCTCCCTTACTTCAGTAATCTAATATTCTAAACTTTGCTAGATAAACAGGTTCCTATGGTGGTCTTTTTGGGATATACACAGTTAACAGTATTGTTGACAGTGATTTTTTAAAAAGTTACATATGCAACCCTATTATAATGTTTTAACATGATGTATAAATTCTATGCTTTATTTCCAGAATTTAGGAATACTTTCAGAATTATATAGAAAATTCCAATTGTTACTGCCTTAACAGAGCAAAATTTTTACAAATTAAAATCAATAAAATGCTATCCAAGACTTAATAATGATTATAAAAACATTATTAGCAATTAGGTTGAGCTAAAGTCAAGAGAAATACATTTCCAGAATAAATATATATTCCCTCAAAAGTGTATCTTTAATACTCATTTAAATGTTACTGAAATATTAACAGAATTCCCAAGACCTGTTATAATTATAATTACCTTCAGTAATCTTTGTGATTCTGCCTTTTTAATTTCAATCATATAAAACTATAAATTATACATATTTTTCAGTTTTGTTTTTACGGAAATTTATGGTCAGAATATAGGACAGAATATATTTTATTTAGAAATTTGGGGCCTCCATTTGTACTCTTGCCCTGTTCCTCTGGGAAAAAAAAAAGTATTGGTGGTGGACCTTTTAGTGAAAATAACCAATTTTCCATAATCAGAAAAATTTTGCTTATCTGAAACATCATACACCCCAGTAATGTCAAATTATTAAAGTGCTTTTGAGCCCTTTCTGCATTGATGCTCTTCCTTTTTCAAGAGCTATCATCTATCTGGGAAGTATGGCAGATCTGACAGAGTAATTATGAATAATTTTCAGTCATCTCCAGACATTAGAGCTTGATATAGAGAAGATCATATTGGGGTTGAGGCAGAAGAGCGTGTGAATACAATCATGTTTGACATTGATAGAACAAGATTGTATCTAAAATTCTAGTATTTAATTTTTGAAAATGTATGTTTGCATATTTAAACATGTTAACATGGATTTTTGTTAAAAACAGTGACTTCTATCAATGATGTATTATTTTCTATGTGAAAATAATAGGGCTATCAGAAACTACCACTATACCCTTTCATTGAGTAAACTACTCTGAGAGTGAAAACATTCTTACCTTTTATTCATGAAAAATTTCTCCAAGCCAATATTTTTGTTTCCCTCTTACCTTTTTGCATTTTTATTCTCATAAAAATTATACAACCAGAAATAGGGACTCAATGATAATTATTGTTAAAATAAAATCATTGGTTTTGATAGGTAGTCCACTAAAATCAGGTTTATATCAAATTACTTCCTACAGCAACTCCATTCAGCTATCTACATGAACCATTTGCTCATAATCAATCTTGGCAGGTGAATTAAGAAACCAAGTTGCTTAAAATCAGATAATCCATGAAAGGTGTGTTTATTTTTTCTCCAGTGTTTTAAAGATTATTGAAAATTTTCAAACATTTCATTGTCCACATTTTGGGTGTAATGCCTCTGATTCTTCATCTGAAAGCCTTCTCATAGGTAAAACAGGAGTAGAACTATTCCACACAAAAGGAAAGTGTAAGTCTGTATGCCTGTGTGACTTAATGCTGACATATGCTTGGGAGAGAGTGGGCCATAAATATTTATTTACATTTATTAAATAAAGGTTATAACCCACCTTTTCATAGCGGCTTGGATGATCTTTAATTCTAACAAGTTAGTGCAGTTCTTAAGCTTTTAATAAGATCTTAATTTGAAAGCAACATATGCTACATTCAATGTTTAAAAATAAAAGTAATACTAAAAACCAGTTTTCAGAAGTCCAACCAAGCCCTGTTTTCCAATTTCTGTCCCAAATCTAGTTGATAAAAATGAAATCTAGAGAAGACTTGATAAAAGATATATGAATTAGTTATCTATATCTGTGTAACAAAACTTAGTAACTTAAAACAACACTGATTTTTGTGAGTCTGTAATTTGGCAATATCTTAGCTGGGTGGTTTTGTCTCAGAGGCTATAATGAGGTTGTTGTCAGGATGTGGACTGCAGCTGCAATCCTTTGAAAGTTTCTTTGGGGCTAAAGGATCCCCTTCCAAGGGTTGCTTATAAGAGTTTCCAGTTCCTTGCCACATGGATGTCTCCATTAGGGATGCTTCAGTGTTCTTGTGACATGACAGCTGGTTTCCCCAAGAGCAAATGATCCAACGGAAAGAGAGTGGAACAAAAGTCACAATGTGTTTTGTATCCTAGTCTCAGAAGCCACATATAATCAATTCTCTCTTATTCTATTGATCATACAAACCAAAACTGATACAGTTTGGGAGGAGACTACATAAGCTCTGAATGCCAGAAGTAGGTAATCACTGAGTGTTATCTTGGAAGTGAATATTCTATATGCAGTTATCTCCTTCCATGGATTTTATAAATCTTATGTAAGAGGAAAAAAATACTGAGGATTCTGTATACTTAGATCAAATTAGTTTATCTCTTACAAAACTGCCTTGATTGAGTTATCTATGTGAATATCATTTATATTTGTCTTTTATATTTCTCTTATGAAACATATTTCCAACTGAGAAATGTCTTATGTATTTAACAGTAAAAAGTTTTTATTTCTCTGAGGATATTCTGAAGAACATTAGGTAATTGATCATGTTTAACCATTTTTTTCTTGCTGCCTGAAGTTTAGATTCAAATGTGAAATTCATTTCCATTGATTAGGTGGACACATGTTTGAATGCTTATGTTCTTTGTCCTTTTATATGTCATTTAATTATTTGTTTTTATACTATATCTTTGTATGATTTTGAAGTTAATGAGCATATGTCTAATGCTTCATATAGAAAACATTGCAAATTAATTACATGTTTATCATAGAAAATTAAGAAAGAATATAAAAGTAGAAAGAAGAAAATAATACCACTCCTTATTCTACTAACTAGAGTGAGAGCTGTTATAAATGGTAGAATTACCCTCTTTTTCGTGAACTGTCATTTATTTGTTGTTATTGCTATTCACCTAAAATATCATGTAAAATCTTTGTTTGGTTTTAGATCAAAAGAGTAAAGAACTTAGACACAGTTATTCCCATCCTTACAAGAGAAGGCTGAGCTAACTGAAAAGCAACAACTTTTCTTGGACCTATTAGAGAAATGAGGTCACAAGAAAACCACTATCCAGAAATTTGAAGACAGGTACCTTCAGGGAAATGCAGGATCTGAGCAATTGTTTATCTTGAGAGAAGTGGGTAGAAGCAGGCAGAAGCCAGTAGGAGTATTAAATTACATATTTTCACTAGTTGCTGGAAGACAAGTATGGACTAAGGTGAGAGTAAAAAGCCACTGGAGATGGTATTCCAGAACAGAGGGCACTGTTTTATAGGTTTCCTCTAGGAATTCCACTAGGCTCTCATTAGGAGAATTAGGATGAATATGGAGAAATTCTTCCCTCCCTCATGCCCAGGGCCCCAGCAAGAGGAAAGAAAGAGTATCGTAGTGAAAACTTGCCAGCCCATTCTCTCCCTATGGACCAAACATTTAACCTCTAGGGTTCACCATTAGCAGAGGACACCAGTATACTTTAGGAGCTGTAGGAAAAGAAACTTCTCTGCCTACTTGACTCATGTAGGGAGAAAAAAGCCTTAATGAACAATAGAGGGGGCTTCAAGGACACAGACTGGGGTCACTGGAGCATAGCCATTGCGGCCTGGAAAGAGATTAAGGAATAGGGTGAAAAAAAAGCTCAACCTTGAAGGAAGGGCAGAGAACATATGAAGGCCACACTCCCAAAACAAGGTCCGTTGTGTTCTAAAGACTGAGACATAACATAACAGTTAGAGAACACCCCTCCCTCACACCCTACCATCACATTAATAAGCTCCAGTAATAATAACAGAGGACTGCAGTAGAGCGAAATACAAGAAACTCTGAAGAACAGCACATAGACAGGCCTGAAAGCCAAGAAAGGAAAGATAAACAGTTTGGTAGAGGAATTTTAAGCCACTTATACCTATAATTATAATAATCATCAAACATGGCTCAATTATTAGCTTAATTAGCATAATTCCTTACACTATAGTCCTATTACCCTCATTACCCACAGTGCATCTGGTCTCCAATGAAAGAAATAGTAAGGCATGCCAAAAGACAATAAAAACACAATCTGGAGAGACAAAACAATTAACCGAACCAGAGTGAGATATGACACACATGTTGGAAATACTTAGAATAAATATAATCAATATGTTAAGATGGAAATGAAACATAACACAGAATACCAGATGGAAAATAGCAGAGAGAAAGTTTAAGAAAGAATCAAAAGGGAATACTAGAAATCAAAAACAAAGTAAGAGAAAGAAGAATACCTTTGAAGGGCTCATTAGTAAACTCAACACAGTCAAGAAAACAATCCATTTAAGTTGATTATAGAGCAATAGAAGTCACTCAAACTAAAATGAAAGAAAAAAATGAAAAGAAGTAGGGCAATATCAAAAGGTGTAAGATATATGTAATTTTGAAATACTAAAGCAGAAGGAAAAATGAACAGGGCAGGACAAAACACTTGAAGAAATAATGACCTAGAATTTTCCCCCAAACACTGACAAACATCAAAATGCAGATCCAAAAAGTTCAGAGTACATCAAGAAGGATAAAGACCAAACTCACACCTGGGCATATCATAATCAAAGCCAAAAACAAGAGAATCTTGAAGACACCCAGAGTGAGGGGTAAAGGAAGGTTTAACTACAGAGGGAGAAAATTACAGAAGACTTCACACCAGAAGCCATGTAAGCAGGAAGACAGTGGAGGGAAATCCAGTGATGTGTTGAAAGGAAAAAAATAATCCTTCCAAATAAGAATTCTATAACCTGCAAAAATATCCTTCAAAAGCAAAGAAGAAATAAAGGCTTTCTCTAACAAACAAAACTTGAGGGAACTCATTGTTTCATTGTCAGCAGATATGCCCTACAAAGACATATTAAGAAATGCTCTTCAGGCAGAAAAAAATTATAAGTGAGAAAGCTGGATCTACATGAAGAAAGAAAAAGTATCACCAAAGAATGAAGAGAAAATGTAATAGTTTGTTTTTCTTATTTTTAATGGTCCTAAAAGATAACTGATGGTTTAAGGAAATGATAGGAGCAATGCATTAAAATTTTGGAAAATACATGAAAATGAAGTGAATGAAAATAAGTCACAATTGACTGGAAAGATGAAATGAAAATATTCCATCATAAGAAGCTTTACTGCATATGGTCTGGCAAAGTATTATTTAAAGGTGATTTTATATTATTAAAAAATGTATCCTGTAAACCCTAAGGAAATGTACTGGGTTGAATAGTGTTCCCACAAAATTCATGTCTACTTGAAACCTGTGAATGCAGTCTTATTTGGAAATAGAGTCTTTGTAGATGTGATCAGGTTAAGATGAGGTTACATTAAATTAAAGTGTGCCTTAAAACCAAATTTTCTGGTGTCCTTCTGATAAAGAGGAAATTCACACACAGAAACACAGTAAAGGCCATGTGAAGATGAAATTAGAGACTGGAGTTATACAACAGAATTCATGGAATGCCATGAGTGCAGATAGAATTCAGTAAGTGCCATCAACACAAGGTGCTAGAAGAGCAAGGAGGGACCCTTATCTAGAGACTTCAGAGAAAACAAAGCCCTGCCAAAAACTTTATTTTAGACTTTCACCTTCCAGCCTCCAGAAGTGAGAGAATATAAATTTCTGTTGTTGTAAGCCATGTACTTGTGGTAATTTTTTTTGGCAGCCCTAGGAAAATTTTATAGGCAAGACTAAAGAAAGTGTTTAAATTATAAATATTAACAAAACATAGAAGGCCGAAAAAGAGTGGGGGGAGATACAAAGAATAAATGCAATGAGGAAAAACAGCAATATGATAGATTTTATTCAAACATTATAATAACCACTTTGAATGTGACAGTTCTAAATACAGCAGTTAAAAAATATTCTCAGATTATGTACATAAACTGACCCAAATATACACTGACTCTAAAAAATCTACTTTAAATATAACAACTCAGATAAATTAAAAGAAAGGAGATGAAAGAAGGTAAACCATGTAAACACTAATCAAAAGAAAGCTGAAGTAGTTATGTTAATTTCAGACAAAGTGACTTCAGAACAAAGACAATCAGGGATTAAAAGGGTCAGTTCTCCTAAGATGAATGGGTCAATTCTCCCAAGACCTAACAATCCAAAGCGTAAGTGCAACTAACAACAGATTACCAAAATACACGTGGCAAAATTGGTAAAAATGAAAGGAGAAATAAATGAATCAACAGTTATAGTTAGACATTTCAATACATATCTTTCAGTAATGTACAGAAACAGCAGGCCGAAAATCAGTAAGGACACTACCTCAACAGCACTACCAGTCAACTTGACCCAGTTGGTCATTTACAGAACACTGCATTGACTGGATAGCAGGCTACTCCTACTCTAAGACAATTGAGAGCACTTTCTCTGGCTACACTCACACAGAGTATACATATAGGTCTACATGCAGACACTATGTGTAAATATATTTATACATGGGTATAAAATACATAAATATGTATGGGTAGATAGACATAGCTAAATTTCTTTCCTTTCTATGACTTATTAATTGAATAGATTATTTTATAATTTTTAAGAAGTACCTAAACTTGATTTTTTGGAAAAACCTCTGCTTAGTCAAGGGATATTATGCCAAATTTGCCTCCACTCCATCTGAGTTTTATATTTCAATGGAAATGGGATAGGTGGCAGTGTGAGTTAGAGATACGTTCACTTTCTTAAAAATATAGTTTTATCTTCATTAGTATTGGTATGCAATAACAAGTGTACAGATGTGTATATATGATATGTTTCAATCATAATCCTTATGAAATAGTTTTCATCTCTTGATCTCTAAAATACATTCACCATTATAAGGACAGGAAATTTTATCTTTTTTAGGAGAAATGAAGATATAGCTGAAGTGGAAGCCAAAAAATATTTTTTTCTATACAGCAAAGAACTGATGAAATATAGGATAGTTTGCCATTATGGGTTTAACTTATTGGTATCTGTAAGTTTACATGTATATCTGAATTGACATAAGCCACAAAACTGGAATACTTAGGTCATATTTCTTATCTGAATAAATATCCAGTTTTGTGAGGCATAACCAAATTAAATTGAATAAAAATTTATTAATAATATCAATATGTAGTTAATAAAAGTGTATTTCATAGTACTGTATAACACAAAGAAATCAGTAACTGTGTTCAGTATATATTCATTCACAAACCACTTGTGCTAAATATATGTGTGGAATACATTTTTCAAGTCATCATTTTGGAACTCAAAAAGTTCACAGTCCATGTATTAAACTAGAATGATAAAGAATGGATTAAGATATGTCTTTTTTACCTTTTAATTTTACATTAAGAAAATTTTCTTACTGTTGCTTGCATCTGAAATGTAATATTTCCTATAATTTCTACTATGTTTTTGGCCATTTTATACTATAGTTATTATTTGTTAATATGTTGGGTATATATTCAACTGCATTAACCCCAAAATAAAAAGCAGTATTAAAAGCATATGTCACCGCATCTCCAACTCCCACCTCACTAATTTCTGAGATATTGCATAAACCACTAGTTTGTCTTTCAGTATAATAATCTTGCATTGAAATATGAAAAATTTGATGATGTATCTAACTCTGTGTTTATTTACCTGCAAAAATGCATATTTGTATTTGCATTTATTCCTATATCATGCTCTAAATATAGCATAGACATAAATGTCAGTTTAAAGAGCAGTCAGCTGTTATATCATGGTTTAGTTTATATTCCTTCCAATATGTTTTGAAGGAAACAAAGAAACTACATGAATAACTACCATGACTGCAGAGTAAGCTCATATTAAGATTGTCTGATATCTTTCAGTTTTACCTTCAAAACAAAAGTAGATGGTAGTAATAGAAAACATTCCAAAAAGAATAGCTCCCATAATACCTCCTAATGTATATATCATATAATATTTACATACTATATAAAGTTATTTGGAGTTATACATGAATCAGTAATCATGTATGTGGGTCTATAATATGAATATTCATAATGTTTGATTAAAAAATATTTAAAAAATAATCCTAGTATATGTGCATCCAAAAAATATATATGGAAAAAAATGTACGTATTTATATGTATACAATTATCCTGTGTAAACCATAACTTCATACTAAGCAGAATGGGAGGTGTAAAAATAACCACTATTTATAATTTAAAATTTCTTCTAGTAATCTTAATTATCCTAATTAATTGGAAGTTCAATCCATATGAATAGTTCCCAGGACATAGACATCACTTCCAGGAGTTCCCAAGGGAACCATCATTTATGTGCAAAGATGTTTTGTACAACACTGGTGAAACACTTCAGAGCAATCAATCTCAAGTAATAAATCTGATGCATTATCAACTTCGATATCATTTTCCTGTTTGATAGTATGGTGATACTCATAATGCCAAACTCAGCTTTTTATTCATTTATTTCATTTATTCATTTTTCCCAAGCACAGTTTTTTTCTCACAGCGATATCAAACAGTCTTAGATGCTTTGGACACTTCGGTGAACAAGATTCCCCCATCTGCAGCACAGGGTAAGTGTTCCACTGGGCATGAGTAATGATTTTTTAAGAGGTACTCAGGCACACACAGTCTTAAAGGTACTGATTTTGAGATAGCCACTGCTGCCCTTACTCTCTTCTAAAACTAATTCTCCTAAGAAAATATCCGATTTTGTCTTTTCCAGTCACACACTCACAAATCTCCATCTCCCATATGCTAAAAGGAGGGTGTATTTCTCACACATTCCCTATTATTAACCGGGTTCATTGCCGAGGGATGTAAAACCCTCAAGATGCCAAAAAATAACAATATGAAATACTGGTATCAGCAGCGAGAAAGTGAATGACTCTAATGAATAAGTAACAAATCACTTTGTAAATCAGAACGTTTCGAACTCTTTGCTTTCAAGAAAATTGAAGGGGAACATCAAATTGTCAGCTAATAAATCATTAAAAATAATTTTTAATGATCGAACACAATGTGATTTCTGTCATATAAATTATATGGTGACCAAAACAATTGAGTTACTGTATTATAACAAAATTCCTTCCTATTCGAATTATTTTTTTGTTATGTAATCAAACCTTCTCAGGACTCACAACTATAAAATTAAAACAAAAATAGTAAAACAATAAATAGTAAAACCCTTATCATTCTAAAATGATATATGAAATAATTTAAGAAAACCAATCCATCTAATTAGAAATTAAAAATTTCATTCATAACAATTACCTGTTTAAATTAACTATAAATTTAGTAATGTCAATTCTATATTGATAATAATTATTTACTCAATCTAAAAGTAAATTTTAACAGAGAGAGTTATAGGAAAAATTATTTGTTGGAGAAAATGTTCACATAGAAGCATATATACTACATTAGGGTATAATTATGTGACAGAAATAGTACTGAAAAAATAGTTCAAATCTTAGGGATCATAAGTCTCTGGTGAGTGGAAATGAATGCCAGGGCGGTCATTCTAACTCCATACATTTCTCAAGGTCACAAAACTTCTCTTTGTAATAAGGCCAAACTGTTGTTTACTAGTCTTAGTTTTCTTTTTATGATGATATAAAACATATGAATGGTCTCTCTATATGTGATTATTTAAAATTTAAGAGTTTATGTAACTCTTGATAATCTTTTTCTATGTTAGACAGTCAGTTTTGTCCATCATTTCAGTGATACAGTTGGAAGGTGACTTGCCATCCTCTTGCCTGCTTCTCCACCCCACTCACAAAATGTCTTAGTTTCCCTCTTAAAGTGGTTTGGGTCCAGCTGACCCAAAGCCAGCTGCATGATTTACTGTCAGCAACTCAATAAGTTAGAGTTCCATACGATAGCATCTATTAGTCCACACCTAGACTGGGTGGCTTAAACAACAAACATTTATTTCTCACCGTCTGGAAGCCAGGAAGTCCAAGTGCCAGGTGATTCGGTTGCTGCTGACGCCTTGCTGTGTCCTCACAAGGTGGAGAGAGAGTCATGTTTTCCTTACTTTTCATAGAAAGCCACTAGTCCTGCATGAAGACACCGCCCTCACGGTCTCATCCAACGCCAGTGGTCCCGTCTCCAATTACCAGCACATTGGAGGGTAGGGCTTTAACATACGAATTCTGAGGAGACACAATTCAGTCCATGAAAATGTAGACATTTATAGTGTCTGGTTACTAATCAGAGTAAACAGTAAAGTAAAAAACAAGTTCATTTTATGTTACTACGAACTTCAAGTAAGCCTGTTAAAGACTTTGAAGAACATACATGTTATCATAGAGTTTTCTGTCTGGTAGAAATCATCACCCTTACAATTTATTGCTTTGTAGAAAATCAGCCAATTTTGTGGCTAAACTAGTATTTTTATTTTAACATTCACCTTTTAAGTTCTTATAAATACCCACCTCTTCAAATTCCTTTTAGATCAGACTTACTACTTCACTTGCTCTATTATTAATGAGTTGAAGGAAATCTTTACCACATGTTCATTTTATATTTTACACAAATGATGTTTTTAACTTTTTAAAAATTATACTTTGACAACAGCAAGTTTAGATACAATGTTTAAACTGAGGTTGTTTCATTTGTGATTGCCCCAGTGTCGTTTTAGCTTTTTAGTTCAGATGGGAATGGCTTTCTGTCGTATAATTCAATTTAACTGTCACGTATGTGTACAAAAGAGAAAGTAAATGTCTTATTCCAAGACATAATGGTTAGTAAACTACATAACTGATAATATACTTTTCTAGAAAGCTACAGCTAAATTTTTAAATATGTTTTTAATATTTCAACTTGAAAAGTGATAAAGCCTGTATGGGTGACATCTATCCTTATCATTACCACTATTATTATTATTATCTTTACTGTAATTGTTATCATGATTACATTTCTGCCTTATAGCCATTTAACCAAAAAGTGTAAAAGAAAAAAAATAAGTTCAACAAATATTAATTCAGACTATAACTTGAAATTAACTAGTTTACATTAAAAAAATACAAATTAAAAAATTCTAACAAAAGCACTAAAGGCTTACATTTGCAATTTTAGGAATGCAAACCATTTTCCCTCATAGTGTGTTACTTTAATCCTCAAAACTATTCCAGAACTTGGCTAAGAGGAGTATAATGTGCTTATTTGAGAAATAGATACACTGAGACTTAATCCAAAGTGACATAATAAATAAGGCTTGGTTCTAGATTTTTCAATTCTAGTTGTCAGAATTTCCATTTTAAAAGGTGTTATTATTAAAACATTCTTTCTTATATTAAATATGTAGATGACTACCTAAGATTCTTGAACTTTGACAGCCTAAAAAATGAATGTTTTATTCTACTTTATTGCTTACTGAGGTCTGAGGGTCAAATTGCTATTTAAAAAAACAAAGAAACCCAACTAGTTATAATAATTAGTTTAGACTCTCAATAAGACAAGTAATCAAATCAGACTGGAGTGAAATATTGCTTCAAATTTTTCAGAAAATATCCTAAATTTAGACAGAAATAGATAGCTATTGCAACTATTGCAACAGGTGTGGATTATGGAATTTAAGTACTGAAACTCTCCTGAAGAAACAGGCCTTTTAAGACCAGACTTTAGAGACCATTAACAATACTACTGTACTGATCACTGTATAATTACTTCTATTGAATGTGAAGAAATTGTACCATTAAGTATAATTATCCTTAGCAGCTTGTTGTAAGACATATAATGAAATAAAAACACACATAGAATCATGTATTTATTTAATCCAGTAAATTGCTTTTTCCCTGAGGCTTATAATTTGCATACCCTCTCATTGCTATTGACATTTGTTCTTTTGTCCATTATTAAGAATATCTTAAATCTCAAAATCTTTTATATACACTAAGATCCCAGAGCATTTTTTTCCTATTTTAGTTAGATTTTATGTGGTTGTTTTTCACAGAAAACTTGATTATACTTAGAATGAAAAAAATAATAATCACAAATGTCAGTAGAGAAACTCTAATCAATTAGCCTAAAGCAAAATAGAACTTAAAATATATTACTAGATCCGAGTCCTACCCTTAAGCCAGGAATTTAAGCAAGTTAAAATATGTATAGCCCCTCAATCTAAGTATTAAATTTGCCAAAGCAGGATTTATAGGTTAGGGATAAAGAGAGTGATTTCTTTTTGTGAAATATTTTATTCAAATATATTATAATTAGTGACTACTTACGTCTATCTATTGCCTTGAATATTTTCCAGGTAGTTTTAATTTCTCTTAAAAAAAGAAGACTCTGGACCTTTAAGAGCTAATATTTTTAGAGATAAACATCTTTCCCAAGTAGCTGCACTGAATGCACTCCGAATTAATTCTATAAGCCAGTCACAATCATATCCTCACCATTAGTATTATGTATTATGCTGTGTATGGCTCCTATTCTTAGGGCAATTTAGAGTTGTTATGTCTTGAATGAGTCATAGATGCTCTCTTGGTATTAAATTTAAGAATAGTGGTTCTTTATTTCATTTCAAATTATTAAAATATTTTTTCTATCTTAATATAGGTCACAGCATTTTATAACTTAGAAAAATAAGATGATACTGAAAGTGATGTAAATGGCAAAAATGGCATAAAGTAGGAATAAAAATCAAGCCAAAGATCGTATTCTAATTTTTGAGAAAATTCAGTCCAAGGCAGTGATAATCAAATATACCTACTCTAATTACAAGTGTGCAGAGTTATAGTATCAATAATTCGAAATACTCTCGTAAAATAAGTGAAGATGGAATGCCTTATCAAAAAAGAAAATAACAAGACTAGATAAAAATGAAATGCTAGCTTTCATTGAATATCATAAAACATAGGCACATTTCATTGTGTTCATTAGAAGTAATGACTCATTGGTGTGCATGGGTGCATTTTCTTTTCAAAACTAATGTTATTCTAATTTCATTAAGCTCCCCATTTAATGCAGGAAGACCTGGCTGAGTATGCCACACCCGTGCTAATAACTTATTATATATACTACTGTTTGGTTGGGTTTATATTAAATAAAGTAAGAATATGAAATTGCAGTTATTGCACTGTAAAAAATATAATTTTATTAAATTAAGCAACACAAAGGTAACAGGGATTTATAAGAGCTCAGAAACAATCTGGTAGAGAAAACAGAATGAGTTTTTGAGTGGACTAACATGAATAATGACATGATTTCCATATATTATTATGACTGAAAATTTAACTCTCCCTGCATCACTTTCCTCATCTGCTTGTTTATTTATTCCTTCATTTCTTCATCCAATATTTATCATAATTGTATCTACCGGGAAATATGCTCTTTCTTCCCTGCAAGAAACGTAGGAAGGGAGATGTATATGAAAATATAAGTGGAATAATATGTGTCATTGTAAAGAAATTCACATACTCCTTCATTAACTTGCTCATCCAAAACATTTTTACTGAGCTCCTATTACATCTTACAGGCATTTCTCTGTGCTGGGGATATAGTGATGAAAGAAAATAAATCTGTATTCTTTTAGCTTTTGACTTAGTGAAGGAAAGACAATAAATAAATATGTTAGGAAGATAGGTAAAAATATATTCAAACAAGTTAAGCAGATTGAAACTTCTCACAGCAGGATTTAAAGTGTAGTTAAAAATAATACATTTTATTACTTTTGTAAAGCAAATATTACATGTTAGAGGATTATATATAGATACATATATATAAATAAAATATGTGGTTGTTATATACATAAATATATATATATATGTATACAATAGTTATGAAGAACAATAAAGCAAGAAAAAAAGCAGAAAAGGAGGAAATAAAGTGTCAGGAAAGGCCTCTGTCATAAAGCAGCAATGAAGTAAAAGAGGGACCCTACAAACCTAGGCAAATGCACATGACATTTGGAATTGCCAATGCAAAGATCTTCAGACAGGAATATATCTGAGTGTATCAGAAACAACAGAAGCTAGTATAGTACAGCTACAGCCAAGTGAGAAAGAGGGAAATAATAGGTGATAATTATTATAAAAACTATAACCTGATATTTTCCTCTCTTCTCTAGCCTCTTCTCTTCCTCCTTTGTAGAAGTCATCTTAAATGAATTTGAGCCAATGGAATGTGAGTGAAAGCAATATGTGTACTCTCAGATACAGCCTTAAAATACTCCCACTAACACCCACAAGCTCCTCTGACTTCATGCAGAGGAACTTACAACCTTAAGAAGCGATGCTTGAAATACCAGAGCACAAGATGTCAGGAGCTTGGATATGAGTCACCACTTCAAAGAGTTCTCATTCATCAGATACATACACTTTCAAATATGAATAAAAATTAAATCATATTGTGTTACTGAAATTTGAGATTTCTCTGTTAGAGCAACTACTGCTATCACAGCTAATGTAGAGAAGGTCATTGATTAACAGGAAAATTGCTTAGGAAATTTAGGCCATTGTAAATATCTGGCTTTTTAATCTGAATATGATGGCAGATCAACAGAGCTTTTAACTTAATCTGTCTTATTATTTCACTGTTTGAGTGAGTCCAACTTATAAAACATCAAATCCTTACCCCCCTACCCTTGTTCAGGTATCTTGGATACCCTTTTTCTTGCTTTAAACTTCTTTTTGGGCCTTGTCAGATTCCAACATATATTTTTATGTTTATTTGTATTATGTTTCTCCCTGACCAGAGTGTAAGCTCCACAAAAGTAGAGATCTTTGTCTGCTTTCTTCACTGATGTATCTGAGTCACCTAAATCAGTTCTTTATACATAGAACTTAGTAACACTGGAGAAAAATTGGTTTAATGTAACTTATTAAAAAAGACTGTAACAACTTTACTAAAATGAGGTATTTATTTATCAAACCAAAAACAAAACAAAAACAAAAATCATGCCACCTTATGCAAACTTAGCTCTAATTCCATACCTTATGCAAATATATTAAAAACTTGATGAAAGTGGTAGGAAAACCTATACTATGTGTCCATTTATTTTTTATTAGGTGGTTTCACTTTTTAAATCAGTGTAATCTAATTCCTAACAACAGAAAATTTCCACATCACAATACACTAGAAGTCGGACCATGCATCTCTATCCCTTTTCTTTCTTGAGAGGAAAACAAGGTTCTTACATTATTAAACGCCACCACTATTTCTTGCCAGAATTTGCTAATACTTGTATTCAAAGGAAAGAATCATATCCAAGTACTACTGCAATTTATGACATTTATTCCAGAATCAGTAAAACCTGTAAGTTTCTAAAATCATATATCACAAGAATTTTAAATGCTGTGTGCTACATGTTAAAAAATAAATTTTGAATAAGAGCATTAAAGAGAAAATTTGTAGGTTTCAACAGTTTTCCTTTACTTGAAGAGGGAGACCATCTGTGAAGGAGAAGGAGGAAGAAGATGAGTAGAAATTTTCTACCTTTGGTTACTGTAGATTACCTAAAGGGCAATCCAAGTTTATGGGAGAATCTCAGAAGTAGAAAATGTTCTCTTAATACCACCTCCAAATTTTGCTTCCAATATTTTATAAATGCCAGGGCTTTCATATCTTTGTCTTACTATATCTCACTATCCTGAGATAGGTAAAACAGATCGTTACTTCCATCAAAAGAATCAGCAAATGGAGACAGAGATTTTAAATAACATAATCTAATTTGCATAGTGCACTTAAGGCAAGATTGGAAGCCTCTGTCTTCTGGCCCCCAGTCTGGTATCCCTTCTGTTTCTCCATGTGCCTTCTCCATTTCTCTTCTGTGTTGGAAAAGGCTAAGAAATTGGACGTGAAATGTATAAATAAACCAAAACTCCAGGTGTTTAATAAATGTTCATAATAGTAATGAATTTAAAGAAAGAAAAATATTGAGAATGAATAAGAGTTTCAAATAAGCACAGATAAGGCCAAAGAGAATAACATAAAATCTAGATAATATCAAATGAGAGGATTAGTGATAGATAAAATATGCCCCAAAATAAGAAAATCGAAGTGACTGTAACTCCTGATCATTTGGTATCAAGTATAACTTTTTTTAAACTCTAATATCTAATCAAAATTTTGAAAGTCAAACTTAAAATATATAAATCTGGAGTACAATAATTAGTCATAATTTAAAAATAAAAATGAAAAGTAGACATTTATGAATAGTTGGATAACTTTCATAGTTTTTAAAAGTAAGGTAACTGATTTTCTTTGTCATATAGGAAAAAGATGGATCTATCCCTGTGTGTACCATAAGGAAGTCTGAGAAACCTCATACAGGTAACAAAAATAAAGGAAATAAATGTCGGTTTTGAGAGAAGTCTTTAATTGTCAACAATGTATATTTTAAAACTGCTTAGAAACCATGGATCTTTACCCATATTTTCCTAAAGACTTATTTAGCAGTTTTTATTGATTTCAAAAAAAGAAGACAATATAGAAGATTTGCCTTCTGAAATACCAATAATCATTTTTTGCATATTAAACAGCAGAAACGTTTTGTTTTAAAATTAATTTGGGGTTGAGGAACCAACAGAACTGAGTTTAACTCTTCACTTCATCATAGGCTACTCAGTGCCTCCAACTAGTTGCTTACCTTCTGTTGATTTAGTTTCCATAGTGAGTCGAGCAAATCAGTGATATTAATTACCTTCTCTTGTTGTAAAGTTTGGCTAAGATGATGGATAGAAAAGGATTAAGATATAATAAACTTACAATAAATATTATCCGTAATTATTAAAATGAATCTGACACCTTAGTTGTTCACAATTTGAATGCTTTTTACAAAAATAGGGAAGAAGTAATGAAATTTTAGATGCCACTATTTAAACAGGTTGGATTTGAGGTGCTAGTAAATAGTTGGGCATTCTTGGATGTAACTGCAGGGGAAAAAAATGATTTCAGTTTAGAAAACCATTAGAAAGATTACACTGTAATCTCTTCAGTGTTCCTGAAAAGTAGGCTTTACCAAAAGTGGTCATAAAAAGTTATACGTGGAAAAAAAAAAGCACCAATATGACATCAGAACTCCTTTATAATTCATTTTCTGCCATTATTTGCTTATTTCAATTTAAGAAACTATAATTACCATAAAATACTATGGCTTAGGGATTTGAATCTATAATCTGCAAAATTATTTGCAAAGTGCTTAAAATGGTGCTACATATATATAATCAATATTTGCTTTGTATGTATATATGTGTGTATAAATGTTTCCTCTCTCTCTACTTAGCTATATAGATAGATAATATAGGTAATGATACCCATACATGTATTTTTTAAATGGGCATCTTTACATAAATAGGAGAGTCTAAATTGAGAGTTTTCTTTTCTAATCTCCATGATAGCATATTAATCTTTTCTAGGGCTTTTCCTGATCTTGCTTTTTTCCTAGGAAAGGCAAATAAAATGTTTCTTTTTCTTGATTCGTAGTGGAGACACAGACATTACATTATTGAAAAGCAATGTGTTTTAGATAGTACAACAAACTTATGTTCTTGAAAGGAAACTAAAATGTACCTGTTTTCTAATTTCTCCAAATAATACCTAAAAATTAATAATCTAGACTAGTCTCTTTCTTGGAATTCAGGCCTTGCAAGTGGGATAGACCTAGTGACTTCTTCTATCCAACAGTATACAGCAAAGTTAATGGGTCATTATTTCATAATTAGGTAACAAAAGATGATAATATCAGTGATGCAAACAGATTATTTCTCTCACGGATTCCATGCTTTAATGAGGCAAGCTGCCATGCCAGAGAGGCCCCCTGGCAAAGCACTGAGGTCAACCTCTGACCAAAAACCAGTGAATAATTAAATCCTGCCACATGAGCCTGAAAGCAGACTCTTTTTTAGTTAAGGTGACTACATCCCAGCCTACATGGATGGCAGCCTGTGAGAGCACCTGAGGTAGAGAGCCTAGCTAAGCTGTGCTTGGATTCTTGACCCATAAAAACTGTGAGACAATAAATAGATGTTGTTTTGAGATGCTATGTTCTGGGTTTCTTTATTACACAGCAATAGATAACTGAGACAGGCTCCTTTACATTCAGATTCCGACTTAATACAGACTTAGACTTTTCATCTTCCTTTTTTGGTCATCACTCTACTGTCGGTCATGTAACTACTTTCCTCTGAATTTTTAAAAATTCTATACGCATGTTTTCTTTTCTCGTTTGTGAAATCATAGCCATTCTATATCTAATAACACAATTATTTTGTCCATCTTCAGGTTAGTGTACTAAGAATTGAATATTATTGACCATCAAACTCTGTATGTATACCTACTGCTAAGATTTGGTAATTACAGAAACAGATGCTTGTACGTTAGGATGAGGAGCTGAGAGGAATGGCGTCCATGTAGGGGCATATGGATCAAGGAGGACGCAGAGCCTGGAACTTCTCAAGATTTGGAAGAGTTTGTCAAAAATAATTTTCCCTAATCACTTATTTCATTATGTTTCTGTCAGGCCATGTGTACAGATATTTTTGAAATTGGTTGCTGCAATTTGAAATGATCACATCTAGTGTCAAAGGGTTAGTGAAATGTAGATGAAAATAAAAAATGGGCCCCAAGTTCTCACCACCCAATATCCTAGGTAAATAGAGAGTTTGTTCTTTATTAGAACTCAAGCAGCAAGTTCATTATGTCTTTTGATGTGTTCCTGGTACCCAGCAGGCATTCAAATATGGTTGGTGCTTGAACTCACAAGACGGGTTGTACTTAAATCTTGCACTTAAATCTAATTGAGTAACACACAATGTAACACTGTAACTGTTCTCTTAATTCAGTGAAATTTACATTAAAATGTATTTATTAGTTTATTTCTTTTATGTCTATCTAACTTCCTTATATAATGACAAGGACAATCTATTTTTTAAACACTGTATACCTTTTACTAAAAATCAGTCAATAAACATAAAGTATACTCAATGTACATATTTTAATTAAAGATGTCAAATTATATTCACATTTTCAAACATGTATTCTAATATCACATTATTTTTTAAATAATTTGAAATTATTTCAACTTCTTGTAATCTCTCACTTCTGTCCAACATTCTTCCCATTCAATATCCAGTCTGTTGCTAGAGTTCTGTTTTTGCTGTTGTTTTTATTTTTGAAGTGTTTACATGTATGTATTTGTGTATGTGTTTAAATCAAGTATAATCATGGATCTCCTAATTATAATGGATTAAACTATAATTATAATCTTGTCTATAGAATATGACCTAAATATAACATACAATTTCTTGCGAGCTCAGACTACAGAAAGATTTGCAGGCTTAAATCAGGTAGTCCTGTGAACAAAGCCATGGGCTTTTATTTATCACATATAAATGACATTGGACATTGGAAACATTTTAATTCTTAATGTCATTTTTCACCAGGTGAAGATAAGATTGCATCCCTTGATATTTATTGAGGGTATTGAATCAATTATTGGAAGTTATTGTATGGGAAGAAGTTATTCAAGTCAAGTTATACATGACCCATAAAATCAAGGGGTAGTTGCCATCAACAATCTCTTTTTTTTTGATCTACTTTATTTCCATTCATTCCTCCAGCCACACTACCACAGAATAGGTAGGGACATGCAAGGGTGTTTCATTTCACATAATATTCCCTGTGTCAGAAAGCCTCTCCCCTATTTTTTTCTCACTGATTTTTAAATCTCTCTTTCTGACCCAATTTAAATAACATTTCTATAAGTCATCTTCTCTAAAATTCACATAATTCTTACTGTTTTATAAACCCCTTCATTCAATTTTTAAAATGTCATTTTAAATATGATTATCTCTCAGAACTTAATAAACTGTTATCATTTCAAAACCATAAAAGTCTTCTTTCACTTTACCTCCTCTACATTCAGCACAGCACACAGTAGGCACTTAAGCAATGAAAGAGTAAATTAATTAATCATTAAGAACCTATTTCTAGTTATTTGAATTGTTTCGACAATTATTGTAAATAACAGCAAAATAATCCATTCAACTGTTATTCATTTGCTATAAAATTAGTTATATAAACTAAGAGTAGCAGAAGAGCTACAGTCTTTTGGTACAGTGGGTTACAGATAATTCTCCTCCCAAAGCTTAACTGTATGCTTTATTGACTTCTTATCACAGAACAGAAATATAGGTCCCTCTACTCTGATGATAAGTTTTGTGGTCTTGTCATGGCCTCAAATTTTACCTTCAATTAAATAGTTAAAAGAACAATTAGATTTAAGACATTTCTTTCCCGATTAGACCACTTGGCTCCATCTATCTTTTCATTGGAAGCATTGATATAGTTTTATATTACTTGGAAAAAATGATAATGAATTATGCTCCTTTAGGCTGTGATTAATTAAATTGGCTACCCTTTCGTCTTCAGCATGGGCAGCTGGGGCACTGGACTACAGAGGACTAATGAATCCTACTTAAGGTAAGTCCTCAAGGGATTTGAATTCCTGCTGTCAGACAGGAATATGATTCAGATCACAAAGTTCTCCAAACTACTAAGTAGGTCAAACTCTCTGAGGGAGAATATAAAGCAGTTTGGGGTCTGTTAAAATCAGAAACTATGAATTTAATTAGTTATTATATCCAACAAACTTTTTTTTAATACCACATTGTAAAGAAACTCTTAGGAAATCCTTTATATTTAACACAGAAACATTTGGATCAAACAATAGTTCTATGAGAATTTATATGTCTCAGAATTCAAGGACTTTTAGAAAAGGATATATACCTAAACAGGTCATGCTTTATACTAAAACTTCTAAAGCACTAGTCAGATAGGTAATTAAAACTGCCATACCTGGTAGCAAATTATATTGTACTATGCATTTTTTAATATTATACATCTTATATGTGTCAACCAATTTGGTGCTAAGGATAAATAAATGTGTTTTGATTTTATTTTATCGTTCATATTTTGTTTAAAATTATTCAGTAATTCTATGTTAAACATAAGAACACATATTGCTATTCCACATGTGTTAGTCACTGCCATGAGAAATGTTTGAAACTGTGCTAATAATAGGTCAAACTAGAAATAAAAAGTTCATAGTAAAAGCATTTATATAATAATGAGTTATTAGACACTTACCAAATGGAAGACATCATAAATATGTCCAGATCCAATTCCATGTCCAACAGTAACAAGCAGTTCTCAGAACACTAGCTGCATGTCCTACAATTCAACTCAGTTCAACTCAATTCTTATGTTATCTACCCAGCATTAGCATTAGATTCCACAGGCTGAAGACAGTTCCAGAAGACTGCCCCCCTGCCCCAACTTCAAACTCAGGCTATTAATTGTGCTTCTGACCAACTAGCTAAAATTAGAGGTTCCCACAACACTTTCTTTGGGTTCTATTGATTTGCTAGAGTGTCTGACAAAAATGAAACATTGTACTTAATAGATTATCTGTTTATTATAAAAGTATATAACTCAGGAACAGCCTGATGGAAGATGTATAGGACAAGGCATGGGGAAAAGGCGAGGAGCTTCCACGATCTCTTTCTGAGAACACCACCCTCCCCAAATTTCCATGTGTTCACAACCTGGAAGCTCTCTGAACCCCGTCCTTTTGGGTTTTTATGGAAGTTTCTTTACCTAGGTATGATTAATTAAGTCATTGGCTATTAGCAGTTGAACTCAGTCTCCAGCTCCTCTCCTCTCCCTGGGGGATTGCAAGGGGGACTGGGAGTTCCAACCTTCTAATAACTAGTTTGGCTCTCTTGGCAAACCACTCCCATCCTTAAGCAACGTCCAGATGTCACTGGTTAACATAACAAAAGGTGCTTTTTTGGCTTACATCACTTAGGAAATTCCAAGGGTTTCAGGAGCTGTGGGCCAGGGACTGTGGATAAATACTATATATATTTCTTATAAATCACAGTATCACACATTGTAGGAATCATTTCTCATTGATTAGTTCATTAAATATTCACAAAATTATATGTAGTAGTTATCATTATTATGAATAAGTAGGCACAGAGGGAATAACAAAATTCTCTCAAGGTTATAGAGCTAATCACATGAAGCAAAATTTCAAACCCATCCGAACACAAAGCCCACCCTCACACTGTTGTAGACAAAACAATATTGCCTCCTTTTGGCAATGAATTATAAGTTGTCATGGAATCATGTATTTCAGGTATGGTGGTATGTTAAAGATAATATGATAACGACTACTCAGTATGTCCTGTGGACCAGGAGCATTCCTATCACCTGGTAGATTTTAGTAATCACAGAACCTCAGCCTCAACCAGACACACTGAACCAGAATAGTGTTTTATGAAGATCCCCAGGTACCCTGAATACACACTAGCTGGGAGAAGCACTGATCAATCACCGTGTTTCTCAACCTTAAATGCACATTTAGAATCACTTGGGAATCATAATCTCTTGGAAGGTTGCTGAAGTATCAGTATTTTTCAATTTTTCAAGGTGATTCTAATGTGCAGTCAGGGTTGGAAACATAATGTAAACTCAAAAACAGTGTTCTCAAATTTTGGTGTGCACAAGAATAAGCTACAAGAGGAATTTCTAGAACACAAATTGCTAGACCCACTGGCAGAGTTTTTGATTCTGTAGGTCTGGTAAGGGGCCCACAGATCTGTATTTCTCACATGTCCTTAGGTTTTCCTGATGTGAGAACCACAATTTGAAAACCACTGATCTAACAAAATCTTTGAGTTTATAGAAGTAAATAAGCTACCTGGGAATAAAATGAGGAAAGGATACAGAGTCTAGACTATAAATCATGTAAACCTGGTTTAAAGCTTATTTGTTATCACCTATTATCTTTGTAAAACTGAGCAAGCTGCTTAACATTTAACCTGTCTGAGAAAACCTCTTTATTTGTGCAATGAAGGTAACATGACTAGCTCCACAGACAGTGATAAAACATAGATGCATATAAATGCCTATGATGATGTCTGATTGATGTCCTTGCTTAATCCATATTGTAGCTAATTACTGGCAAGAATGGAACTCGAACTCAGGTCTTCTAATTTTTCTTCTACATCTCAATTATATCAGCTAGTATTAAAATAAATTTATGTTTCCATTTAGAGTACTGCTGGTTAATAGAGATAGACAAACATAAGGTGACAGAAATGGAGAGTTTGAATTTTTTGTATATGTTAATTATCGAAAAGCTACTCAGAGTGGAAAAATCTCAAGCATAGACATATCATGCATTTATTGAAAAGTTTCTCTCTGGCTTTTTAAATATATGGTCAACAACTCTTTTACCATAAATAGAACAATGTACGAAGAACCTTATAGGCAGTTTGTTTACCTTTGTTCTCCTTAGCACTAATTATAACTTTAATGCATTAGGTTCTGAAGCAATTTTATATGTGGATCCCTGACTACCTCTTTATTTAACTCAACTCTCTTTCCCCCCATTTACAGTTTTCACTCCAGCTTAAAGAAATAATTTGCAAATTCCTGATATCAAAATCTTGTTTCAGATATCTGGCCTTCTTCACATGAATTCTCTACAGCATATACTGCTCTTATTGATTATATTCTGTAAGCCTGCAGCACCCTGTGTGTTTCTTTGGAATGGACATAGCACCACACTGTATTGAAATATTTGGCATACTTTCTATCTTTACTATAAGCCTTGAGAAGGTAGATCGTCATTATTTATTTTACATTCCCAAACCTTCTCACAAAGTTTGCTTTACTGTAAATACTCAATAAACATTTGCTGAATGGACAATGCAAGTATCCTCCAAATTGGGATAGGCACATCAAAAAAAAATGGCAAGTAAAAATACATAACTGCCAGACTGATATGGTACCTCTGACTATATAACTGATTTAGTGAATTCTGATTGGCTAGCATTTTCAAAAATGGAGCAGCAATTGTTAAAATTTGTAAAATAAAAATTTTAGATGAATAACAATGTCCTCTGCTCTTGGAAAAATTATTTCAATCCAGTATGATACTAATAAAAAATACTTACATAGACATTCCCTGAAGCCAAAACTTTAAGGTATAACAGTTTCCATGACAACCATTGGGTACAGACCAGAGAATGGAAGATGGAGAAAGAAAAATGTGTATTGTACTCACAAGTATGCTCTATTCTACATGTAGTTAAAACATATTAAATTAAACCAAAAACTTTAAAAGTATTTAAGTAATAGCCCACATTCACTTTTAAAAAAGAAACATTGCAATTAGGGCAGCCATCAAGGTTATGAGGCAAAAAACATTTTCTGAAATTGCAGAGGAAGCTGTGAGTCTTACTGTGCCAAAATAAATAAACCACAAGATAAAAATAACTCAAAAGTAGAACAAGCAAGAGAAATGATATCATTAACAACGAATTCTGACAATTACTTTTCCTCAGGTAAAGCAAGGATATTGTTTGCAAAGGCATAATATGACATAAAATAAATAATTGAGAATGATAATAATATAAACATAATATTAAAATATAGGTGTGAATATATTCATTCTATTTTAGGTCATCAAAAGAGATAACTATGATAAAGGAGAACAATTACTGGACTTTGAATCAGAAGACCAAAGTATAAATACATCTCTGAACTTACTGGTTTTGTGACCTTGAGCATGGTATTTAACTTCTGAACTTCAGTCTCTCATTTCTAGTGTGTGTTTTCCGTGAATTAATAGTTATAAAGTGCTAACCCTTTGTCTAGTATTTGGTGCATACTTAATATGTTTCTGTCTTTGGCATGCAAGGGTGTAATACCTAAACTTTCAAATCTGTTTAATATTTATTATGATATAAGGTATCTTAAAATGCAGTCCCTTAACATTAAATAATGCAGCCCTCTAGCAATAAAATATCTGCTAATATTATAGCAGGTGCCTGAAATTTTATAGAGTGAACGTGCCTTTAGATAGTATCTTTTTTATTAGAACTTTTCTTGCAAAATAACTAGAAAAGTGATAATCTTGTGTCACTGAATAAATGAGAAAGTTTGGCCTCTACTCTTTTGGAGCTCCTGTGACTGGTCTGTTACTTGACCTCAGATATTTCCTTTCAGGGGCAGTAATTTTCTGAGCTCTGGAGCAGCAACAACATTAATCTAGATAGAGTCACCCCCTTGGGGGAGATGACCTGAAAGCCAGCTCCTCTGAGACTTTTTACAATGCTTCCCATCAGCTGTTGCTGTGTGAGGTGGACACACCAAAGACAAACTCTATCATTCATGAAAATAATTTAAAACCAATTCTCAAATATACTCACCTTTTATCCACTTGGCATTTACACCCAAACAACCGAATTAAGCAGAGGATTAGCAAGGAGTTCGTAAACCAAACATCAGTATTGACAATAATGAACATTTAAAAGCTTTAGTAAGACTAAAATATCTTTAGATGCCCAGAGAATTATCATTATTGTGTGAATTATTAAAGTAACTGTGCAATTTAATACATGTATTTCTAAGAATAGTGAAATCATAGCAGGTGTCAATTAAAAAATTCTAAAGGTTAAGTGTTTTGTCTTTTTAAAAAGATGAGACAATCCTGATAATAATGGATAGTCATTTGGCTAGGAATAATTAGACATAGCCTTGCTAAGGGTAGAAGCACAGACTAAATTCATCATGAAAATATGATCTATGAACTTCCAACTAAAGCAACTTGCTAGAGAAATGTTAGACATTTCTTTTCTCAGTTTATGAAAAATTCCATCTAGTCAAACAGCATAAGACCTTGAATCTGGAAGTCTCACATCAGTCCACCAGATGGATGATTTTTGTTTTTCTTCTTTGGTAACCTTTTTGTTAATGTACTACTTTATAAAAGAAGAGTGTTCCTTTTCCCTGAGTACTTTCCTGGAATATTCTGTACCCCTTTCCTGTATTATGATATCTGAAAAACTGAAAGAATCATTGTAATATTGCTTTTGGAGCACAACATTAGAACAATCATCATTCACTAATTTTCCAAACATATAAAAAGCACCCACTGTTGGCCAGGAACACTTTTGGGTTTTAGGAATATAATTGTAAATGAAATAGAAGTTCTTGGATTCATAGAACTTGCATTACAAAGGCATGCACAGAGGGTAGAGGAACAGATAATAGAAACCAAACAGGTAAATATGTCTTATGTCATAAGATGATGAATGCTACAAAGGGGAAAAAAATCAAGGAAATTATGAATGGCTGGTAACAGGGCTGGATGTCTGATTTCTGGTGGCTTATCATGATGACATTCGAACAGAAACTTATAATAAATGAGGGAAGCCATGTGGGTATCTAGGGAAGAGTGTTTTAGGCAAGGGGAACGGCAAGTGCAGAAGCCTGGAACGACGGAATAAGCTGAGAGACCAATGAGGCTGGAGCAAAAGGACAAGAGAGCATGGCAGGGGCTGAGAGAAGACTGGCAGCAAAGGAGCCAAGCTGAATTGGGATGTGTGTGCTACTATAAAGAATGCTGACTTTTCACTGAGCAATATGAGAAGCCACTGGAAAGTTTAACACAGAAGAGTGACATAATGTGACCTACATTTTAAAAGAATAGCTTTGGTGGCTGCAGTGAGAGCAGCCTGAGCCTGTTAGGAGGTTGCGGCAATACTCCTAGTTTAGGCCAGGATGATGAGGGTAGAAGGAGTGAGAACCGGTCAGATTAGTTTGCTGATGGTTTGGATGTGGCATGTTCTAGAGGAAGAATCAAGAAATGACTCAGTGTCACGCTGATGTATGCTTTTCCCAGTCTATTGGTAAATCCCGCTGAACTCTACCTCTCCCACAGCAGAATCACACTCCCTGATTCCACTGTGTTTCTTGCCTTCGCAGTACTAGACAGACACAGTCAAACACTTACTCTCTGCCTTTCTATTTTTATGCAGTTCCATTTCATGCAGTTTCTGCTCACCTTCTTTGATCAGGAAGTCACTGTGCCTTGAAAGAGAAAATCTAGTGTGCACACGCTATGTGCTATAAACTGTAATAGCCATGTTATGTGAATTCTCACATTAAATTCCATAAAATCCTTATGTGATAATTATTATTTAGGGATAGATTTAAGGGAATTTATACCTTCACTTTATAAATTAAGAATACAAACTCTCTGAGGAACTGTATGATAATGTATAAAAATTAACTATCAGAAGCTAATGATGTTTACAATTATCTGGGTGTAGCACACTGCAGAGTTCCTGTATAATTGCCTTTAGTATTGAAAAAATATTTGCCTAGAACTATTTATACTGAGCTATGTTGAGATCGAAGTAGTTCCCAGACTTTGGAATGACAATAAATCCACAGGTATAGGTGAAGTGGTCCTAACTGCCAATGATGAAGGATTCAGGGCAAAGGACAGAGGCTGGATGTATGTACATAGGCTTGTATGCTTGTGTGCATGCATGTGTCTGATCCGAATTAAATGAGGGGGTTTGAAAAATAACATTCCAATGGGTAACTTGGCTTAGTCTTTTATCTAGACCAAACCTCATAAACTTTTTCTGTGATTTCCTAGTCAACTTTCCATATATGCCATATAACTGTATCGCAGCTGTATATAAGCTGTATGTATATTTCGATTCTTCAAAATTTCAGATGGTATTGGTGCAGCCTTGCCTTTCAAAATGAGCACATAGTATGTTCTAATCTATAATGGCTTTGTTCTACTCTATTGCATTTGTATAAATGAAACAGGCCTTTTAAAGTAGGGAACAACAACCTTTGATAATCACAAGCAACGGTCAACCCAAATTGAGGTATATTTATTATCTTTACCATAACTATTAACTGACTTGTAAGGATTCCATTTTTGCTTTCAAAATTTAGCATTAGTTGTAAGTTATTACTCTCTAGATTTGTATTTTATATGATAATTTATGATACTTCATTTGTATTTATAATCATGGTTAGGATCAGCTGTAAATTCATTATGCATACATAGTTTAAATAAATAGTTAGAAAATTACCTGCACAAATCAGTGGAATAACCAGGCACTTTGTATTTTGCAATTAGTGGTAGATAAAGTTCTTAAAATTCAGTTTATTTTGCACAAGGAAAAAAATGTATGCAATTATGAGAGCTCTTTCGGAACTATCTAAATCACCCATGATTGGCAACTTAGTCTTTTGTATACAGTTCTGTTTGGTTGGTTTTGCATATTCTGTCAATTAAATGTGCAAAAAATTCCTCTCATAGGCACTTTAAATGACTGGGGTTATAAGAGAAAGCCTAGCCTTAAACTTCAGGATGTTCTTGGGTAAGAACACCAAGCCTTGTACCACAGGGTTTTGAACTCTCCGCCCTCCCAGAATGGGAAATAGGTTTTACTTTAAGCAGGACTTGCATAAATTAGAATTGTGATTTTATGTGAGTAGAGTGTGTATACCTTGGATGACTGAAAAAAGCACCATGACAGGGTGGCAGCGTCGGTTCTCTGGGTGGTCAGGGTATCTGTCACACATGCCTTATTTTGTCTGTCTTGTGGACTCCTCAGCAATCTGACCTTAGGGGCGTCTATGTGACAGGAACCTGCCAAAAGCCAGTGTATGACAGAAAGAGATCAGAAAGTGAAAGAATTAAAATTCTTCTAATCTGTTCCATTTACTGTAACAATCACAGTGTTAGTAATAATCCTGATGCTCTAATGGCGCCTCCATTTCAAGAACGCTTCTGTGAAGGCCACGCTAGGTCTAGTTAGACCAGCAGTCTTTGAGGTGTTCTCAGGGAGATAATGCCTTTGTTGAATCAAGAACTAAAGGAGAGTATCGTGCTAGTCTGTTCTTCTTACTTTTAATCTCTGCTGACCGTGGGAACTCTGAAGTCACGTATGCGTGTGTGTATGGGTGAGGCGTGAATGCACATACGTATATATATATATATGTATATATATATATGAATCCAAATGTATTTGAACTGGGGGGGAAAGTTTTTTGCATATTTCAACAATACTAAAAGCCCTGTGAAGAACAATAATTTATTTATTTATTATATTTTTAATCTATATATAGATTATATTGTTTATTTTTTAAAAGTTTAGATTTTAAAAGATACAGAGACTTTGGTTTTCTTTTCTTACTGCTGGGCATCTTGCATTCTCATTTTATTTGATATTTGTATTTATATACTATACAGACACATATAGATATTTGTATATAAATATATCCATATATAAATATATAACTATATATAAAATTAGTGTGCAAGAAAAGTCATAGCTAGAGATAAATCACTTTAACTCTTAATAACATAAGAAATGTAACTATATATGAATTATTATCTAGTAAAGAAACAGATCCTGAGAAAATGTGAGAGTGAGGAGAGAACAGAAAAATTTTGAAAAGTGATAGTATTTAAGCAATGAAGACAGACCTTTGTGTGACCCAAAAAGTATGAATACACTAGTGGTTCTGAGTACTGATCTAGGACAATTAAAAACTAGAAATTTTTAATAGGAAAAACAAGATAGATGCCACATAGTTTACAGTGTATTAAGAGTGATAACAGTTATTGTATCTTTGATGTAATATGAGCTCAAGTTCCAGAAAACAGCATTATAATGTTGGCAGTTTAACCATCAATCAGGCTCTTCAGATTATAGTACAAGTCACAGTTCTCACAACATCAGTGCCTACCCTACATATAAAAATACAATAGGGATTCATCAGTCACATAAATGCTATCACATCAGCTTCTGAAATTTAACATGGGCAAATGGCTTTGATTTACCTCATTGGCTGTATTATACATAATGTGGGCACTCATTTTACCTGTGGCTTTCTAAGTTGGCTTATTCATATATACACCATGCTCCATACCAACTTTTTAGATAAATGTATAGACACCAACAGGTATTTTCACAAGTGACCAGAATTTTCCTGTTCCTTCATACCTCACATAACACACACACACACACACACACACACACACACACGATTTCTTCTTCATTTGTGTATTGTCTTGTTTTCTGGGTCATATTAAAAAAAATAACATCTGATATTACCAAAAAGAAATGATTATTGTTACTTTGCATTTTATCTTTTATTTTAAACATCTTTTAAAAAATCTATGGTTATAAAAAATTAAAGAAAATATCAGCAAAAGATGCTCTGTTTTTCTGATACTATTTACAAAATCACACTGCTAAAAAAATACAGTCCTTAAATGGGCAGGTTGAATTTAAAGAGAGACCAAAAAATTTGGATGACATGATTGCTATAAAATAAAGAAAGGAAGAACAAGGTAAACATACACTGAAATATTATATCCAAAGATGGTGGGTTTTCAAGTAGTGAAAAGTTAGCTTTCTGTTGAAGTGTAAAATAGTGGTTAGAGACTGTTTTTTCTACTGAATATTGCAGACCCTAGTAAAACCAGTTGGATTATGTAAAGCAATTAAACAGTTTATGCACATAGGTATCTTTTTGTACTAGAGTTAAATTTTCAAGGCCAGGCAGGGTAGGGGGACTGAAGAGAATCAATCCAATTAGAGAAACTGCACATGATTCCTTCAGAGCCACAACTGAGAGGTAAATTGCTACACATGAGAATACAGTAAACTCAATATTGAAGTAAAGAAGGAAACTGGTAGACCATCAGAAAATTAAAATCAACACTGGCTTAATAAATGTGAAATTATATCACTATATACATATAGCTTTCCTTTAAATCTTTTTTTTAATATCACTTCCCAAACACTATTATACTCTCAGGTATATTCTTATTTCTATGTAATAATAATGTGCCTATAATATATAATCAGGACTCTATGTTTTATCTCTTTGTCACTGGATTTCACTTTATAACATAATAATAATCAATAACTCTTTGTTTGCATATATAGAACTTCAGTCATAATATCTACTAGCATCAGGAAAGTTTTTAGGGCAGCAAATTCATTCTATTTTCTTCAGCTCAAATATCACACAAAATCAATCTATTATACATGGATGAAGTGACAGATATAGCAAGGAACTTGTTAAAACATATGAGGTCTTAGAAATCAGTATTTGAAAGAAAGATGAAAAATAATGCATATCTATTAAAATAGTAACAAAATATGATAGCTTCTTGCATAAATGAGGAATAAAAAAAATACAAGCACCTGCTTGAACAATGTGATTAACAAAAAAAATGAGAAAATGTAAGGAAGTACTTTCTTCTATATTCAAAAGGCTTTGAAATGAATAAAAGGAAAAGAACTAAGAAATCGTAAATAGATACTTTACATAAGAATAATTATATATTAAACTATACAGATTATTATCAGTTAATGATATTGACTTTCTTTCATAACAAGTTACCCTCATATCACTATACCAGTAAATGAAATTCCTCTTTTGTACCTGACTTAACAAATTTGATTCATAAGAGAAAATTACCCTTGCCAAAATGTCTCTCTTCTTAAACATTATACTCCATCCTAAAGAAAGAATAAATGATATTTTCCAGATGGCAATTTGTGTTTAAATTGGAAATATTCATGATGCTTAGTATAATATTTTACTAGAAATCAAGATATGAAGACATGTATATTCAGATATGAAAAGAATACCTATATATATATTCTATTAACTCAGGAGAGAAAATATTGTTTTACCATCAACCCTACCCCAAAATGTCCACTTAACAGGGACAGAAGATAAAAAGGAATAGCAGTAATAATGAAGTTGGAATCATCTTCCTAGTTTGACTTAAATTTACCAGGATACCAATGAAGAGGCAATGTAGTAATTGGAAGCAAAAACACTTGGAATACACAGACTTTACAAACAGGCAAGATAAAAAAATGTAAAAATGAGGCTGAGTGAGTGCAAAGTGTGCTTGCAGATATTTGATGGATGGCTGAAATTGGAACGTGAATTCAACAGCAATAATAGCTGTCTTTTGCTGGTTGTAAGTTCAGGAATAAAAATAAATTATGGTTAAAAATACCCTTTTCTTCCCACCACATTGCAAACCAAGATTCGTTGCCTTCTTAGTCCCAGAGGAAATAGTGTGATTATTGAGTTTTCTTTATATCATCATTTATAATAGTGATTTGCTGTCACCTTCCCCACCAAAATCAAAGAATTATATAAATTAGTACTTAATTACCCAAAAATGCTTTCACTGATTTTGTACTTCCTCTGCAAAACTTGTTAGCAATCTATAGTAGGAAAATCTTTTTAAAAGATAGTTTTTAGGTTTTCCTTCAAAAAGATACATATTATCCCAGGCATTAGGCAGATGATAGAATACAGCTAACCACGGTATGTATATATGCAAATAATGATGACAGTCAAGAAGAGCTGAGTAGATACTGGTGATGAGGTCTAATGGATACTTAAAAGCTATTTTCCTTGAGATAATCATTATTCATGATCCACAAATATTAGGCTTTCAGGCCAGTGTTAACAATGTGTCAGTTTTAATTAGTACTAGGGAACAATAAAGAGCTGCAGATCTTGTCATACATAACTATTAGTTGTTCTCCACAACTGAAATCAAAGGTGGAAATTATCTCATTGGAAACAAGAATTCATTATTACCACTCACCATATCAAAGGCATGTTTTTCTTATATTTTTTGTGACACGTTTAAGAAAATTAAGTTTTTTCATCATCTGTTTTTAAAAATGCAAGATATTTTAAATAGTAATCATTCAATGTTTTAAATTTAATTTATTCAAATAAATAATGTGATTATTTGTTTATGGAAGTGTTGCCCATTGGCACAAACATTGAATTAATTTTCAAGATTGGAATTACCCAGCTCATAAATTAAGGCTTTGGAAACTCTCAGGAATTTATTAGGAATCACATTCACACAACTAGCATCCTTATATTGCTTATTTACTTTTTAACTGGGCTTCCAATTTTCTGAATAAGTAGATTACTGTAACATGGAAGAGATACTTATTTGATGAGAGTAAAATGTGTAGGAAAAACAAGAAATTAAACAAACATTTGTCATAATTTATGGCATTAGGCTAAAACTCTGAGATTTGAGGGCCATCTTAAATCTTTTTTTTTCTTTTTTGGTCCCTTAAGTTAACTGGTTATACTATGTATGGGTTAGAAAAAAACATTACTGGGGCTGTGATAACAAAACTCCATTTTGCATGCCTTATTGATGATAGTTCATTAGTGTAATACTTAATAGAGTACAACATTATGACATATTTTTCATGTATTAAAAAATATAGCTGGTATAAAAGTAACTTTTCTATATGCAACATCAGTGGAGAGTCAGAGAGCAAGAGAGACATGCAGCTTTGCTGGGGGTATTACCATTAAGAAAACACTAGGAAGGAACAGTATGTGAAAAAGCATTTGGAATTAAGGGACTAAAATTTGGTGAAATTGGAGCACAAGTTGGCCTGGGCATGGAATGAACACAAGCTGGTTCGAAGGATTGGCTCATGAAGAGCCTTCTGTCTAGCTATATTTAGCTATTAAATGATAATCTATAAGTCACATTACATCATACAGCCTTATTCACCTTCCCAGGTGCCAGCTCTGAATAGCAGGTAGCATTGTAACTGGGACAAAACGGCTTGTCATTGGAAGGGGTTCAGATCTTGGTTAGGAAGAATATATAGCAGGGGAACATTAAGCAAGGATTTTCTCTTCTTACTCTATAGAACATGGGCTCCCCTGTGAGAAGAGAGAATTTGGAACATACACAGGTCAAATCTCATTCTAGTGACAACTGGCCAGGGTTATGCCCTCTTTGTGTTTGTGTTAAGATACCCAGTCAAAGTTTTGGCTGCCTTTTTATTTTTAACTTTAGGAAGATATGAAGACGGACTGGGAAAGGAAAGCATTTACTGTACTGTGTAACTTTTGACAATGATTTTCATTCTAAATGATTTTTAAAAGCAGTGTTATTCTGGGCCATTATCTAGGATCCTAAAATACTTTTGGTGTAGTTAACTATTCATTATAATGATGTTTGTTTTGTAATGGATTTAGAACTTATTTGATTAGAAATGGGATAAAGTTGGATTGGATAAACACAAATTTTACTGAAGTTATGGAAAAAGATCCATTATTCTAGAAGTTTCCAGCAGACAAAAAGTGTAACAAGGTGACAACATAATAGTTTATATTGTTTGTTCCTTGAAAATACCTTTACTTTGAGACTTAAATTTAAAGGTTTATATTGCCATAAGAAATATTCTGCTGAAATAGTATTTGAAGCAAACAATATTTTGCTGATACAATTGTAGAATGGATGTTCCGAAACCAAACCATAAATGAGGATATATAAATGCAGACCAAAATATTAAAATGTTTGACTTTTACTACACATTATTGGCAACACATTATAATGGAAAGAAATACATATATTTGGGGATTTCAGTGCAGAATTTCATTTTATCTCTTATATTTACTGTGATTTAATTTTTTTCAGTCTAGCTTGCTTTTTGGCTTCTTTTTAGTATAGTTCTTTTTCATGTTTGCCCCAAATAATTATTCTGTAAAGAGAGTATATGCCACACCATAATCAGGCCATAGAGAAATGATCTTCTTGCCATTCACAGTGATGCTGAAAATTGTTTATGGCTGAAGTATCTCCTTATAAAGACCCCCTTAAAATTGTACTTTATAACTCAAAAATTTGAACTAACTTCAAATGACTTATTTTTTTTTAGCTTTACAGATGGTTTTTTTTTTTTAATTTGCAACATAAATTTTATTCCTGATGTGGGACAGATTCCTTCCATCCCTAAAATGAGTCACACTGCCCTGGAGAGATCTAGGAAATTCTACCACCATCTCCAGGAAAGGAGCGAGAAGAGCAGGTGCTGGGAACAAGGAAGGCTTTGCAGTTCCCTACCCTACTTATCCTCCCCTCTCAACAGAAGATAGCTGCTCCCAACTATTATTCCTCTCATCCACTCAGTCCTTAAAAATAAAAGAGCCCTATTAAAAAAAACCCTTATTCATGCTCTTTCTAGGCCATGTCATTATTCTTATTAAAAAATATTTCACAATATTTTAAGTGATAGTAACTTTTATCTTCTAATGAACTAAAATATCATCTGTTAAATGTTCTGTTTTTATTTTCTTTAAAGGACAAATATTCTCTTCAGATTCTAAAATATTATCAAAAGCTTTTTCTGATAATGTTGGCTTATTTTGTAATATTCTGTAGTACTTGGTAGGGCACTGGCCCAAGTGTTCTCCCCTTCCTCGGGAATTTTAAGTAAACACAGAATATATTAGAAGATGGTTTTCCTCTTTGTCACCATTTATACTTTCCTTATTAGCTTTTGATTCAGAAGTGTGATGTTAATTTATGCACTCTAGTCTTCAGAGTGGGTAACTTACCATAAGATAAACTATGGTAAATTGAAAATACATTTATTACACCTAACCTACCAAACGTCATACCTTCAATGTGCTCAAAATACTTACCATAGCCTACAGTTTGGCAAAACCATCTAACACTACTATTTTATAATAAAGTGTTGAATATCTCATTTAATTTCTTGAATACCCTCCTGAAAGTGAAAAGCAGAATGGTTCTAAGTGTATTGGTTATTTACCCTTGGGACAGCATGGCTGACCGGGAGCTGCAGCATCATGAGAGTATCCACTGCACATCGTGAGCCAGCAAAGGATCAAAATTCAAAGTTGTTTCTACTGAATGCATATTGCTTTTGCACCATCATAAAATCAAAAAACCATTAAGTTGAATCATTGTAAGTCAGGGACCAACCATCTGCATTTCATATAGAAAGAGAGGTTTGTATTCCAGGATTTATCTAGTTTTATATAGAATACCTTCATATTTGTCTCCTAAAATGGGAAACTCCAATTTGCTTACATTTATTTTATTTTAAAAGAAATCAGCAAGTAACATATTTTGCATAAAGACACAATATTTTCAGCTGATTTCCTGTTCTTACCTGTCCTATTGATTTGTTTTACAGCATTAAATACCATAGATTCCAGGACCTAAACAACTTTTCTCTCTACTTCTTTATTATAAAAGGCATAACTTATTTTGTCAATATGGTTTTAACAAATATGTTCAGTTTCCTTCCATTGGGCTAAACCTCACTGTTGCTTATCAAGGAGTACACACATATACATTTTTATGTCAGAGGCAAACACTTCAGCACTTCAAACTCATTAAATAATTAATGTTTCAACGGTAAAATCAGAGTTAATTACCCAATATCTCCACACAGTGAATCCTGCATACTTATTGTGGGAATCAAGGTCATTGTTTACATTAGCTTATTCTACAGGCACTAATGATTATTTTTATACAGCATTCAGCTTCTGTCCTTAGACTAGAAATACTTCACAAGAAACAAAACACTGCTGGAAACACTTTTCCCAAAGCACTGAAATTCAGTTAAAATCATGTTTTCCAAAATTGCAAGTCTGTTTTTACAGTTGAACAGATACTAGCGTTGCATAGAATCAATTTAATGTACTTGTAAAACAATGTTAATGAGCAGTTTCCTACAAGAAAAAAAATATTGCTCTTCTTAAAATATAAACACCAATGACTTCCTAACAGAATTAATATATCAATTTTGGTATCTCATTGCAACCCCCGTGTTTTAATTAGTTCAAGTTTTCTTTTTCACCGCATACATAGGAGTAAAACACTAATGTGTAAACATTGTGCTATTCTCACAAAAGAAAAAGAGGGAACTGGATCCATATAAAACGACTTATTATTGATTTTTGCAGTAATAAAAATAATAGGAAGTTTTATATGTCCTATGATAAATTTTTAAAAAATATGTATACAGATATCTTTGTTAGTTTTAAACACATAAATTCTACAGACCTATTTATTTATAAGATACTGTTATGTAACACACATAGAATTTATTCTAATATTTAAAATAGGTTAGGAAATTAGTAAACCATGAACTTAAAAAAATTATTTTATTAAGACTTTTGAGCAGTTTTGAGTCACAATAAAATTGAGGAGAAGGTATACAGATTTCCCATATATTCCTCTCTAGACATGCATGGCTCCCCCATTACCAGCATCACTCACCAGAATAGTACGTTTGTTACCAAGGATAAATTTACATTGACACATCATAATCAACCGAAGTCCATAAATAGCTTACCTTAGGATCCACTTCTGGTGCTGTTCTGTACATTGCATGTATTTGGACAAATAAGTAATGCCATGTATGCATCATTACAGTATCATAAAGTGTATTTTCACTGCTTCCAAAATCTTCAGTGTTCTGCCAACTCATCCTTCCCATGCCCCCAACCACTAGCAACCACTGATATTTTTACTGTTTTCATAGTTTTGTCCTTTCCAGAATGTCATATAGTTGGAATTATACAGTATGCAGTCTTCCCAGACTGTTTCTTTTCACTTATTTAAGGTTCCTCCATGTCTTCTCATGGCTTCAAAACTTATTTACTTTTGGTGCTGAATAATATTCCATAGTCTGGTTGTACTACAGTTTGTTTATACATTTACCTACTGAAGGCCAACTTTGTTGCTTCTAGGTTTTAGGGAGTTATGAATAAACCATCCTTGTGTGGACATGTTTTCAAATACCATACATTTTAAACCAACTTGACAAAATAATTTGTCATAGAAATGAATAATCATTTTCATCATTAATTAGTTTCTATAGTTGGCTTGAAATTGTATTAGGGACAATTGAAAGGTCAAGGGAAAACGTAGAATAAAATGCAGAAATAATGGAATCATCATTCCTTCCAGAATACATGGAACAACTTGCTTCTTTCAAAAATTAAGTAGCATCCTAGAACTCATTTTCCCATTAGTGTGAGCTAATCATTTTATCTTCACTGATTGTTCTCTTTTTGGTTTTGAAAGCCCCTGAAGGTACATGATACACAAATAGCTGCTTGGGTGATAATCATGGTGACAACAATGAAGAGAAGAGCTTTTTCAGGAGACCACAGTCCTATACCTCATATTAGTTTTCTCAGCTGTGTAAATGAGCCCCACAACTTATCAACTTAAAATAATATACATGTATTACCTTACCCTTTCTGAGAGTCAAAATTCCAGGCACAGATTAGCTGGTTCTTCTGCTTAGTGTTCCACAGGACTGCAGAGCATCAGCCAGAGCTGAGTTCTTATCTAAAGACTGGACTAGGGATACAGCAATTCCATTTCTGGGTATATATCCAAAAAAAATGAAAACAGGATATCAAAGAGATGTGTACTTCCATGTTTACTGCACTTAAAGCTTAATTCAAAAAGCCAAAATATGGAAACTAAAGTGCCCACCAAAGACAAATGATAAAGAAGATATGGTACATGTATGATGGAATATTTTTCAGCCAGGAGAAAGAAGGAAATCCTTCCATTTGTGATAACATGGATGGACCTTGAGGACATTACACTAAGTAAGATGTCACATAGGAAACAAAAAATACTGTATGATATCACTTAAATGTGGAATCTAAAAAGCCTGGGGGGATAGGAGAGATATTAAGAGCACAAACTTGCAGTGAGCAGTAAATAAATCTTAGAGATCTAAAGCACAGAATAATAAATATAGACCAATATTGTATTGAAATCATCAAACTTGCTAAGATACCAGATCTTAATTATTCCAACCACAAAAGAGAAAAGATAATTACATGACATGATATAGGTGCTAGCTATCCCTACAAGGGCAATCATATAACAATATATAAATGTATCAAATCAACACATTGTACACCTTAAATTTACCTTTAGAAGCAAGACATAGGTCCTGCCTATACTCAAGGAATGATACAAGTATGTGAACACCAGCAGATGGGGGATCATGGGAGCCACCTTAAATTCTGTCTGTTCAAATTGTTTCCCTCTTCAATTGCCTCCCATTCAGAGCCTAATTTAACCAATAACTGGCAGAAAATGAACTAAAGGTATAGAAAGAAAGGCTGGCATTGAAGTTCCATCTTTTAGAATAATGCTTAGACAATTTCTTACTTAAAAATATGAATATTATTATTCATTGACAAAGAATGGGAGAAAAGTCATATGATAAATGAAAGGCTATCTGTTGGTGAGCAATCATAAAAATGCAGATAGAAAAATGAAATACAATTTTATATTCAAATAGACTAAAGTTCAAACATAAAATTAATCTCTTGCTGCATGTGTGGAAGATGTCAAAAGGCAAAATAAAATGTTATAAGCTATTCAGGATTTTCATTATTAACTAGTCTTTAAACATTTCTGACCAGTTTTAACTTTCTTAGTTCATATGCTATTCTTTTATTTTGAAAGCATGACATATGTATTAACCATGTAACTTGATATGAAAAATACATTTTAATAAGAACTAGGCAATGGCATAAAATATTCCAGAATAATACATTTTAACCAACCACTTTCATAATTCTAAAATTGGACTCAGGCTATGCTTTTCTTTAGGTTTCAAGTAAAATTATTGTTTTTATTCATATAAAATAAATTGAATTTTCCATTTTTAATTCAGAAGGTCATAGCATGTGTTATATAATAAATTAGTTGCTGAATGAAAAATCTACCTGGCTGAGATCATCTGTCTCATCCCCTAATTTTGTTAATTTAGAGTTATTTTAATGATAAGGTTTAAATCCCTTAAAACACACACACACACCTTGTTTTCTATTATCTGCCACGTTCTATTCTTTTCAAATAAAATAATATTTTTAAAAGAAAAATAAAGAAATAATAGTTTTTTAAAAATACAATTGGTCAGCCCAATCTTATAAACTCATGCTGATTAATAATGATAATAGGCAAGAACTCTTTTGCATGACCCAATACTTTTTAAAAGGTTAGCTCTCGCTTCTAATATCTGGTTCCCTAGATGTGGCTGATGAGATATTCCTCACTGACATTTTATCTTATTTTCTATTTCTTCTATCCTGTTTTCTTTCTTCCTTTCTTGTCTTTTATTTAAGGAAACCTATTATTCCTTAATTCAAAGTGCTTAGATTTCTTTGAGAGCTTCCCTAGTTTATGACTACTAATATGCTTTCACCAACTAATGTTGTTTTTACTGATCAGTTCCAGGCTATGTCTTACATTGATTGGTGGTTTTGAGATGATGTCATTTAACCAGTAAGGAAACCATAGTTCCAGATAAAATATTTCCCATATAGAGACGATGAGGGGAAATCCAAAATAAGAATTTGGTGGAAGGTAAGATTCTTAAAGAAGAGTACTACATATGTTTTTAAATAGTTGCCAAGTCTATCAATCAATCTTTTAAAAATATAAAATGTTACCTTAACGGTTCAGATTATATGCACATGTGCATGCAATGGAAGCTGACAAATTGGTACTAATAATCCACCATAAAAAAATAATAAAGAATCCATATACTGATTGCATGATCTGATCCGCTTCAGTTTGGACAATAGCCAAATGAAGGCAAGATGGATATTTGATTAATAGTGAGAAAGATGCATCACATTGCAAAGCAAAATCTTAACAAAAGATGGACTGGTGAATATAACTTAGTAAAGGACAAATCAGTTTCTTCTAACATCTTCTGTAAGACTAATTCTTGAGACTCATATTTTTGGGAATGCTAGAGGGCTATAGTTCTGTCTTTAAATCAGAAACAGAGCTCTCTGCTCCATGTAGCAACATAGTTGCAGGAATTCAATAATATCAAAACACTGGAGCTGCCAAGAGCATATCCTGACAATTATGTTCTCAGTGGCTTGCCTAAAGAAGAAGGAAAGTAAAAGAAGCTTCCTTGAGGATGTTCAGCATCTTTCAATGCCTATTAAAGAAAGTCTGAATCTTAGGGCCTGCATTATCAGAATAGCGATCTCACTCTCTCTTCAAAGGAGATAGTAAGAGAGTGGAAAGAGAGGCATTTACTCTGCTCCTCTCTGCTCTCCGGAGTTGGGAAGATGAAAAAAGTTTGAGCAGAAATAATTCCTTCTCGGCCAGAGGCTGAAATCTGAGTAAAGGCAGAGAGCATTTCTTTCCCTAAAATGGAAAGCTAGGTTTCCATCAGTATGTTCCAAGGGAGGGAGAGAGATGAATCTCGGCATTCGTTTTCTGGACACAAGCCATTGAGACGTGGAATGACACATTTAGAAGCAGATGACCCAAAAGAAAACAAGTCTGGCACTTGAAGTTCTCTTTGCTTTTTAGCCTTCTTCACTGGACATAGCTCCCATCAAGCCAGGACAAAATTTACTGGCATTCTGTCACACTGCAAAAAAATAATTTGTATGTTGATGGCTTCCATATCTTTGTATGTCCTCAGCATGTCAGTGGACACAAAAAAGAGGAGGGGATCCATGTTACAGAGAAACATTTGGAAATCCCTGTTGACTAGTATGACTCTGTAAACTATGTGTGTTTTGTTGGTCATTTATTTATTTATTTACTTATTTTGCAGAACATATGTGATTCTTACCTTTTTTGTCCCTACCCTGTTCATTAGATAAGATAAACTCAGTAACAGATTCGAATAGCCCTCAACTATACTAAAACTCAGGTTACTCAAATTGTGATTGTTCTGTGCTATTCCCAATTTTCTTTCATAAATATATTGACATATACTGTTGATTATTAGTCTACTTTTATAAATCTGAACTTTAGAATATAAGTATTTGATGCAACATAGTTTATAACTGCTGCATCATTTAATTTGACTTTTAGCTTATGTTTGCATTTCTGATGAAAAATTTTACAGAGAATCCTAGAACACCAAAAAGAGCCTAAATACATGTTTTAAATTTCTTTCATTATCAGTCTGGGGAACAAATGTATATTCCTTAAAGAAAATTGCATTTTAAGTTTTTTACATTGCCATGAATATTTCAATTTATCTAAGAACACAAGGGAAAGAGTTTCAGAGAAGATGGATTTCTCTTAAAATTTTGACTAAGAGTTATTAAAAACATTATTTATGTGTTTTCTTTCCCTCCGTGGGCAAGTACAAATGTGTTGATTACCCATTTGTATAAATTTTTTCATTGAGAAAAAAACATATTCAAGCACTACAAAACTCATTAAATAATTAACACTTTTCAACAACTAAAATCAAAGCTAATTACCAATATTTTGCACACTGAACCTTAACACTCTTTGTCTGGGAATCAAGGTCATTCTTAGCATTTGCTTGTTCTAAAGGCACTAATGATTATTTTATACAGCACCCAGCGTCTGCTCTCAGAGTAGAGCCTGATTACAAAAGACAATGAGAGATTCATTTTTACATTATATTGCGATTGTATCGACATACACCTAAGCAACTTGACAATTTAAAGGGAGGATTTTGCTTAATCTCTTTGCAGTACAGTCTGACATCATAATTATTTTTTAAAATTCTAGTGCTTCTAGAATTTATCAGAAATGTTGCTTTGGTTCATAGATCAGATATCCTAAAAAGGGATTCTCTGAAGGAAAAGTTCTGACTTTATGGGACTACTTTCTCTAATAGGACTTTTATAAGGGCAATTTTCCTTAGTAAAATTGTGTCTGATAGAAATTGTATATACATAAGAATATCAACTGTATTTTTCTCTTGAAAGCTCACTATAAAATATCTAACAACATTTTTGGTCAGAAAAATAAAAGAAGATTTTTTTGTTGTGTAGAGCTGGACAATATAAAAGAAGGATAAAAGAAATCAGATATAAACACTCATATGTCTCAAATGATACTGTGCCTTTAGTAAGATGATATTCTTACAATTTGGAGAAGGGATTAACTTCCTCTACGAAGCCCATTAAGGTAATCATCAAAAAAATGAACAGATGAAGTTATGCACAGAACTTCAGGGCTTAAGTAAACCTCTTGAAAGCCCAAAAAATAAATTATTTTTAAGGATTTATCTAATGAAATTAAAAACATCTGAAAAGAATATACCAATAAGACATATTGTCACATTCCTATATGCTACATTCTTAAAGACCTAGTGACTATACCCTCCACCCCAAACAGGGAAGTTGCCTTTCACTTCATAGATGCTGCTTTTCATGGGGATAATACAGTTTCTACCTCCTAAATACTAGCACATAGTGCTAACTATTGGGTATGATGTGATATAGAATGAGATTAAAATGTGTGTGTGTATGTGTGAGAGAGAGAGAGAGATCAAGGAGGAATTTCAAAGTGCAATATCAGAATCAAAATCTGTACCAGACTGGGTAATTATAATAAGAAGAACCAAATTTATTATCATACAATGGTCAGATATTCTTGATGGCTTACAAACATATTATCATTAAGTCACACTTAAATATACACATCACGCATTGCTTCTCACTTGCTTATCAACATCCTAAAAACTGATATTCATGCTTTTTCACTCTAGCAAGTGTAGATACGTAGCTAGGGACAGAAACTAAATCTATTTGATTTAGCTCTTTCCTCCTCTTTTTTTTTTTTTTTTGGCTTCACTTATTAGAAAAGTCTGACTGGCATCCCAGGGAGCAACGGAGTCTTCTGAGCATCACAGGTACGCAGGTGAGCTTCCCGGGGGGAGACCAGCACTCGCGACACCCTTCATGACAGCCTGCAGGCGGATACTGCCAAGACGTCTATTAGTCTTGACAGTGTGGCTGTTGTTCCAAGGTGATTCAGAGCCGCTTCCAAGGTGATTCAGAGCCGCTCAAAAGACTTTCTTCTTCTTAAGTAAACCAGGGAAGTTCTGATTGACTCACTCCAATGACTGGGAGTGCAATGCTCAAATCTGCCAGCAACCCCAACAAAGTGAAAGCTACATACACTGGTGAAGATAATGCACACATGCAAAAGGAGATCACAAATAAAATGAAATTAAGATCACACCATATCTCTAGGATTATGAAGTAGTCAAAAACAGAGCATAATACTTTTAAATAAAAACGGAGCATGCATTTCCAATTAATAAACACACCTAAAGTTAAGAAGCAACCCCTGAACCTTTGGTAACCACGAATCTAAAGCCAGCAATGGCAATAAGTACATATCTATCGATAATCGCCCTAAATGTAAATGGACTGAATGCACCAATCAAAAGACACAGAGTAACAGAATGGATAAAAAAGCAAGACCCATCTATACGCTGCCTACAAGAAACTCACCTCAAACGCAAAGATATCCCCAGACTAAAGCTCACTTTCAAAGTTATTTGCAACCAGAAATAAAGTCTCTTTTAATGAAAAAAGTTAGATAAATAACATGTGCTCATAAGCAGGATGTAAAAAGGAAATACATTTCTCATTTTATTGTCAATTAAAGTTTTTAATTTTGTAACTAAGAATACTTGATAATTCAGGTAATAAAAGTTCTCTAATTTTCAGTTGGGAAGGGAAAGATAGAAGAAATAACTCACAAAGTAGGGAAGGAAGAGTACATGTGACTAGATGATTTCATTGTAGTTTCCCTTTTAAAAAATGAAAAAAAGTTAAACTAAGATGCAGTTTTGTTGGCAGGGTACAATGCCACAGTACTGGAGTAAAAAACTTGCTTTATTTCAACTTTTTCATTTGTAACCCAGAACAGCTATTCTTCTCCTTTCTGTTTTTATTAAATAAGGCTACACATTAATTCTCTAATGTTATTTGTAAAATAAGCTTTCAGGAATAATTATATTTATTATAAATTTTAAGTTTGTAGTTTTTGCCTATTGTTCATGCATTTAAATGTCACATTATCCTCCATTACAAATGGCATGCAACAACGTTCCATGAAGGAGAGTTTATTTATTAAATGTTTATCAACAAAGTCATGCCAGAGAAGGCCTGTATATGAAAACTAAATGGGAAAGAGACCAGTTTTACTTCAAGTTTCCTGGGTGATCTTCACTGTAAACAAAGACAGGAAGACTGCCCTATTTGAGAAAGCACCTATCCAAAAAACGACTTTGCTATGAAACAAGGAGTCATTTTTGTATAGATCTAGAAGCCCCTGTTTCTGCACATCTATGAACTACATTGTATACAATATAGAAATTCCTGCTGAGTGCTGTTCTTCCTGTTGACAAATGCCTACTGAACACCCCCTAGTAAAAACACCCTGAGCTCCACTAGGGAAGTTCCAAAGCAGTTGTTTCAAACTGCTCTTTGCTCTGAACAAGTTAATGGCTGCACTTGATTAAAAAGAATAATTTAAAATGCATTGTGGATTCTTCTCTTTCTCAACCCTGATTTCACTGGAAAGGCTAGAGAAATGATTTGAGTGTTGCCACAATAATGTTTCTGTCTCTTCTAAATGGAAGTCTTCCCCCATTTTCCAGAACAGAATGGCCTTCATCACATGTTAAAAAGTGGGCCTATTGACAGTCTGGGGAAGCTCTCTGGGAACTTTCATCCCGTTAGTATGGGAACTTGGCAACAACGTCTGGCTGCAGCAGAATGGATAGTGTCTTTCCACAGAAGGAAGAATCGATAAAGACTACAAAAAAGGAAAATGGCAAAGTACTGTAGGTTCTTAAATGAAAATTGATTTCCACCATTGACCATGGAACAAGCTCATCAGTAACATCACAGTTAGAGGGAATCTAATTGTTTCTTCTCAAGGTGGGGTTTGAACTTGGAAGGGAAGTATAAGAGGGAAATCAATCCTCTGTTATCACAAGGAGCTTAGTCACAGAATACTGATTCAAGAAACTACAATTATTTAAGAGGCCATTGAAACCACTCAATGGATTGCCTCGGAAAATCAAGCTGCATTCCTCACAAACATATGGGTTCAATTTTCAATTCTTTCTTTTTTCATGTACATACCTGACCTCTAGAGACTCCCTTAATTCCTTTCAGTGACATAGTAAATGAAACACAGAAGAAAATGTAGTGCAAATTCAGTAGTAAAGAGGAGTGATCATCCAAATTGTTGGCCATACTGATGGTTCATCTCTGCAAGAACGGGACTACCAGTTATTTTATTCACTTATCACTTAAGCGTAATATTGCAGAACTGACTGTGATACACAGATCCCTGGCTTCATGGAACTTACATTGTGTTTTGTATGTGAGGAAGAGTGGAGGCAGATAAATAAGGAAGTACAAAATTAAGGAAAAAACTAATTTCCAATAGACATAAGTGATAAGACCTGACCTTGAAGCACAGCCCCCAAGGCAAAGCAAATAGCAAAAAGTGGAAACATGATTTCCTCGGTCAACAGACAGAAAGACTAAAGTCCAGTGTGTTTGGATCTGAATAAGTTACAATAGTATTATGAATTGATGTGAGAGGGGTATGCAGGAGCTAAATCATGTGTATCCATGGTAAGCAGCTTAGGTCTCATTGAAAGCAAGCATGGAAACTTTGAAAGATTTTAAGGAGTGGGAGGGGGCTAGTATTTCATTTGCACTGTTTAAAAACTCATGCTGGTTAATATGAAGAAAAAACTGAAGAAGCCTCAATAATCAAGCTTTTACACTAGTCCAGGGGAGGAATAACTGTGTCTTCCACTATGGTGATAAAAGCTTTTGTTGTATGACTATTGTGTTTTCATTAAAAGCTTTTTAAAATTCAGCCATCTCAGGCTAGAGCAGTTGGAGAGAAAAATCACTGAATGTGGCTTAATGAGAAGAAAACTAGAGAGGGCCATAAATACTCAGAGGCAAATAAGCCTTCCAAAAAATCTTGCGATCCAATGCACATGTGTTGAATACTATTTTGCTATACCTTTTAATTACAATAAACACTACTATTAGTCTACCTGTTTCCCCTGACAACCTTCTTCCTTCATCCTTCATTCAGGCATAGTTCACTTGTGTTTTGTTCTTACTGTTAATGAGTCACAACTATCATTATCATAGTCTCATCCTGGCACAGTGGAAAGAGCACTGACTTAAAAGCAGATGCATTCCAGTCCTGATATTATGACTACAGTGAGAGAGGAATTCTTAACCTTTCCAGGTCTTGGTTTCCTAATCTGTATAGTTAGGAGAATAAACCTATCCCATGCTCTAAGTGCTTTAGAAATTTTAATTTAATCCACAAAATCATTCAAGGAATGATGTATTATTGTAATTGTTACTATTATTAATATTCTAATTTATGGGTAAGAACATTGAGCAATATAGATAAGGTAAATTGCTTAGTCAAGGTCACTAGCTGTTAAGTTGTAACTAGGTTTGAACACAAATAGTCTTCCTGATTACAGAATCCACATCCTTAAACATTACATTATAATTTTAAAGGGCTAATATTTCCTAGATACTTAAAATTTTGGTAACCTCTTTTATCTTTTTCTGCACTTCCTCCCTCACTTCAACTTGTAGTAGTTCTATGTTCCAAAATAATTACATCTACCAGAATCATTCAATCTTTAAGTACTTTGACTCAAATTGGTATCTCCTCTTTCCAATTTGTCATCTCTCCCAGAATCCTGAAATGACTGCCACCCATTATTAAGAAATAAATCTGTTTATTTAATTTCTCTCTTTATGACTTCAACAATCATAACCTGAGCTGGTATTGCTAATGCAATTCCAAATTTCTTGGATGATGCTTACAAAAGAAAATTATATGTGTAATATATTTAAGGGATTCACAGAAAATGATAGAATTTTCTGCCCTTGATAACTGTTGTATACTTACGGCTTTCTGAATTCTCACTTTCCAGTTACTGTAAATTATTTTTGATAGGAGAAAACATCACAAAGCACAAAATGATCTGAATAATCATGTACCTCAAAAGTTAAGGAAAGTCACTTTGGTCTTGTGTTTTACCCATCTCAAGCGGGTCACAAACACTGATAATAAATAGTTGAAGTGGACATTAGAAACAAATAGGAGATGGAAGGTTGGTATTAAAAAGTACTGGGGATAGATTGAGAATTTTTTTCAGTTTCAGAAGTGGTAATGAAGCTCTTCATATAGACCTAATATATACAAACATATAATAACATGAACAAATATTTTTGTGCATCCCCTGAGCTCAAGGGAAGCACCATGTTTTCATATATTTTTTTCATGTACTTTCTTTTTACAAGAGCCTTGCTAAATAGATAGTAATGTGTGTGGCATGGAGGGGAGGCAGAAAAGTATTCTTAGTATTGACAGTACGGAGAACTATTGTGTAGAAGTGGAAATTGAGAAAAATATAAGTAAATTCAAGTTCTACAGCTAATAAGGGTAAAATTAGATAAAAAATTCACTTCCTTAACTCTAAACCTCTGAATTTCCCCAAAAAACCTCTGAATTTATAAAAAAGCTTTAACATAAATTCAGTTTTCATTAGAGTATATAACTATATCAGAAGGACATTTATATATCTGAAAAACATCATAGTTTGGTATACATATACATAATATATACATTCTGTTTTGGGCACAACAATGTTTTAAACAGAATTTTGTGCTTTAACTACCTAAGTAGGAAAAAAAGTTATTGAGAGCAATAAATTTGAAGAAGAAATATAGATACATAAAAATCTCTTTAATGTGTTTATTCGCAATTTATCTTCAATTATTTTCTCAATATTAAACTGAGGTATACTGAGTCCATGGAATAACTATCAACAAGGTCAACCAAGTCTAATCAGGTATTCTAGTTTTATCTCATCCATTGTTAATATAAATATCCCTATTGAAAATACTGTGTCTCCAAGGATACACACAATTTTGCATTACAGTATTATATATCTAGTTGATATATTTATGTTATCCTGATAAACTTAAAAGCTCACCAAAAAATTGTCACTCAAACAAGAATGGAACTAAGAACATTTATGGAATAACCACAAATGAAGTGCTAGTTGTTTTCACCCATGAGCTTATTTAATCCTGACAAATCTCTTTCAAGGTATGATTGAGACAATTTGCCAGAGAGTAAACTGAAATTGAGGACTATTAATTAAAGTGTCCATGTTATGCTATTGGTAATTTTCAAAGTTTATATTTATTCATACCTGGCATTTTTTTGAGACTAGTGTACCCATAGCAGTACCTAATAAGTAAAGCAAAAACAAACCCAAGAACATTCATTAACACCAGCTACATATTCATTAACACCAATTATTGAAGATAAAGATTTCTCAGAGAATTTGCTGGCACCACAGAGGCAACTGATGTTAGCTACCTGTCCCGACACGCGGGACAGCAACGTGGACCTGGAGAGGGAAGAGTGGGAATTTGGAAGGAAACAAGAGACGCGAAAAACGGAGACAAGACAAATTCCTGATCAAGTCTCATTTATTTGCGGAAGCAGCAGAGTATATATAACATTCATGGGCCAATCAGCATAAAGGTCAAGCAGTCACAAGCTCTCCACGCAGGGAAGCACAAAATGCAAGTAAACGGTGTCCACGAGCTGATCACATTCACGGAAGACTTACACCACCAATAGGGAGATACCGGGAACACAAGTAGCAACCTTGTTTCATTTTGAAAGCACGCTCAGGCGCTGCCCCACGCTTATCCGGTGAGTGCCATCTTGGCAAAACAGTTTGTATTGGGAAACAGGAACACAGAAAAAACCCCTAACCGCAAAGATCAAACTGCTGATACCTGGGCGCATAATCCTAAATTGGCCAACGGCTCCCCACAGCTACCAAGCAGTAACAGTAAGATACGGACTTTATGGCTCAACAAGCTGATCTTTATAATCCTCTGACATCCTGAAGAGGCCATAGACCCATATCTCTTTATTTTGCTACCTTGATCCATTTTGTGTTCTTGTGATACTAACTTGGCAGTATTTTATCATTTTCTATCATGCTGTAGTATATATATTATAAGCTATTTTTACATTTCCAGTGTAAGTAGTTACAACATCTCAAGATTAACATGTGCACTGAAGGAGATAAGGATTGCCTGTTAGCACATTCTTAGAATATTCTTGAACTGATATAAATTGGATAGCCAGTGTTCCTAAAATCTATCATTTACAGTAGAGTTCAATATAAAAAAAATCACAAAGGGCATTTTTACCGTTGATAACAATCCTAATTCCTGGAAAATTAATGAAAGGCACACATTCACTTCAGGTAGCTGAGCTAAGCAGGCAAAGAATTCAAACCTTTATAAGTAAAGTTTAGAAAGTTCATTACAATTATGGAAGTGTTCCAGGGACAAGAAGGTCATCTAGATTTTTGCCCAGTTTTATTTTAACAATAAGGTACCAAAAGTAAGTGGTCTTTATGAAAAATTCTTAAACCACAGTTTCTACAGAGCTCCGTGCTGTAAACGAGGAGGAAACTCTATCTTAAATATGATTTTAAAATCTTAAACAATTTTATACAATCCTGTATTATCTTCCATAATGAAACTTAACATTATAAAGTTACCGTTTAACTGGACATTTGATCCATATTGTCTAAAATTCCAAAAAATTTAATTATAAGGCAAAATTTTAAGTGATCTTCCTATAATTCCCACTTGCAATTGGATTTGACTTCTAAATTAAAAATCTTTTGGTAATTAAAAACCTTAATAGCTAGTGACTTGTGTCAGTAACAGGTTGCAATCAGTTGATTTAAACACTCTAACAATGAAGCCAAAGTCTTGAGAAACTTTCATGCAGAGTCTACTCCTGACTGCCATCAATCACCTGCAAAGCTTTTGTTTCTGATTCTAAAGATGGCAATATCCAGGGAAGAAAATATGGGCTTATATTAAGCACTCTAGCATCAAAATAAGGAAAACAATATAGTCAATTTCTGTATTTTATAAGTACAATTTTTTGCCCCAAATCACACTAACAATGTTCTTGGCCTCTGGGATCTAAATGGCAGATACCTTGAAAATAGAAGTAATATAGAAACATGCCATTCTAGAGCTGACAGATCATCAGGGAACACAATTCTCAAGGATCTGTAATAAATATGAATCTGGTATGAAATTGTAGTATCTAAAATGTCTAATGAGGAAGATGCCCTTTTAGCACACATTTCTAATTATACAGCTAATAGGGCCTTGTATCAACATAATTCTTTAATGGTCCATCTGTAATGAAACAGGACCCCAGTCAGAAGCTAATCATATAAGATTCTACCCTTGGGAAAAAAGTTACTAGCCAGAAATAAAACAGGAGCAACATCTACAGTTAATAACAATTGAAGAAAGATATGGTCATTGTCATGATACCTGCATCTAATGGCTGCCACACCCTCTGTCAGAATCCTGAGAATGGGCATCCAGCCAAACCCATACTCTTTGACTAGCACATCACCCCAAAATCTTTATTTACTCTCCTTAACTGGTAATGTGCATAGAGAAATGTAAGCCATGTGAAATTGTTAAGCTAGGTCCACCTTGATTTCCAGATGGTCTTCTGTGCAGGTCTTGTCCCAAGCAGCAGACATCTCTCAACCCCAAAGACAGAAATCAGTCCTCATCTATGAAATAAGGCCATTAATAGGACCGTAATCTCTACTCAGATGATTATATCATATATTGTCAATGAGCACTACCATATATCATGGATAGGCTACAGCAAATTATTCAATGTGATTTATCTCATTTACTTCATGAATTCTGTGAGTCCCAAATTGTCTATATCATTTTTATTGAACATGAAGAACTGTGTCCACACATTTAGGAAATTATATTCCACTGAATCTTAATTTTTTAATACAATAAACTGTTTAAAAGCAAGCATTCAGGAACTGAAAATGCTTATGTTTGACGACTCTTTTCAATATGCCAGACAGTTTTTCCTGCAACACTCAAGATAAATTTACTTATTAAAAACAGTTATTTAACAAATACTTTGAAGACATGAATTAATTCACATTCTGTTCTGCACCATCCCAAAGTCTAATTCTTGAGCCAAGCCTATGCTAAATATGCAAAGTAATATATATATTTTAAAGCAATTCTATAATTTTTAGAAAATACTGAGTGCTCAAGAGGTAAACTGTGTTATATATCATATCCTAAATATGCCAGGGTCGAGTGATTTTAATTTGTTCACTTAGTAAGCTATTTGCAATTTCAAATGTATTTTAAACAGGCTGGTGATTGAGAATGTACATTTTATTAGTGTGATTAAATATGACATTTTTATCTATTGCAGTTTAGGCAAGTCCTAGCTTCCCGACTCGTATGTGAGAAATGAATTAACTGAATATACATATCATGTGCTCTAAACAATTTTTCTATATGTCATTGAAGTTCTGTCACAATTTATCATTATTTAAACATTACGTGATAGTGTTAGTCTATGAAAGGTCTCAAAGAAAAATTTTAAGATGGGCTTAACAGCATGCATCTATCCTTAGGGAACTCCATGTCACTTTGATTCAAGAAAGAAATACATAAATTTATAGAATGGACTAAAAATTCCATAATTAAAATAATTTGTTATTTCATAGGAAAAAAAGGCAAACGTTATTAAGATGGTCACAAATCGTTGTACATTTTATATGGTCTGTCAATATGTTGGTAATAAATCTTTTCATGGGAAGAAATTAAAGAAGTAGAAATTTAAAAAGATCAAACATTGCTTGTTACTCTACAACTTCTTCTGAAATTATGAAAGGTATATCCCTTTAAATGTCATTGTAAATTAAGTTGTCCACATCTAACCCACATTCTGAAAGCTCTTATGAAATTTCTTAGAATAATCCATATTCTAGTGTCTTAAATACCCATCAATTGAAAATAGAGTTTTGAATAGCAAAATCTAATTTTATTCATTAGTTAAAAGTTCCAGCACTAATTATTCAAATACCATTTAATACAAAAAGAAAAATAATTCACTTCTCACGTGAGATTGCTTTACTTAAAATATGTTCTTAAACTTTTGAAATAAATATTTAAATTCAGAATTTTTTAAATGCATTAATTTTTCATTAAAACTTGAAATGCATTACCCATTTCTGGTAATATATTTGGTACTCTATAATGAACTGTATGTTTAGTAACTTTAAAAGAAATTTTGACTTAGATTTCAATCTAAATGTTTGTAATTACTTTTATACAAGAATAGGATTACTGATAAAGTGTGAATTTTTAAAGGTGAAAGAACGTAACTTTCTAGTGATATCTAATCTAATAGAATATACCAATAGCAGAGGGAAAATTGTCCATATCTAACACATATGTCTGAATGAATGTGATGTGCAGATTAATCAATAAATGCTGTTGACTTTACAAACCTGTATATGTATGAACTCTATTTTCTCTTTTACCTACTTTTACAATAGCAAATCCTCCTTCTTTTCTGTCAAAGACTACTTCCTGCACTTTTGCTCAGATCTCATGCCTTACCCTATTCTCAGCCTTCTTGTCTTTGTTTGTCCTTTTTCTCCATTCTATCATCAGACTCCTTTTAGGTTTCCCACATCAGCTTAAACTATGATGAACTATCCCATTAAAAACAGCACCTAAGAGTAGAGCAAAAGACAAAATAAAACCCTTCCCTTCATCCAACATCCTCCCCTCCCCCAAAACTACAGCCACATTTTGCTACTCAGTCCATTTCGGACTGGCCTCTGCCTCTATTACAGTCAACAACAAGACTTCTTGAAACAAGTGAATATTTGTCTAGGAACTAATGAAGTGTGACAACTGTGTCCACCCTACGTTTTTACCCCTGCTCAATGAGACCAAATCCCATTCCATGCTGATTATGAGGGCATAAGAAGATGAGAGGGATGTCGTAGATCAGTTATAGTTCATAGCTTTGTGGAAAAAAACCAGGGTGACATTGCTCGTTCTTCTTTAAAAGAAAAAAAAGGAATACAAGGAGAAGCATTAGAAGAAGAGGAGGAAGAGAAAGGATTTTCTTTTTAACCTAGGTGAGTCATAGTTTGCTATCTTTAAATTACATGTTGGCTTTAAGAAATCTATTCTTTTATGAATTAAGGTTGACGAAATGAAAGATTTGAACAAGCTGATGAATATTTGTTGATCCCTTTGAAAGGCTCTTTCTCTTCAAAGGAAACATTTAAGATGAACATTCAGGTTCTATGTGGATATAGAGAATTGTAGCATCATCTCAACTAAGCTGCATTCTCTTGATAATGCTGTTTCTCTTTGGGATGCATATCCAGTTTATTACATTATTATATAAACCTACAATACTGAAATCACTAGGGACTTGTGCAGGAAAAAATGGATAAATAAAGAAACATTTCATTAAATGAAGAGAGTCTTACTATAAAATACTTTTATATGAAAATTTATTAAGATATCTTGTAGCATAAGTAGCATTTGTGGAAAAGCAAGAGACTTAAAGTCTATGCTGTGACACAAGAGCTCATCACCTATGAAGTATAGAGATATTATCTTTTCCACAAAATTGATGTGAGGATCAATGAAATATGTAAAACAATATACACTATTCGATACATAGTAGGTTCTGTGTTACTTTTACCATACTCTAATGTATTACAAAATCTTTACTAATTTTGGGGACAGCAAATAAAATAAGGATAATTTAAAATTATGAAATACGTTAAATAAGTAGCTTTATCATATTAAGCTTCACATATTAGTAAAAATGGACCCAATGTACTATGTACATACATAAATTTTAAAATTCTGATTTAGTGATATTTCATTATCAGCTTAACAGATGACTTAGTGCATCCCTAGTAAAGATTCTTAAAGGACAATTAAATGAAGTATTTATGTTGATTTGTAGTTTGTGGCTGTTTGAAATAGCTTAAATATTTCATTTGCTTATACTAAAATTGGTTCAACATCAGATCTTTCATTTCAGGGAGTGTAAGAGCAAATTTCTGCCCTGTCTTAGAATCTGAGACAGTAAGATTCAATTTAGCATGATTTTAATAAGTAGGATGTTACAAAGCAAGTGAGTCTTCTATGGTTGGAAAAGAAATATTAAATATGAAGTTAAAATAATTTTGAATAATCAGTATTCACCTCCTTGGCCAAGTATTTTATCAAGGAAAAGCAGTAGGAAAGATTGTTAATGTCTTCCCAAATGTAAGAGCTCTGCAGCCCATGGGAATGATTCACTTAATAAAAAGACATTGTAGATTACTTGGATAAAAGGGATAGTGTAAAGGCCTGAATTCAGCATAAGACAGAGAGAAAGAGGGAATAAAAGTCAGAGACCTTGATGTAATTTTGTAAACTAAGAAACAAAATTGTTGGTACAATAATGAAGTTACTAAAGTATATGCTTCAAAATCCTTTATGTAAGAAGTTTGTATGTACTATAATTTTTGTCCCTATGAAGTCTTGCAGCTTCAAGTGACTTAAAACCTAATGTAAACTAGGCTAAAATTTAGTAAAGGAAATTTATAGATATACAAAACTAATAACTGAGAATTTGATGGTGGAAGGGGAAGCTTATCCAATGATGTCACAAAATGCCAGTTACATTCTGTTCTTCTATATAGTTGTCTTTCCTCTCAGTCTTCCATACAGTCTGTTGATCCTAATGCTGGTTCCCTTCATGGTGTAAGACGATGGCTAGCAGCTCCCAGGGTGCATCCCTGCTTGTCCATAGCCATCAGGAAGAGGCTTTCTCCAGGGACCTCCCTTAGAAGTGGACTAAGACATCCAGACTCTCCCAATATAAGCCTCCTTCTTCTCTTTGGTCTGTGTTGGCTTCGGTGGCCTGAACTCCAGCTAGAAGGAGGGACATGCTTATTGGCTGGGGTAAAGTGCAGCTTCCTTAAAGAACAAGGTCATTGAGAAGATAGGTGGATGCCCACATAAAAATTTAGCTATTGATAGAAGAGGAAAAGATGGGCAACCAGGTAGCCAAAATAACTTCAGTGTCCTCATTCTTTAAGTACAAAAAATTATAATGAAGAGATGACAACTGAATAAGTAGTTAAAAACTCACTCTTCATAAATATAGTGGGTGAAAAATGTCATTGAAGCCAGATGCATAGTAATCAGACTAAGAGGTAAATGTCCTAAAATAACGAATCTTGGGAGTGAGAGAGATTAACCATTATAACCACAGGGGGAAAAAACATATACATGTACTTTAGACACCCTAATGTGTATCTCATATACCCATATATGTGCATATATTTATATTATGTATGAATATATATGTACTTATATGCACTCATATAAATGTATATATGAATAAAAATGTATATGTATAATACACTTATATGTATATATAAATATCTTTGAAGAATGAGAAGAAAATTAGTTCCAGAGTTCTTTTTCTAATCAGAAAAGTCCTGATTAACAAATATCCTTAGTGTGCTAGATATTTCATTGAAATAGAAATAAAAACTCATATGAGATATTAATGTTTCTTATTACTTAATTACATCACTGTTATATATGTAATTTTTATGGACTATATCAAATAAACCGATAAACATTTCATATTTTCTTATCACCTTAGCCTACAAAATGAAAAAGATGTATATCATGTGAAAAGAAAAAATATGAAAATTATTATATGATTGATTTTTAGGCCTGTGAGAAATATGAATTCTCATATTAATTATATTCTTTTGTGTTGCACATTTTTGGGGATTTGGTGTAAAATCTGTCATCGTATAAAGTCTTTTTAGCTAGAAAAAGTATATAGTGTTAGTACACAAAAAGATATTCTAAAAATAGCAAAAAATATTAACTAGGATATTTTAAGATGCAAATGAGTATTTTTCATCTTTGTTTCTAAAATTGTTATTTCAATCAGGCGAACTGTTGACGTTTTGACGATTGTGTTTTAAATCATTCTAGTTTCTGTATTATACTAAAAGTGCTAAAGCAATTGAGTTTGATACTCCATGTGAACTCCATCCTCTCCCAACCTCCCTGCAACAACATTTCATCTTTATCACCATGTACATCTAAGTTGGAAACACTTCGGTTTGGGATAAGAAGTACCAAGGAAAACTAAATAGCTGGTCATACTTCCAGCTTCATCATATACTCTATGTAGGGAGACTATATAATGTACCACTGATGTTTGCAATTGCTTTTCTGAAATCTTCTCTCAGTTCTGGAAAATGTGCATTGGATTCTAATCAAGTATAGGAAGCTAAAAATAATTAAGGACAGAAAAATCTTTAAAAGTGAAAATGAGATGCCCTTCTTAGGAATTAGTAAAAACCATTTATAGTTATGAACCCTTTTTTTCAAATAATATAAAAATTGAGTATTAGTCAGTTACTGTTTAACAAATATTTATTGAGGAATTATTATGTGTCCAATTTTGTTTTAGGTGTTTGGGGTACAACAGTGGACAAAACAATGACCCTTGCTTTTGTGGATTTATATCTTTGGCAGAATTAGAATAAGAAATTTACTTTAAAAGTGAATTAGTTGCACATTATGTTAGAAATTGAAAAGTGTTATTACATGTATACACACACACACACACACACACACATCAGGATGAGGGAAATCCACAGTGTTAGGGTTGGAGGCAGTGGGGGCTTGTTATTAAATAGAGTGGCCAGAGTAGTTCACTTTGAGAATAAAGATATCCTTTGAACAAATACTTGAAGGTGACAGCTGGCCTGGCATATTGAAAGAACATGAAGGCCTGTGTGCCTAGAAGGCAGTAAGTGAGTCGAGGAATGTTAACAGGTAATTTTAGAGATAAAGTGACAGATCATGTAGGTTCTTGTAGATTGTTGTGGACTTTAGGTTTTACTCTGAGTAAAATTGAGAGCCATTTCAAGAATTCATGAAAAAAAGTGACATGATTTGAATAGGTTTTTAAATGATCACTAAGCCGCCTTGTTGAGAATATAGTGGGGAAAGATCAAGCAAAATTAGGCTGGCCAGTGATAAGGTATTGTAGCAATAATCCAGATGAGACCTATCTGTCGTTTAGGACAAGGGGCTAACACTGGAGCAGAATAAACGTGATCAGGTTCTGAATATATTTTATAGTTAGAACCAACAGCTTCTAATGAGATTTTCCAATACTACCATATTTCATATTCTAGAATGAACAGTATCAAATGTATCAGGGATGGTACCAAGGTTTTGGATCTGAATAACTGAAGACTAGATCTGCAATAACTAACTTGAGATGCGAAAGGATGCAGGTGGTTTTTGTATGTTTGTTTTGGCAGAGGAAGTGAATTCATCTATTTTAGACATGTTGAGTTTGAGATGTCGTATTTGACTTCTAGCTAGCAAACACTTGTTTTATAGTTGAGAGACCAATTCTCAGGTTAATAATAATAGTTCACATTTATTTGGCATTTATTGCATGCCAAGCATTGGTTTAAGCATATTACTCTTCAATGAACACCCATCCATGTTGTAAAATATTTATTTTCATAGGGATCTTCAGGTTAACAATTTATTATCCAAAGCCATTGAGGAAAGAGGATTTTAGATTTCAGGAGTTATCATATTGTACAAACAGTGGTACTGTATATGTGCAATCTATTTTATAATACCTTTCAGTTGGACCTAGGGTAGTGTTCTTTAATTGACCATATTATTATATTCATAGGGAAACATAAATATCCACAGTAAGAAAGAGAGGGATAAATAAATGCTGTAATTAGCCTGCTATCACTTCAGTTCAGGTATTCCATCAGATAAGTTCAAGTCAAATCAGATTTTACTGCCAGATGAGTTATTTGTAAAAACCTTCACGTTTTTAGAATTTATTTGCTTTTGAAATTTCAGATACAGTCCTGAGACCTATACTGTGTAATTTTGGAAATATAAAAATACAACACAAAGTCGATGCTGACAAAGCACCCTTCATAGGGTGACTTTTTTTTTTTTAACTCAAAAGACATAATTTCCTTAAGATCCATATAAGCTTCTTGAATATTTCATTCACTTCTAGTACTTTAAGGCATATGTGCTTTGAGTGCATATTTTAAGACATTATTTCTAAAGCTTTTACTAAAAAAATTAAATCTTATTTGATCCAATGACAAATACTAGTATTTCAATGCCTGTTGTAGACTTCATTATTGGTGAAGAGAAACAATGGCTTGTGATCTTTAAGAAAAGTTGAATGGGGAATAATGCATAAACTATGTACGAGAACTTCTCAAGAATAAATTGTTCATTATAAATTATTTTGCTAAGTATTTGTCTATGCCCATAATAATTAAAAACCCCTTCTATTAAAAATAGAATGGTTAAATAACCTTAAGAGTTAGTTGAAATAAACATGTCTTCTCATTTCAAAGAATATAAGTAATTGCTATCAAATATGGAACACCACAGAGTATTTTTAAATGTTTTTAAAAATATTATATCTCACTGTTGAGTACACTGAATTCCCAAGTAAAGTGAAGAATTTACTCTTTTTAAAAAAGTAGACTAATTTTTACAGTAATTTTAGGTTCACAGTAAGAATTAGCCCAAAGTAAAGACTTGCAATATGCCCTCTACCCCTGCACATGCACAACTTCCCCCACTGTCAACATCTCTCACCAGCATGGTATATCTGTTGCAATCAGTGAACCTACACTGACATGCCATTATTCTCCAAAGTTCATATCTTCATTAGGATCCACTCTAGGTGTTGTACATTCTATAGATTTTGACAAATGTATAATGACATGTGTCCACTATTATAGTATCATACAGAATATTTTCACTGCCTTAAAACTCCTTGGAGTCCACTCTTTTTTTTTTTACATATTATAATTGTCTTACAGCAAAATTTATATTTTTATCTTAAGATTTCCAGCAAAGTTTATATTTCATATAAATGATCTCCTTCAGTTATGTTTTTTAAATCTTTCCAGATTATTAACTAAGGCATTATCCACTTATGTAGCCTTAATTTAGGAAAACCAGATATGGTCAAATGACTTAAAACAGAAAAATATGGAGACCATTAGCAAGGTGTAGCAGTAACCATTTTATTAATTCATTTATTAAGCCATTTTATTAATTCATTCATTTTGTCATTTAACAAACATATATTTAGTGTCCAGTTTGTGCCAGGCACTCTTGTGTGTACTGAGAAATGTGAACAGACAAATTAAATTCCTATGCTTGAGGAAAAAGACAATAAAAATCAAGTTAACTAAGTATGATGAAGTACTATGATAAATACCACAACAAAGTGTCAGAAGTGAAGTGTTCTAAGAGTGTTGAGAGGAGAAACATAATTTTTCCTTTCCTTTGGTGTAGAGAAATTTTTTTCCAGGTTTGTTGACATTAAAACTATTGCATGTTCTTGATAGATTGTCCCCTTCACATCATGAAATGTTCTTTTTATCACGGTAATATTCCTTGTTCTGACGTTTACTTTACTGAGGTTAAAATAATTACTCCAATTATTTCATGCTTAGCTATATCATTTACATATCTTTTTATATAAGGTTATAACTTTTCCCAATTCTTAAACTTTTAATCACTTCACATTTTTATATTTAAAATTAGTTTATAATAGACAGAAATTAGTATAATCCCTCATTTTATTGGAGGAGACTTTAAATATCCTAATGTGCTGTGCTTCATAGGAAAAATATGTAATATTTTTCCTTAAATCAAATAGTTTGCTACAATTTTGAATATCCAAAGATGTGTTATCAACATTTAAAAAGAAAGATTCTCAGGAATTCTTCTACAATTACCAAGGACAATAAAAACAAAATTGTAAGCTAGTGAAAATGGTAGAATTTGTTCAAAACTTCAGCTGCATTATGAAAAACTAGTGCGTTATATTTTAGGTAAGAAGAGAGAAAATATTTTTCTATTAGATCGGATTTTTTTTTATATCTTCACTTACAAATTATAGCTATATGCATTTATTTGTGTCCTTGTTTGATGTCTGTCTCCCCACTATAGAGTCCATATCAAAAGGCAGGATATATTTTTTACTGATTCCTTTATACACAGTGTCTATCACAGTCCTTTGAACATAGTAGATGGTCAATGAATGATTGTTTAACATATGAGTGACTAGCAATAATCTTTCATTTACTAATGTGTTAGGTAGTAATACATAATATAGATGAGTTTTAAGTATGTAATTGTTATAACAAAAGTTAAAAGATGTATTTTTCTGGAGGAAAAAAAAATGTTTCATTTGTCAGAACTTAACAGTCAGCTGGACTGTGATATTGTCTTGTTAAAAGAAATAAATGGAAGAGAAACTAAATAATGAACTCTAAAACATATACAGAAAATTTTATTCAATTAAATATGTACTTGAAAAATTTTGTTCAATTAGCTGTGCTGGTAATTTCGGAAGCTACATTTTTGAGCAGAAATGGATTTCAACAAATCCTACAAATTCATGTAAAGCATTTTGGAACACCTATTTTTTTCTTTTTATTAAGATATCATTGATATACCTTACCCATACAAGATATATCTTATAAAGGTTTCACATGAGCGACATTCTTGTTATTACATTCACCCATATTATCAAGTGCCCCCCCAACCCATTGCAGTCTCTGTCCATCAGCATAGTAAGATGCTACAGAGTCACTACTTGTCTTCTCTGTGCTATACTGCCTTCCCCATAACCCGCCCTATATATTTTTTCACATTTTCCTAAATATTTAATGATATGGCCAAGAAGGCTGTAAAATTTCTATATAGTATATTCTTTTTTATTTTTTTAGTATCAATCTAAAATAACATGAGAAATATTATGTTTACTAGACTACCCCCATCATCAAGTCCCCACCACATACCCCATTACAGTCACTATCCATCGGCATAGTAAGATGCTATAGAATCACTAGTCTTCTCTGTGTTGTACAGCCCTCCCTGTGTCCCGCCATATTATGTCTGCTAATCATAATGCCCTTTTTTTTTCACCTTATCCATCCCTTCCCACACATCCTCCCCAGTCCCTCTACCATTGGTAACTGTTAGTCCATTCTTGGGTTCTGTGAGTCTACTGCTGTTTTGTTCCTTCAATTTTTTTTTTGTTCTTATACTCCACGGGTGAGTGAAATAATTTGATACTTGTCTTTCTCCGCCTGGCTTATTTCACTGAGCATAATACCCTCTAGCTCCATACATGTTGTTGCAAATGGTAGGATTTGTTTTCTTCTTATGGCTGAATAATATTCCATTGTGTATATGTACCACATCTTCTTTATCCATTCATCTACTGATGGACACTTAGGGGTGAATATGTATTTTTCAAACTGGGCTCCTGCATTCTTAGGGTAAATTCCTAGGAGTGGAATTCCTGGGTCAAATGGTATTTCTATTTTTCATTTTTTGAGGAACCTCCATACTGCTTTCCACAGTGGTTGAACTAATTTACATTCCCACAAGCAGTGTAGGAGGGTTCACCTTTCTCCTTCTCAGTATTGCTTTGGCTATTCGGGGTCTTTTGTGGTTCCATATGAATTTTAGAATTCTTTGTTCCAGTTCATTGAAGAAAGCTGTTGGTATTTTGATAGGGATTGCGTTGAATCTGTAGATTGCTTTAGGTAGTATAGCCATTTTGACAATATTTATTCTTCCTAGCCAAGAGCATGGGATGAATTTCCATTTGTTAGTGTTCTCTTTAATTTCTCTTAGGAGTGTCTTGTAGTTTTCAGGGTATAGGTCTTTCACTTCCTTCGTTAGGTTTATTCCTAGGTATTTTATTCTTTTTGAGGCAATTGTGAGTGGAATTGTTTTCATGATTTCTCTTTCTGCTACTTCATCGTTAGTGTATAGGAAAGCCACAGATTTCTGTGTATTAATTTTGTATCCTGAAACTTTGCTCAATTCAGATATTAGTTCTAGTAGTTTTGGAGTGGAGTCTTTAGGGTTTTTTATGTACAATATCATGTCATCTGCAAAGAGTGACAATTTGACTTCTTCTTTACCAATCTGGATACCTTGTATTTCTTTGTTTTGTCTGATTGCCGTGGCTAGAACCTCTAGAACTATGTTGATTAAAAGTCGGGGGGGAGTGGGCATCCCTGTCTTGTTCCCAATCTTAGGTGGAAAGCTTTCAGCTTCTTGCTGTTAAGTATGATGTTGGCTGTGGGTTTGTCATATATGGCCTTTATTATGTTGAGGTACTTGCCCTCTATACCCATTTTGTTGAGGGTTTTTTATCATGAATGGATGTTGAATTTTGTCAAATGCTTTTTCAGCATCTATGGAGATGATCATGTGGTTTTTGTCCTTCTTCTTGTTGATGTAGTTGATGATGTTGATGGATCTTTAAATGATGTACCATCCTTGCATTCCTGGGATGAATTCCACTTGATCATGATGGATGATCTTTTTGATGTATTTTTTAATTCGATTTGCTAATATTTTGTTGAGTATTTTTGCATCTATATTCATCAGGGATATTGGTCTCTAATTTTCTTTTTTTGTGGGGTCTTTGCCCGGTTTTGGTATTAGAGTGATGCTGGCTTCATAAGATGAGTTTGGAAGTATTCCCTCCTCTTCTATTTTTTGGAAAATTTTTAGGAGAATGCATATTATGTCTTCTTTATATGTCTGATAAAATTCAGTGGTGAATCCATCTGGCCTGGTGGTTTGGTTCTTAGGTAGTTTCTTGATTACCCATTCAATTCCTTTGCTGGTAATTTGTCTGTTTAGATTTTCTGTTTCTTCCTTAGTCAGTTTGTATTTTTCTAGAAAGTTGTCCATTTCTTCTAGGTTATCCAGTTTGTTAGCATATAGATTTTCATTGTATTCTCTTATAATTCTTTGTATTTCTGTGGTGTCTGTCGTGATTTTTCCTTTCTCATTTCTGATTCTGTTTATGTGTGTAGATTCTCTTTTTCTCTTAATAAATCTTCTTAGGGGTTTATCTATTTTGTTTATTTTCTCAAAGAACCAGCTCTTGGTTTCATTGGTTTTTTTCTATTGTTTTATTCTTCTCAATTTTATTTATTTCTTCTCTGATCTTTATTATGTCCCTCCTTCTGCTGACTTTGGGCCTCATTTGCTCTTCTTTTTTGAGTTTCAATACTTGTGATTTTAGATTATTCATTTGGGATTGTTACTCCTTCTTTAAATAGGCCTAGATTGCTACATATTTTCCTCCCTGATCTGCCTTTGCTGCGTCCCACAGAAGTTGGGGCATTGTGCTATTGTTGTCATTTGTCTCCATATATTGCTTGATCTCTGTTTTAATTTGGTCATTGATCCATTTAGGAGCATGTTGTTAAGCCTCCATGTGTTTGTGAGCCTTTTTATTTTCTTTGTACAATTTATTTCTAGTTTTATACCTTTGTGATCTGAGAAGTTGGTTGGTAGAATTTCAATCTTTTTTAATTTACTGAGGCTCTTTTTGTGGCCTAGTATGTGGTCTATTCTGGAAAATGTTCCATGTACACTTGACGAGAATGTGTATTCTGCTGCTTTTGGGTGTAGAGGTCTGTAGATGTCTGTTAGATCCATCTGTTCTAGTGTGTTGTTCAGTGCCTCTGTGTCCTTACTTATTTTCTGTCTGGTTGATATGTCCTTTGGAGTGAGTGGTGTGTTAAATGAATGCATTGCATTCTATTTCCTCCTTTAATTCTGTTAGTACTTGTTTCACATATGTCGGTGCTCCTGTGTTGGGTGTATAGATATCTATAATGGTTATAGACTCTTGTTGGACTGACCCCTTTATCATTATTTAATGTCCTTCTTCATCTCTTGTTACTTTCTTTGTTTTGAAGTCTATTTTGTCTGACACAAGTACTGCAACACCTGCTTTTTTCTCTCTGTTGTTTGCCTGAAATACCTTTTTGCATCCCTTCACTTTTGTTCTGCATATGTCTTCGGGTTTGAGGTGAGTCTATTGTAAACAGCATATAGATAGGTCTTCCTTTTTTATCCATTCTCTTACTCTGTGTCTTTTGATTGGTGCATTCAGTCTATTTACATTTAGGGTGGTTATCGATAGATATGTACTTATTGCCATTACAGGCTTTAGATTCGTGGTTACCAAAGGTTCAAGGGTAGCTTCTTTACTATCTAACCATCTTACTTAACTCTCTTATTAAGCTTTTATGAACACAGTCTGATGATTCTTTATTTCTCTCCCTTCTTATTCTTCCTCCTCTATTCTTCATATGTTAGGTGTTTTATTCTATACTCTTTTGTGTTTCCTTTGACTGCTTTTGTGGATAGTTGATTTTATTTTTTGTCTTTAGTAACTATTTGGTTGGTCTTCTTTATTTGCTGTGATTTTATTTTATCTGGTGACATCTTTTTAGCATTAGGAGTGCTTCCATCTAGAGCAGTCTCTTTAAAATATCCTGTAGAGGTTGTTTGTGGGAGGCAAATTCCCTCAACTTTTGCTTGTCTGGGAATTGTTTAATCCCTCCTTCAAATTTAAATGATAATCATGCTGGATGCAGTATTCTTGGCTCAGGGCCCTTCTGTTTCATTGCATTAAATATATCATGCCATTCTCTTCTGGCCTGTAAGGTTTCTTTTGAGAAGTCTGATGACAGCCTAATGGTTTTCCTTTGTAGGTGATCTTTTTTCTCTCTCTGGTTGCGCTTAATACTCTGTCTTTGTCTTTGATCTTTGCCATTTTAATTATTATATGTCTTGGTGTTGTCCTCCTTGAATTCCTTGTTTTGGGAGACCTGTGCACTTTCATGGTCTGAGAGACTATTTCCTTCCCCTGCTTGGGGTAGTTTTCAGTAATTATTTATTCATAGACACTTTCTATCCCTTTTTCTCTCTTCTTCTTCTGGTACCCCTATAATGTGAATATTTTTCCATTTGTATTGGTCACACAGTTCTCTTTATATTCTTTCATTTCTAGAGATCCTTTTATCTCTCTCTGCCTCAGCTTCTCTGTACTCCTGTTCTCTGATTTCTATTCCATTAACAGCCCCTTGCACCACATCCAGTGTGCTCTTAAGCCCGTCAACTGTTTCATTTCTGTAATTTCCCTCCTGACCTCATCCCTTAGCTCTTGTATGTTTCATATTTCTGTGTGGTGTCCACTAGTGTGCAGAAACTCCAGTCTCTGGAGCTGCTCATTCCCTAGACTGAGGTTGTGGTTCATTGGAGAGCAGAGCTGGTGACTGGGGGGAGTAAAGATCTGTTTCCTTATTCCTGTCTGTAGTGCCTGTCTCCAGTATCACAGCCAGTGGGCCGAGCACACAGGTGTAAGCCTCTGTGCTTTGCGTCTCTAGCTTATGTAGCCGGGGCCTCCCTCTGGCTGGCCTGATGCCAGTGCTGTGACTGCCGGTTTGCAAGCCATTGCTGTCAGGGATTAGTTGTATTAATTAACTATATTTTCGCACTGTTTGTGATTTTGGGAGGAGTTCTTTGTTTCACCTCTCATGCCACCATTTTGAGTCTAGCCACACAGGTGATTCTTTTTACAACTGATATTCACCTGGCATGCAGCTCATGCTGGCTCATAGACTGAGCACACTGTAGATGGACCAGGCAATCAGGACTAGGAAAGAATTTAAGACATCTGTATAGCAAGTTAAGAGTGAGGCAAAGCAAGATATGGGGGTTTGCAGGAATAAGACACAGACTCTAAGTGTTCCAGAGTTAAAATCCAATTAGCAGAGGCAACAAGACAAATTGATATCAAAAATCATGAAATAGAGCTAAATAGGTTATCCAATGATCAGCCAGAAAAAGCTTCACATAAGAACAAGGATTTTTAATGTGCCATTTTATTATAATCCCTAATCTCTGTCTCCAATATGTTATTGTATAACCTCTCTGCATAATACAGGTTTTGGGCATCAATATTTGAGCACAAACTAGGGGGTAAAAATTCAGCTGTCAGCATGGCATTTCAGTGTACTATTGCTAAAATACATTAATTTTTTTCTAACATTTATGTAAAATATGCTGACAATCATGATCTTTTTCTTTCAAATCTACATTGAAAATTGTTAGCATGCATATATTATTATAGGTTTAAGTTGTTAGACAATAAGATATGCTGTGTACTACTTTGCATTGTAAGTAGTTATGCTGGATCAAGTAATTCAGAATAATGGACCTTAATGTTGGCCTTTGCAATCAACAACTTTAGAAGATACTGTAAGATGATATGCTAAGTGAAATAAGCCAGGTAGAGAAAGATGAATACCATGTGATTTCACTTATTTGTAGAATCTAAAAACAAAACAAAAAACAAAATGAACAAAATAGCAGTCGACTCATAGACACTGAGAAGTGACTGGTGACTGGGGAGGGGTTGGGGTAAGTGTCTGGGGAGGGAGATAAAGAGGCACAAAAATTCTCAATCATAATATAAGTTGGTCACAGAGGTAGGACAGCATGGAGAACATAGCCAGTGGTTCTATAACATCTTCCTATGTTGACAAATTGTAACTGCTCTAGTGGTGCTAAGAATTTAATAACTTGGGTAAATGTTGAACCACTGTGTTGTACAATTGAAACCAATATAAAATTGTAATTCAGTGACACTTCAATTTAAAAAAAAACACTGTAAGATGATAGAGGTAATTACTGCTTCATCCTTGCACTAGCAAAATAAATCCATAGCACATATCTACTTTTTAATAAATCAGAAATTAGTGTAGCCTCTATGTAAATACTTTTTTATGATTACCTACACATTTAAGTAAGGGAAGAAACTTTCAAGTAATAAACACTAGATACAAGTAATGCATGAAATTGAAATAACTATGTCAAATAGTGTATTATACAATTTTATTTTTAACATTTTAGCATACACTAGAAGTATTAATTCATAAATGATGTATAGTAATTTGAGAGATCTAGCAGGGTAAACAAATGATTAGAAATCACATGTAGTCTTGGTGGGTGAGAATTTAAGAATATAATATTTGTGTTCAAATAAATATAAGCATGTCTAGTTTTATAATGTGTGTTCATAATTGTAGTAAAAGCTATTTGTTTGAAACAATAGACCCCACATAAATTGATTGCAACCTAGGGAACAAAATTTTATGATTTGCTTGAATTATTATTATATAGTTAGTACTGATGGTTTAAATGAATCATTGAATCATAAAAATGTAGGGCTGGAAGCCATCTCAAAGTCACCTTTTCCAACAGTGCAGAAACAATCGAAACAAATGGAGTCTATCAGATGGCTATCTGTCTTGTCATTAAAAATTTCCCTTAAGAGAAATTTACTGATCTCCCTGGGTACATGGCTCTGAGCCTTGATTGGCCTGATTACCTTGAAACTAAGTCTGCTTTTTGACTAAAAAACTTAATAATGTTTAAAATATTAAAAAGGCTTTTGGAAAGCTTGGCTTTCTTACTCCTTTATATTCTGTGTAACACTGGGAGAAAAAAATGAGAGCATGACACAGATTTTTAAGGCAGTGAAAACACTCTGTATGACATTGTAATGATGGATACATGTCAATGTATTTTTGCCCAAACCCATAGGATGTGTAACACTGAGGGTGAACCCTAAGGTCAACTATAAACTTTGGGTGATTGCGTTGTGTCAATGTGGGCTCATCAGTTGTGACAAATGTGCCACTCTGTTTAGCGATGGTGATAACGCAGAAGACTATGCATGTGTGGAGCAGACGGTGTTTGGGAAAACTCCACACCTTCCTCTCAATTTTGCTGTGAACCTAAAACTGCTCTAAATACAAAAAAAGTCTTTTTTAAAAAATAAGAGACTTTTCTCCTTCTTCTTAAGAGTATTTCTCTCACACTGCATTCTCTCACACACTGGTTCTCTTCCCTTTCTCCTCTGGCTATATTTATAGCCAAGTTTTTATTATCTCCCAAATAACTTTTACTTAACCTAAGATGACCTTTGAGAGCTCTAGACTTATCATACATTTGAGTTAATCACACCTTTATTTATTAACTTGTGCTAGAGATTGTATATTCATTTTCCTTACTTTTTATCATACAACCTAATTCTTAACTCTTTCTTATTTTAATCATTATTCATTCATTAAACAATCATTTCTGAATTCTTATGATGTCCAAAAACAATGGTGGTGGAAGAGCAAGGGGACAGTAGCAGGGTGGGAGGTAGAAGAAACAGACTTTGTTTCTCCGAGTGTATCTCACACTTCTGTTAAATTTCTCCTTTAGAGGTCATGTCTAGCAGTCTCTCTGCGGTGCACATCTGACCTGGTTTTTCTGGAATGTGTAACCTAATTGAGTGTCTTACCAATTTTTCCCACCTTAGTGTCCATGAGTGTTGCTCTCTCAGGGCGTGCAGGAAACATATTGGCCCACCCCCAGAATGGGACTAAAATAAAGTAGCTAATGGCAAACTGTTGGAGTTAATTCCCTTACCTGTACTACTTTCAATGTTTAGATTTTGGTAAAAATAATGTCAGATGTTCTCTCTGTCATTCTGCTGCTCCGATAAGCTTGCCATTTGAATCTCAAATCATCTCCTTTACACTTTTATAATAGTTCATAACCTAACCTAGCTTTGTCATTCTCTCATTTTACAATTCTCTAGGATACATTGCCACAGAGTTATCTTTCTGTAATATACCAATGATCATGTCATACATTTGCTCAAAATTTTTAGACTTTCCTAGTACCAAGAACTGGTAACTCAATATTTATCATTTTTCCCTGTCTGACCTCATATTAATATATGTATATTTCCTTCGCCTCACACCCTCAATTAACAGAAGGCATGTTTGTTTGCATGTACAAACATACACACATACACATAAACACACACGTGAACAGAAGCCCAATGGAGACAAGGACTACAACTTGTTCACAGCTCTATCACTAGGATGAAGCACTGTGCTTGACATACATTAAATGACAAATAAGCATATTTTGGATGTGTGAATACATAAGGGAATCAATGGTGTTATTGCATAGCTTCTCTCAGAATTCTGAATTAAGAAATTTCAGAAGAATGCCATCTGCATAACCCCTAGAATACCACTGCATATTGTTGACATTACTCACATGCAGGTCCAAGCTAGAAGCAAAGCTCTCCTTTAAATCTTTTGCTGAAGGGTAATGGGGCTCAAAATCAGATATTTCCAATATTTCATTCAATGGCATTGATGAACTTTGCTTCCACCTGAGATTTTCTCCCTCTTCTTTTCTGACAAGTTATTAGTTGTTATTCCTAGTATATTCTAAGTTCCAGCTCACATGCTCTCACTCATTCAGTCTCCTTAGATCACTCCAGTGGAATTTTTTTGCCCGTGTTGTAAAGAAATGAATACCTGGCTGGAATTGCAAAAGACTTTTTTTTTCTTCCTAGCTTCATCACTTATTAGACATTTATTTTAAAATATTGTGGGTTTTTAAAAATTATTTTAGTCTATATTCTTTATCTGAATTATAGTATCTCTTTTTCTATGTAACAGTGAATGCACATGTTTTTGGTTCACTGTCTGCATATGTTGGTGGGTGGGGGTAAGATGTGCCATGTGGTTACCAGATTACTATAAGAAAAGCATATATTCAAAATACCTTCTTTCCAAAAGTTGTTAGAAATAGTATCGATTATGACTTTCCCAAACTATATGCAAGTATTATGGAACTGAATTCAAAAATTCAAGCAAATACATTTTGCATACAAAGGTCTTTCTTTAGTCATCTGTCCTGATCCCCAGGAGTTTCCACTGAGATACATCAGTGGAAAAGTCTAAGCAGTATGTCAACAATTTAAATTACATAAAACATGTATTTAAATTAGCATTTTCCATTACTGAATTGTACTTTGATATTATTACAACATTATAAGAATCAAAGGTAACTTTAAGAAAAGTTGAATAAATTATCTTATTGTGTTTATGCCCAAGAGGCTATGATAAGGTATATCTTTCCATGACCTCATATAATATCCCACTTATATATAACAGCAAAATACATTTCTTTCAGGCCTGCATTTGAAGAACAGGCTTCAAATTTTAAAAATCAACAATTTTTTTAAGGACTTTGTGCACATTGATTTGAAGGTGTTCTAAGACAGCAAAACATCTTTCAGTTCCTGCCTGCATGTTTCATGTTTACTGACATAACTTGATCTTCATCTGAAATGAGACTTAAGACAGTAAATAATATGAGATATATAAATACATATATATGTGTGAATATTAATATTATCAGTGAGTGATGAAAGTGAAGTTATTTTATAGTTGAATTTATTATTCAAAAATATATCAGTTCTAACTTATAGATTAACATGTATCCCATTTTGAAAAAATAAGTGGAATAATTTACGGATCCTCCTTTGCAGCCTGGATTTGCAAAGAAAAACCGAGATGATAGCAAAAAAGTGTGAATAATGGAAACAGACAAGGGGTGAAATTGTGAAAGCAGAAAATATATTCTCACATCTATTTTTAAATGTTAACTTTGAAATTTATTATTTATTTCTGTAAACTCTGCACTTGTCCTAAAGACTACAGTTTATTTCTCTAAATTTCATGATATGGTTGTGAACCAATTTAAAAGCTGGGGATTGACAAAGCAATTGGAAGCCTTAGGCTTTTATGCTCTAAAAATTTAACTGCAATAAAATTTCTACATCAGAGCAACACAAATACAATGCTATTCACCTATGTCTACTTAATTCCTTGTGCGTCTACCCAAGTGATTCTTTAAGACAATAAGTTAGAGAATCCAAGGCGAGTGTGGGCATTCCACTGTACATGTGTGTATGCATGTGAATGTGTATGTGCCTCTCTCTATGTATATACACAGGCATAAGTATATACCTGTATTTATGTAAATATATATGTATGCAAGCATCCGTCTATGTGAATATATGTTGTAGCATCTATATATTTGTTTTCAAGAATCTGACCTGAAAGATTTCTTAAATCTAATTTTTTTAAATGTTTCTTCTTTCTTCATCTACTACAGCATGTCATATACATGCAGTCTCATCTCACAGATAATTTTAAGCTTTCCCTACTGAATAAATACATACAAAATATGAGCACTCAAGGAATTGAAATGTAATACCTACAGTTTTTTTTACTGTGAAGTCATTTTAACTCAGATTGGAAATCTTGTAAGCACATGATTACTGTTACAGGAAGAAGCTTATTTTCAAAAATAGTATTCATTCACTCTGAGTACCCCACATCATCATTCCCAACAACATCCTAAAGGGGATTTGATTTTTTTAAGTTTGCTCTTTAATTGTGAAACAATGACTTTTACTGAAAGTATCAACTGGGATAAGAAAAAAAGAAAGAAGATAAGAGAGAGAAGAAGAGAAGGAAGGAAGGAAGGGAGGGAGGGAGGGAGGGAAGAAGGAAAGGGGGAGGGAAGAAAGGCAAGAAGGCTGGATGGAAGGAATGAAGATGGGTTGGGTACTAGAGAGAGGGAGGGGAAAGAGAAGAAAAAGGAGGAAGAGCAGAGGTGAAAACTGAAATGACCATTGCCATCCACAACTAACCACATTTTGTTCTAATTCTTTTGGAAATATATCTTTGATTTTCATTTTAAAGTCATGTTTATAACTTGTAATCTGATTTTATTTTCATTTCTTTTTTGATGCAGGTAGATTTCTTCAAACACAGAGCATTAACTTTCATAGTATTACACTATATAAAATTTTACTATACACTTATTGCCAGATATCTTGCTGACATCTGTTGAATTCTCTTGTTATGTAGAGAGGATGCTTTTCTAGGCTGAAATTAAAGAATGTGCATATTCTAAACTTTTGATGTGCATTTGTAAATTACTCTGTAGAATAATCATTCCTATTTGCTTTCTCACCAACAGTATAGGAAAGTGTCCACTTTCCAAACAATCTCAAAGATGGGGGATTTTAACAACAATAATGATAATCTTCTAATGTAATAACACTTGTTATGATAACATAATTATAGAACACAATTATAATAATAATTATTATTATATTAGAGGAAAAGTATATCTAATTTTTATTTTCATATATTCCATGGATCACTTGAATTCCATTACTCATGAAAGTTTGTTCATGCTTTTTGTCTTATTTTTCTATTACTGTGTTTTAAATTTTCTATTATGTGTCCATGAAATTTAAGTATTATGGACATTTAACATTCCCATGTTATACATGTCATAAATATTCTTGGCCTGTAATATTAATATTTTGCCTCTTTTGTCTTCCATCTTGGGTCTTTGATGTCTTATTTGGAAAAGGCTTGTTCAATCCAGATAAACACCTTTTATTTCTTACTGTTTTTAAAATTTTAAATTCCATTGTATTTAACTCTTTAATCCATCTGGAATTTTGTAACTTAAAATCTACTGTGATACTTTCACTTAATTTCCCTCAGAGAAATAATTGCCTTGCACTTGTAGCAACCTATCTTTTCCTTACCAGGTAGGAACTAACTGTACATCTACACTAAGTGCACACAAACATACACATATACATTTGTTTCTGAATTTTCTAATTTATCCCATAAATCTGCCTTTCTACTTTGGTACCAATGTCATATTTAGTTTTTCATTATTGAGGCTGTATAATTGGTTTGTTAAACATGGAGATAATGGAGGTTGTTTTCAACTTTGAATTATTGTTGTGCTTAATTACCTAGATGTAGTACTTTTTAAATGTCTTATATTCATCACTGGAATTAAACATTCTAAATAATCATGTATTATCATTTTAATATAGCATTCTATTTGATTTACTAATATTTTATTTAATATTTTTTAATCTGTTAGACCTAATGTATTAGGAATATTATTGGAGTATAAACTTCATAATATTCTAGTATTAGAATTATTTTCACTTCATTCCAGTCATGTGGCTGCTTCTTATTGCCATAGTATCCTTATTTAGAGTTATGTCTGTAAAGTCATACAGATGCTTCTCTGTTCTATTCTATTTTGGTCCAATGCCTTGCATAGGCCTTAAAACTACTATACTTTGGTTCCCTTAATTCACATCCCCATATTCAGCTATGGTTCCTCAAAATATTCTTCACTGGGTGGCTGGGTCTTGAGAGACTACAGCTACACTACACGGTGGCAATGTAGAGAAAATATATTTTTTGTGTGTGTGTACAGAGTTAGAACTTTCTGAATAAATTTTGTTAAAACCTGGAACCCTGGCTAAAGGCAAGTATTGGGAGGTCAATATTCACCTACATAGATAATGAGAGAACCTCAGAGAAGAGTTACCTGACTCCTCAGATAAGAGCTCAAGGGAAAATCATGCCCATGACCTTGGAAACATCTCTAGGGAGCAAACCAAGAAACACTGGGGTGTATCTGGAGAACCCAAGTGAGAACCCTGGATCTTTTTCATCCCACCTCCAAGGGGCAGAGGTTTTTGGGCCTCCTTTTGGCAGAGAAGATAGAGGCAGCTGCCTCCTTCCCCAGTATAAAGCAGAGAAAATCCATGTTTCTTTGTCCATACTTTGTCCCTATAGAATATTTGGCCATACTTGCACTAGGTTTATCATTGGGTTTTCATTATGTTGTCTCAGGGGTAAAATTGGGGCAAAGAGGGTCAGAGCAATTTTTATCATTTACATAATAATAACTAATCTGTCACTGATCCAGAACATGCATGTGTGTGTTCTGAGTAAAATTAATTAAAATAAATATTAAAAACATAATATTCATTCTCTTTGCCTGTAGAAGCATCTGGAACTCAGACCATCAGCACCTTTCCTGATTCTTCCTTTCCTCAACAATTTTTGTTCCCTTTCCCTTTTCCTATAACTGGACCTTTGTTAAGAGAATAAAACTCAGGAACCGTGTTGAGTATAAGTGATACAAGGATGATTTGGGATGCAGTTTCTATAAAAAATTTAACATGTACAAGTGTGACATAATCATGCTAACAAATAAGTGCAAATAAGTTCTCCAGTACATTTAGGAGCACTTAGGAGGAAGTAACACAAAGAGGTGGAAAGTAAGTTAGACCTAATCTTGGTGGGAATGGGAAAGACTTTATGAAGGGTTTCATACACCTAACAAACATTTATTGATAACTTGCTCAGTGTCATAGACTGTTTTAGTCATTAGGGATGAAAAGACAAGTTTGATTGCCTGTTCTTAAGATTCATTGTTTAATAGAAGGGTCAAAAGTAACCTTTAACTAGCTGCTATGATAGGAAGATGCACAAGCTGTATATGGGGGGTGGACAGATACAATGAATGTTTAGGAAGCAGACCTGGCAAGGCTTAGTGTCAGCTACAATGAAGGGCATAGAGAAAAGAGTGTATCTTTAATGGTTTAGATGATTAGATAAATGGTGGTGCTATTCAAAGAAAAATCTAGAAGTAACTGGATTTGCTTCAGAGCTCAAGTGGTCAGGGCTGGTGATACAGATTTTTCCAGCATCACCATATAGATAGATAACAGTATCTTGAAAGTAACACATTTTTCTCCTGCCCCTTTTCTTCCACACCCATGGCAAATAACAGACATGGATTGTTCCTACTAATCAGGAACACAGACTAAGAATCTTTCTTAGTCTTACTCTTCCAGATACCAGTATATAATTATTAGGTTTGACAGATGAGATGCAACTAATTCATTTTTCCTTTTCAAGCTAAAGGAATGATTTTAATAATATAAATAGCAATAAAAAATATAAGTACTGTCAGAGAGCTAAGGCAAAATTTAAAGCATAGCAAAACTAAAAAGTTGTGGGGTAAAAGAGAAGTACAGTAGACAAAAATAAGTGAAAGAAGATTAAAATATATTAGTCATACAAGTCATACTGTTATAATATTAATCATTATATACTGCATCAAAATCATATTATGCAGCCTCAGTACTATAAGATAAAAATGAAGACAGACGTCAGTCCTATTTTGTGACTGTAGTCTTTTAATAGAATTACATTCTACTTATATACAACCTAGATGATGCCTTGCATGATAGAAAAGTTAAAAAGCTAGCTTTCCCAGCAAAGGAGAATGCTTTTACTGAGCGCCATGTGTTTAGGGGTCTCCACATAAATAGAACCAGTCACATCTATATCCATGTCTGTATCTATATCTACAAAATACAGATTTATTTCAAGGAATAGGCTTATGTGATTGAGGAGATTGGCAGATCTGAAATTTGTAGGACGAGTCATCAGGCTGGAATCTTTCAGGTAGGAGATGACACTGCAAACCCGAGACAGAATTTCTCCTTCCTCAAGGAAACCTTAGTTTTTGCCCCTCAGGCCTATCAATTGATTGGATGAGGCCCAAAGTAATTATCAAGGTAAATTCTTTAACTTAAAGTCAATTGATGGTAGATGTGAAGTACATCTACAAACTGTCTCCACAGTAACACTAGATTAGTGCTTGCTTGAATGACAGGTATCATAGCCTAGACAAGTTGACACATGAAACTAACCATTGCGAATACTTTTGTTCACAACACAGATAAATTGTCAGTTGTTTCAGTGGTCTCAGCGTGTCCCATTTTATTATCTTGTAGACATGATATGACATTGATAGAGGACATAGATATTCAAGAATGTTTCTGACAAGTTGCTGATGTCAGTCTTCTTTTGCACACTTTGGGTTAAACCAAAGGCCCAGAAACTTCGAGTGTGCTACCTTCTTAACTGGGTCTCTAGGCTCAGTTAAGACCTAGTGGGAACTGTCAAGTTCAGATGTATGGCCCAGGGCAGACCAAATATATCTCCCAGATGTAATACCCTCCTTCCCTGTTGAACCCTAGCTTCAGGGCAGTTGGAGAAAGTTGGAGGTAAAAAGCTGTTTGCTTTCCCAAGTCTCCTTGAGTAGTTTCTACGGAGGGGAAATTCAAGAATTCAGGTAATGCCATGGCTAGACTCAGAAGCATGCAAAATTTGATGTTTTTATTTCTGATGATGATTTCATTAAATAATGCTGATTTAGTTCTCAAGTTTAAAAACACTCTGCTGAAGTTGAGCGCAGTCAGTACAAAATGTTTCTACAAAGCTATAGCGTTTATCTCTGGTAAAGATTTTTAAATGTTTTAACAGAAAGGAAGATGTGAAAAGAGGGTAGGGGAAAGGAAGGGAAATAAAAAGAATGGGAGAAGTAAAAACAGAAAGAAAAGCTATATATTCCATTAGTTTATTTGTTCAGTTCTATTAATAACTTCCAAATTATTATTAAATAGAAAATCTTATGTACTATGTAGGTCAATGTTCAGATTATTAAGAATAGGGGAAAACTTTATTTCATCATGTTAGTTGAGAAATGAAGTTAACTTTAAAGAGAATTCTCTTCTCAGAATTAAAAAATATATAATACTGTACCTTAACTAAATATGTAAAGAGAATAGAGCAGAATAGGTAATAGGGGAGAGAAAAGACCAACAATAGAAAACTGAGGCACTACTCATGATTATAATAAACATTTTAATTATTATGTTAGAAAAATTATAATATCTAAGTGCACTTGGCACATTTTATATCAAGGTAAAAGTGATACATAATATTCTCTATATTTCTAATCATGCCACAGAACTGTAAAGGCACATTCCTCTGTAGGGATGTTTGATCACCCAGCTATTTGATACAAATAACACAAAACCTCAAATGAATAAAAAAAGTGGCCATCAAAATTGGCCCCATTAGAAATACTGCATTTGATTTAGAAAACAGTATAAAGTATTTATTACATTTTTACATCATTTATGTAAATTATTTTTATATCATTTGAGCCTGTATAACAAAACATTCAGAATATACATCCAGAAGGATTTAATAAGCTTGTTGAGTATTTTGATAACTAGACCAATTGTGTTTTATAAAACCAAGATACACTGCAATAAAAAATTAAATTTCTAGTTGCTTGTATGAATCCCTTGTTTTAGATAGATTTCTCCCATATCATTTTGTCAAGGATGCCATGCAATTAGCACTTTGATAACCTTGAAGAGAAAATATTTGCATTTTGTGCTAGAGACATATTCTTAAAGAAGTGTTGTAATTCAAAATGTATATCATTCAATATTTATTTTTATCCATAGGAATAAATAAAAGGTATGAAAGAGGCATTCTCAAGGCACATAAATCTACCCATATTTTGTGCTGATAAGGTGTGTGGATCTTCCAGCCTTATCACCAGCATTTTCCCATCATCTTTACCTGACAATATATGGGTTTGAAAATTATAAATGTTTCTCCTTTAGTGTCCTTTAAAAAAATTGCTGCATTACCACTGCATTTTGTAGAGAACAATTATAAGTTAATAGCATGTCACATTATTTTCTTGGTATCTTTCTTGTGTTTTGTCACGCTTAAGTTCTGATTCACAATTAATTGTTTCAGGCATGATTTTTAGCAGTGACATTAGCAATACTAAATAATGAATACTTGGATAACATTGCTATTGGATATGAAAATATTTTAACTTATAGCAATAGATAAAAGTGAAATAACAGCATGATAGGTACCCAGAATCACTCACAGAAAAATGGAATGCATATATTGTAGTCAACACACTGATGTAGGTATTTATTTTCCAGCCTAAGTGGATTTGCCATTTGATCACAGCTAAAACAAAATGCTTTTTCCCTGTCAACTTTGAAGTTATGCAGTTTGAATGTTTCATGTTGTTTCTATGTGCAGAAAAAGGAATTTTTATAAATACTTTATCACACTATATAAATTTTCCTAATTCAGGTCTATTTTTTAGAGATCTCAATTTTATATCTTGTTTTTTATGAAGTTAAAGTTGCTGTGAATTACCAAGGAGATGTCTTGATTGAATGTGTGCTATATATATTGTATGTTTTATATGTTTATGCATATGCTTTGTGTATTGTGTGTGTACCAATTATTCACACATTGCTTTTACCTAATACAGTCTCATATAAACATACATATGTGGAGATAAAAGTGATTAGAAATGAAGCTGATTTTCATTTTTTACAAAAATTTTGTGGGAAATAACCATGTCTGTCTCATAGGAACATTCCACCTCTACAGACCTCTGCACATAAGAAATACCTTAGTTGAATACCTTAGTTGAAATACCCTATGAAGCAGATTCTTAGACTAGGGTTGAGTACCTGTCATTCACTTGGAAATACTGACACAGTCATAGGGGCTGATGCAGGGAAGGGAATGCAGACAATAAAAAGTACATTGTTAAATGCTACTGTCACTGAACATAGCTCAATCTACAAGGACACTGTGGGAAATGGCATGTGTTAGAAGTAGGATGGCCAAGGGTGAGAAAGCTGGGGTATTTACATTCACCCTCACCCTTCTGTTGTTGGTTTGGGGGCGGGCTTCATTTGGGTCACGTTCTCAGGCATTCTCCATCCAGTGGACTTGGGAGCAAAGTGGGGTCCAGCAGCCTGACTGCAGCTCCTCCACAGAGTAAGTCGTGCTCACGTGTGGAAGTCAGAGACAATGCAATGATATGGGCTGGATGCACACTGAATCCAGAGAATGGATAATCAGAAAGCATTTAATACATAAATTAATCAAGTGAAATAATCATGCAATGTTAAATGGACAGCACTAGAGAACACGACCTGGTTTTTAATTCAAGTTTTTTAATCACTAAAGAAAAAAATATTCTTATGTAATGATACATGCTCATTCTGATTTACTAAATGTCAATTTAAAAAAAGTTTATTTCTCTCCATATTTTCACTTATGAGTTTTCTCAAGTAATATTTATATGCCAAGCATTCAGTTTAATAAATTTAAATGTTTTAATGTTTCAATTTTAATCCCCAAAAAGTAAACATCATCTCTCTTGTCCTTCCCCAAGGTCTTGTAATCTAAACTGTGAGCATCTGTTTATGGAGCATAGGCTGGAATAAACAAGCTTTGGAGTCAGACACCTGGGTTCCTGACTTATTCACTTAGATGCTATGACATATTACTTAGTTTCTCTGACCTCCATTTCCCTATCAGAAAGATAAAGACATTAATGCCTCTTAGTACTGTTTTAATGATTAAGTGGAATAATATCTGTAAAGTGTGCAGTGCCTAAAATATTTAAGCACTTATTAAATGGCACCCTAGTTAAGATAAATTGAGTAATGGGGGTTGGTAAACATGTATAACCATCTATAATCTCTACATTTTCAGAATAATAGGATTTATGCAAGTGAGTAAAGTTTTACCTGTTAATAATTGCATGGTTCCTAAAGGCCCCTATCCCTTGCTAAGATAGTTACTAGATTTCTCCCAGTGAGCATACAGAGAACCACAGAAGCCCTTATGTGATCATAGACTCAAGGTTCTAGAGATAATATTTCTTAAAAAGTTTTTGCCTAGGTTCCAGAACTTTGACTATTTTAAGAAAACAGTAGACATACAGTGTCCTGCAAAACAGAGTTCCTTCCTGGCACAGGGTACGCCTGCCACTGGGTAAGGGCTTGTGCAAATGCGCTCTTTCCATATTTCCTATTTCAAGCTGGCTCAGCAAGTTGTAGACATGCAGCCTGTGCAATCCAGAGATTAACAGGATCACCTATTTAGTTTTTGTTTTGCCTTACTTATTAATCTCCCAAAATGGGTATGAACCCAAAGCCACAATCTCCCCTGGATCTATTTTGGACAATTACTTACACTCTTGATGCCTTGGTTCCCCATGTATAAAAAATATTTATTTTAAAATTTACTTGAGAGTTACTTTACTGATTAAATTATTACATGTATGTAAAACTGCATAGAATAGCTTGACTTTCAGTAAGTTTCTAAAAAGTATTTCATTTTAAGCTATTATTGTTTCCTATTAAATTTCTAAATCATCAATGGCCTACAACTCAGGAATCTTTGAATAACTATACTATACATGCCATTCATATATGCTAATTCTTTAGATGGAATATTGATTGCATATACCCTAAAAAGATAATATGAGATTTACTGTGAATTACCCCTTAAAATCAGAAATTTTTGCCCATAACACATTGGCTTTGTTTTATTAATAAGGTTGGCCAAAGCTTTCCTTTAGTTATCATCCTTTTATATCTTTCCAGGGTTAATCCAACTTAGGGTTAATATTATAGAAACCATTTTTATTGTTCCACTACAAGTAGGCCACCTATCTGTCATTGGCTACCGCCAAGGCTGACCTATAGCAAACCCCAGCAGCTTATCCCTCCTGACATATGAAAAGATCTGTCTCTGAGGTACATGTTTTCTATTCAAATTAAATTATGCAAATATTGAGCGACCACCATACATCAAGTACTGTGGTGCAGTCTAGGCCACCAAAACTAAAAGGTCATGAGATAACCAGTCCTTACCTTTCTCCAGTTGGTACTCTGGGGGCTGTGTATTCTGAGAATAACTTCTACAAACTTTTCTTGTAGCAACTAATGCTGGGTATTGCAATACTTCGCATAGAACAGGAAGCAGGTGTCTTTTTCCTGTATAGCATAATTTCATTATTTCAGTGCAACTTTGCTAAGGCACAAGGATTTATATAGGTTAGTTCTTTTATAAAGTTCAAGAGAATGTTAATAGTCACAAAGCACTGAGATCTGAGATTTAGATTTCGTTATAATGGGAGTGAATAGTATGCAAGAAACCTACAGTCCTGTTCAGTTTGTAATGCTTGGCATACCTCGCAGGTAGTTCCTATGAACTTTTGTAATAGAAAATTAAAGAAAAATATAGCAGATAGTAGAGTGATAAGCATGTTGAAATTGTTCTCAAGGTTTTAAAAGTATACAAGTCTTCTTTACTAAGAACGTCTGAAATTGTTGCCACAGACCTGAAAAAAATTGAAATCAAACCTTACGTAAGTTCTGTCATATTTAAAATTTTTAAGTTGATAGATAAGGATATAGAATAAGTACTTAAAATATATTAGAATAAGGCTTGAAAATATTATAAGCTCCTTTGTTTAGCTAGTAATGAATTAAAATCTCAAAGACAAATTGTTTAAGACCCAGGGTAAAACTCTGAGAACATCTAAAAAAAAGCTAAAGAAAAGCATAATTGCCTATAGAAATTATAAAGCATCAATATAAAATATACCAACATTCCTTTGTGAGTCATAACTTTGATCAATGTATCTTTCTGGCCATAGAGATGTATAGAGTTTATATAAGATTATGGAATTAAATGTTTGTGCTACTGGAGGAAAATTGTCTCTGCTTCTACCAAGAGAAGCCTAGACTCCCAGACCGATTTAAGTTATTATTCACTGCGGAGACATCTTCTCTTAGTACCTCTAGACCAGCACTGTCCAATAGAAACAAAATGTGATAGAAACAAATGAAAGGCACAAGCATAAATTTAAATTTTCTAGTGGCCATATTAAGAAATGTAAAAATAAATAGATGAAGCTAAATTTAATAATATATTTATATTTAGACCAATATTATTTTGAACACAATTGATATAAAATATTAATGTTATTTTACATAACTTTTCATACTATCTGTTCCACATCTGGTATTTATACTTCAGCACAACTCAGTCTGAACTATCCATATATCAAATACCCAGAAGCTACATAAAGGCTAGCAGCTACTGTATTGGACTCAACTCTATAGGCATATCTTTAGCTGCCAGCCTATTATGAATACTTTCCTGCTGCATGTGCATAAAAAACCAAATGGATCTCAAACGTACATACAAACATATCCATAAAAGTACATATACATATTGCTGCTCCTCCTTTGGTTTTCAGCTTTGTGATAAATGGTGTGCATCTCCAGATCTACTCTCCACTCCTTCTTGCTCCTGGTTTGACTCTGTCAATGGCTGACAGCAATGGAAAGAGCAGGCGGAAGTAGGGGAGCTCAGTGCATTTGTCATCCCCATCCCCATCTCCCCTTGACAGGCTGGAATTTGCCAGTGGCTGAAATCCTCTACCTAAGACAATATTCTTTCTCGCTGCCAATCTCACAACAGAGCTCTTGGCAGGTTTAATAGCATGACCCTCTTGCCTCTCCATTCAGGACTGCAGCACTGGCTTTCTGTGGCACAGTACCTGGGTCCTTTACAGTCTATTGCTAGATTCCTTTACTTTGCCCACATCCCCATAAATAGCTTCTTTGTTACCTGTCTGTAACTAAAAGTTTGAATATAACATGTTTCCTTTTGTGACCCTGACTGATATAATGGTATAATAACTTACTTATTATTTATGCCATAGAACTACCATCAGTTTTGACTCATCTCTGGCAAATTAGCAGACTATTTGGACATTAGTTGCTTTCTCCTATTACTTTCTACATTTTCATCTTGGACCCAGCCACTTTCTAATCTAACTGGTGAAAAGCTTCTTTTCCCTCACCTTAGAAAACTGAATTTTCCCTCAGTATATCATTTTTTTTACATCTGTCTTTCCTCGTGCTCATTTAATGGGACCAGAAGAAGAAGTCCACATCCTTATTTTCCAACTTCCATTTAATTCATCTTTCTTTGATTTATTTTTCCACATTTCACTCAACAGATACTTACTGAGCACTAACTATATGTCAAGCAACTTTGAAGACTAAGGAAAAATCAATGACAAATTAGGTAAATCATACAAAATTCTCAGCTCTCATGGATCCTCTGTGCTCCTAGGGAAGACAGATAGTTAACAAAATAAATAGGTATAATACATACTATGTTAAATAGTGATATTGTCACTTGCATATAATTTCTCTTTAGCCATCAGGCATGAACCTCCTCTTTCGAGGCTTGTGTCACCTGTTACTCATTTAAGAATTTCTGAGTGACAGCTTTACCCTATCACTTTCCATAGTAGTTTTGGCTCTGGACCCAGAGCCTAATCTACCTACCCCAAACATTATTCTCAGTATAGTCTATATTAATGATGAAAACTATACACACTCCACCCTAGTAGTTCTTTGACCTTCTTTAAAGCTCTAGTACTTAACCTAATCCTTCTATGACAACCAAACTTCATGAGTATATTCAGTATATCACAGTAACACACACAAATTCCATGTCTGAATATATTTATATAACAACCTCTAGCCTACTAACAGCCTTATTGTCACTGTATCTACTGCCTTTATAAGTAAAACTTTAGAACCTCTTTATTCCTGTGGCCCATTGACCACATACTGCTTTTTCTTCTTTCTCTGTCTGGCATGGGCTGCATGACTCCCTTGGCAAACTTTCTAGTTGGCACTTTAACCTAATCAAACCCAGAGCCGCACTGTAAACTCCTAAACCTTAATGAATCCAGGTTAAGTATTTTCTTTGCCCCTACAACCAGATTAACACAGCCACACACAGCATGCACAAACACACACATATGCAAAAGCAATCACAATCCTGTGTATTTGTAAATCACAAACTTAATGTTTATTTAATTTTATTTTTTTCCAGGTCTTTTTAGTTGACACATGAGCTATCTGAAGCAATTTAGCTGTTATTCAAGTCCCATAACTCTCCCAATCCTATTTGTTCACTGCTAATGAATGTTCTTCCTCCACCCAAAAGGAGCTGAAGCTAAAATGCATAAACTCTTTGATTTCTGACCTGAAGACCTTCTTGCCTCAAGACTTTCTTGTCTTCTGTCTCTGATGAATAGATGGTTCCACTGACTACTTCAATGTTGTTCATCCTGGAGCCCATTATTCCATTTCTGACCTTCTCCTTCAAGCCTCTCTTTTCCTCCAGTTACACATTCTCTCTCCACTACTTTCTAATAGACCTTATGCTTTCTATATAATAGGGCTCAAGGTTGTTCTGTTAAAATACAAACAGAATATGAACAAATAAATCAATCAAACAAGAAAAAGAAATAAAATCTTCATATGTATCCTCTTGCTTCCATTTCATATTTCTGGAATTCACCAGTAACAAAAAAAGATGGGGGAAGAGCCTGAGGAGACAATCCAAGGCAACAGTAAAAACTCTTCTCTTTCTATGGTTTTCCAGGTGAAAAGCAGGAGCCATATGGGTTAGGAACAAATTCTAGCTTCATCGCTCCCTGCTTGCATTAACACTGGGGAGAAGTTATCTAATTTCTCTAGACTTTTTCCAGTCTTCTTATTATAAAATGGGAAGAAAGTAGTTGCTAATTAATTATGTTGAACATACACTATACTAAAATGTGTACAATAATATCTATCAGAGTTCAGTGATCAATAAACATTAAATAAACATCATCTATCACCATAATTGCCACCTAAAGAAACTATTACTGGGTACTATCACAGTATTCATGAGATTTCAGGAAAAATCTAGAGGATTCTCTCTGAATTTTGTTAACTAACAGATTACATTAAAGAGCAACTTATCTTACAATCCATATACCTATCCCACTGGTCACTCTCAATTCTATCTGAATTGACCCTTGAGCAACCGGGGGGTTGGGAGAATTGACCTCTCCTCCCCCATGCAGTCTTTTGACTTTCGCACATAACTATGGACTCTTCAAAACTTAACTACTAAAAGCCTACTGTTGACTGGAAGCCTTACTTTTAAGATAAACAGTTAACACACATTTTGTATATTATATGTATTATATAGTGTATTCTTACAATAGGTAAGCTAGAGAAAAAAAAATCTTTTTTCAGACTGTTTCAAATCTCCAAAAAATTTTCCAATATATATTGAAAAATATCCATGTGTAAGTGGACCCTCTCATTTCAAACCAATGCTATTCAAGGGCCAACTGTATTTTCTAAAATTGAATGCCAAATTCTGTGTTCAAAATTGCCTAGTGGCATGCTAGTGATTATTTGTTTAGACTTGATAATCAGTGGTATTCAATTCCTATGAATGAAGATGACATAAAGACAGCTTTGATTTGCCTTGTAAGAATTCATCAGTCAGAGGGAATACTGTGAAGCATCTAGAAGTGAATTCTTATTTCCAGTGACTGATAGATCAAATGATGGGTGATAGGAATTACCTACAGTCACAAGTTTACTTAAAACACATCATTGTAGTTGGCATGACCTTGGAAGGATATGAACACTGTTTCCTCAGGGTGTTTAACCAGCTAGGAAATAGGGGCTTAAAATTGTCCTTTGGAAAATGCCAATTCTGTTATACCTCTCTGACAAATTTCACATGTTGTATGCACAAGAGGAGGTCAGAAGCCCCTGAAAATATCTCTGCCATGATCAATTGATCATAGCACAACAGATGTATATAATTAAATATATCTTGAGGGTTCAGTGGAAACTGTGGAGATTTGTAATTAATATAAAGGTTTCAAAGGCCCTCCATGGGATGACTTGGGTTAATCTAATCAGAAATAGGGACTATATAAGGTAGAAAGAAATAAAGAAAAGTACCATTGTGATGGCAAAGCAAAATGTGAGAAAATAGAAACAGATGGATCAATATTGATGAAAAAAAACATTTCTTGTGGTAAAGAATTCTGTAGTAAAGAGCAGACTTCTGGAAAGGTGTGGGAATGATAACATAGACACCTGAAAAGTTAACTTTTGAATACAAGGAAAAGTATCATAACCCTCCCCAAGATTCTTCAATGTGACAACACAAAACATCAGAACTTATGAAGCAAACTACAGTCATACAAACTTGTAAAATGATGATATGAAGAATAAAGATATGGGCTGTGGCTTTTCCAATATCACTGTCACAGGAGCTAACAGCAAATACCAAGAGCAACAGTTTTCTGAGATTCCTATATGAACAGTGAAGCTAGCTGGAGCCACCAGAAGATCTAGGATTGTTAGAAAACAGAATGTCATGGAAAGATACATCTGATCAGGTGACCCATTAAAAAAAAGGCAGCTAAATGTTGGCTACACATTTATTCTATCAACAAGCCTTTCATTATTTGGCATCATAGTACCATGGCTTCTTCGGAACAGTGCCAGGCAGGGATACAGAGAAGAAAACTTAACACCCTGTGTGTGATAGAAATGACCCTCCCAGAGGTTTTCATGGTCTAATTCCCAGAACCTATGAACAAATATCTTACATAGCAAAGGGATTTTGCCAATGCAATTGCTATAAGAATCTTGTGATGGGGAGATTATCCTGGGTTATTTAGGTGTGCCTAATGTCATCAAAAGGGATTTTAAAAGGGAAGTAGGGAGGCAGGAGAGACAGAAACATGATGACAGAAGCTGGAGAGATGTGCTTTGAAGATGATAGAAGGAGCCAAAGTGAAGGAACATGGAAGCCCTCTAGAACCTGGAGAAGTTAAGAAAACAAATTCTGCTCCCCTAGAAGCTCTAGGAGGAATTCAGGTTTTCCAAAAGCTTGACATTAGCCTGTACAATTAATCTCAAATTTCTGACCTCCAGAACTATAAGATAATAGATTTGTGTCATTTTAAGCCACTAAATTTGTGATAATTGCCAGAGCAGCAAAATGAAAATACTAAGCTGCTTGAAGTAAATATATAATATACCTTATCTGGACAAATTATTCAATAATTGTAACACAACATGAAGAATGTTATAAAGAGTTTGGCAGTCCAGAAAAGGGCACTGGACTTTTATTGGAAGCTTATGGAAGGTCTCTGAATAAGGGATTACTGTTAATTTTGAATTAGGAGTAGGAATTCACTAGTATGCTCAACCAATATCACTTCTTATTCTTCAATCATGGTACTCCCAATGCCATCTTTCCAAAAAATAAATCTGATTGTGTTTCCCCCAGCTTTTAGTCCTAATACCTTTTTTTTAAAAACAATCTTCCTTCAATTTATCTCTCTAATCTACCATTTTACTATAAACAGCAAAAAACAAAAACCAAAAAGCAAAACCAGACAGCACCTCTGACACTTTGCTTGGAACTCTCCTTTGCTTTATAGCTAATGCTGCCACTTACAAGTTCTGCTTTGTACAAAATTGTCCATGTTGAAAAAGTCCACAGGTCATGGAACTGTTGGCTGCCTCTAGGACCTAAGACCAGATTCCAGCCCACAGAGAGCAAAACGTGGGGCTTTCAGTCATACAGCTCCAGGAAAAAAATTCTGTTAGCAATCTGAATGTTGGCCCTAGAAGGTGAGAAATTTTAGAGTTTGTCCATCATAGATAATGTTCAACTCCTTCTATATAGTAATACAAGTATTAATAATGTACCCTGGGATTGACTGTCCCTTAAGAGTCAAGGACCTTAACATAACATAAAATTTACCATCTTAACCATTTTTTAGTATACAGTTTAGTAATTCGAATACATTCAAATTGTTGTGCAATCAATCTTCAGACATCTCTTCAACTTGAAAAAAATTCTATACCCATTAAACGACTACTCCTGGACTACATAAAAAATGGTTAAGATAGTAAATTTTATGTTATAAATATTTTACAATTGAGAAATATACATGATTGTAAAAAAGAGACCCTGATGATTTTAAAATCGATTTTATCTACTGCTATGCTATTAAGGAAATGTATATACACACGCACACACAATGTGTGAAGTGTAAAAGTGAGACGAGTCAGAGAGAAATCTATTATTGGTTTATAGAAGGATCTTGCAAATTCTGGAAATCAAGTTGGATTGATTGAATACTGCTTTCACATAGACTCCTATTGGTTAATATAGTGTTTGTCCATCATCCAAACGATTACCCGCATGATACCAAACACCTGCATATTTGGCAATATGATAGACATTGTTTTCCCACTCTCCTTGGATTGATAGGCAGACACAAATCACATTTCAAATTTCTCTGCAAGGTTTTACCAGACTATTTTAGAAGACCTACACAGAGTATTTATACTATATTTAAATGGCAGATCCTATTCCTTTCAATAAAAGATTGTTGATCCTTGAGAATATATAATTCTGAACCAAACTAATTTTCATTAATGAAAGAATGTGTATGTATATATGTTTAGAGGCAAAAACTATTTGAGAAAATACTATAATTTTCAATTATATAATAACGATTATCTCAAGAGAATGAAATTGGAAATTTTGGGTTGTGATAAGGAAGGCATGCATTATTCATGTTATTACATGCCTCTGTTATTGTTTTAATGAGTGGTAACTTTTTAAGAAAATCCATCAATCTATGAAAAAAATCTTATTCAAAACATCCTTTCATCAACACTATACTTCTTTTTCATAACAATGTCTATATTTTCTGAAAGAAAATTTTGTCTTTAATTCTAATGCAGTAGTCCCTCAACAAGATCTTTACAAATGGAAGCCTTATACAATTTTTATACTGTAGTAATTTCCCTACAAATGCACTGAGTCTGATGCAATTGTGTTGACTTTCAGTTATGCATTAAATTTAAAACTCAAGAAAGTGCAAATGTTCAAGTAATTCAGAAGTTACAAGAGCAATGATAATTCTTCTGGCCTTAATTTTAGCTGGAATAAGGGCACTGGAAATCTAGTCACTAATAATGATAATAATATTTTATATTAACGTACCATGTTAAACTTTCTGGGGTCACTCATTTATTTTCCTTGTATGAATAAAATGATCCCTGAGATGTCTGCCATCAGTCACATCTCTGTGACGAAAACCAGACAATAAAATATTTTGTAAGTTGCTAAAAGTCAAAGTTAATGTGTGGCAGAGTTGAGATGAGGCTTAGAGGTATTTGAATCTAGTGCTAATTTCTTTAGTTGCCTTGGTCATATTTTGAAAGTATATAGATGGCCATTTGTCAGGTTCTTGTAGCAAACTCCAATTTGCCCATTTTTACTTGATATTCTCTCTTGTCCCACAAGAGGAAAGTTGCTCTTTCTTCTGACTAGGTGGCATGCTGCCATTACAACATCTTTTAATAAATAAACACATCTATTCAATGTCACAACAAATTAGAAAGTACTTATTTCTATTCAGTGAGCCAGATGAAGTCAATAATCACTGTGGAGTTGCCACTATAATTCATTAGAGCCGCTCACTGGGCCTCGGTAATCAGCTCAGAGAATGGAGTCAAAGTCTGAGATCACTGGGGAGAGAAAGCTGGAATCAAACATCTCAGCTCAAGTGAAAACAGTATCTAATAATCATTGCATTACAGCCTTTTACACTTTAAAGTGCTGAGTTTCCTTCTCAGTAATGAAAGGCGCGGTTTCAGAATCCCCCACTAATTCTGAGAATGTAACCCAGAATTTAAAAAAATTAAAAAATGATTATATAAACTGAAAGAAATAATGGCTATGATTTTTTGAAAAGTATTATGACATTTTGGTCTTTTTTTGTCCCCCAAGTCCACTTCATTGGTTAAACTCAGGAGTCCCTCACTGGTCTATTTCACCACTTACTACTCTGTTTCCTTTTTTGAAGTCTGCTTTTTTTTTCTACCTCAATGTTGGAGGCTTCAGGCATGCTCCTTGATTATCTTGTCTTCTTTATATTCAATTCATTTTCCAGGTGATATTATTCATTTTCACAGTTTTAAATAATGCTCAAATAACCATGAATCTTGAATTTATAAGTCTATCCTAGATTTTTTGCTTAACTTCTGACCCAGATACCCAATTTGACATGACAAATTGGCAACTCCGTTTGGATGTCTACAAAGATTTCAAATCCAACATGTTCAGAACTGAATCCCTCATTTCCCCCCTAAAAATACCTGCTCAAACTATCTCAGTTGATAGCAACTCCATCCTTCAGTTGTTCAGTCTCTGAACCTTGAAGTCATACTCTATTTCCCCTTTCTCTTACACTTGGCCTCCATTCCTGGGAACTGTGGACTTTATCTTCAAATGCACCCAGAATCCACTCACCACTCACTGCCTTCACTACTACTTTCACAGTAACAGTGAATATTCCTTTACCTGAATCAGTGTAAGAGCCACTTAAAAATTCTCCCTGCATCAAAGTTATATCTTTCCTCCCAGTCTATTCTAAAAACAGCAGAAAGTATAATCGTTTGAAAATATAAATCAGATAATGTGAATTATATATTTAAAATTTTGCAATGGTTTGCACAGAATAAAAACCAAAGTTCAAAAAATGGCCTCCAATGGACTACAGAATTTGGCCCACATTTACCCTCTTATTCATTTACTTCACTCCACCTAAGTCTCCTGCAGTTCCATTAACACCCCAGGCCTCCTACAGCTTTCGAACATTTGCCCTGGCTGCTGCTTCTGCCTGCAGTGTTCTTTCTCCTAATATCTAGATGACTATCTCCTTTAAAACCTTCAAGTCTTTGTTTAATTCATACTGACTCAATGTCCCTTTTTAAAATCATAGATTATTAACCTGCCAACTTCACTTTTCTATTCTAGTTCCATTTTTCCCCATTGCTTATACCATGTTTTAATCTATTGCAATAATTACTTGATTATTCTGTTTATTATTTATTACCTTTTTCTATTAGAAGGTAAGCACCATGAGGGACTGGATTATTTCTTGGTTCACTGCTGTAGAGCAAACACATCAAATGTCTGAAAGATAACAGACACTCAGAAATATGTTTTAAATAAATATTTTTCTTAAAAATATTTATCTCTTTAGATTGACACAATAATTGATGTTTCTCTAGAAGTCCTATAAAATATGTACATACACATGTGTGTATATATGTTCCTTAATTCTAATATATTTTACAAATAATTTGTTGTGTCACTAGTTAGAGTAAAATTGCCCTATGGCCAATGCATATAGTATTTACAGAAGTAAATTTGTACAAAACCCATTTGACTTCATTTAGTAAGAAGGAATCATGTTTAATAATTAAATGATAATACATATATAAAGAAAGAAACAAATACTGTGTAAAATAGAGAATGAAGGCATGTAGGACTGGAGATGGAGAGGTAAAATAAAAACAATATTACTAAAATAAAACTCACTTCTTAAAATTATTTATATAAGAATAATCACACAAAACCATCATACATAATCATTATGCTAACATTGTTTTCTTCCAGCCCAAATTATTTTTCCATTTCAGGTTAAGTTGTGGATAGAGAAGACACAGCAGTTATATCTGAATAGCAGGTTGATTCAGAAAAAAAAAATTTTTTTAATCTAACGTCATAAAAAGGAACAACTGATTAGCTGAGTTTTTAACTTTTCAACATGATTCAGGATGTTACAACCTACTGGACCCTTTTATTACTTTCTTACTGTCTGTCACATTTATATTGGTTGTACTCCATTGCTCTGTGGTATCTATATAGATGAGATGAAAAAGTATTGATTTGTCAGGAAAAATAAGTTTTCTATTGATGCATGACAAATTGCTCCCAAATTTAGCAATTTAAAACAATAAACATCTATTATCATGGTTTCTCTGGGCCAGGAATCGGATTTGTTTAGAGGAGTGGTTCTGGTTCAAAGTCTCTTTTGAATTGCAGTTAAATATAGGCCAGAATTGCAGTTTCACCTGAGTATTTGACTGAAGAAAGATATGCTTTCATGTTCACTAACATCACTGTCAGCAGACCTCAGGTCCTCACTACTGTCAACCAATGACTTCAGTCCCTTGCCAAATGGGCCTCTCCATATGCTACCTTAGTGTTTTCTAGACATGGTATCTGGTTTCCCCCAGAGCATATGATCTGCAAGGGTGGTGGGATGGCAGAACACCCATATTAAAAATATGACCATTTTTATAATCTAATCTGAGTAGTGACATTTCTTCAATATTCTATTCATTAGAAGAACATCATTACATTAAGTCCAAATTTAAGTGAAGAGTATTAGATAAAGATAAATATCAAGAGCAGGGATCAATGGGGGCCATCTGAGAGGCTGTCTATCATAGTCCAGCCTCTAATCTCTATTCATATCTTTCAATATGAAAATACATCCCCTGCAAAGGATCTCATAAAAGTCTTATCTCAATACAGAATCTACTCAAAACCTAGAATCTTATCTAAATCACATCAAGGGGTAAATGAAACACTGGTTTAATTCCTCAATGACAGGTCCTCAACGTAAATCCTCATTCTATAGACCTGTGAAACCACAGGGACAAGATATCTGAGCCCACATGCCCAACATACAATGGTGAGAAAGGTAAAGAATAAACTCTGTGTACATTTCTGTGCAAAAGGAGAAAAATGCAAAATACAAATGATCTGAAATTAGCAATTTTTAACTCAAATAGGCAAATGTTGGAAGTTTCCTGATTATGTTTCAAGGCCCAAGAATAACTTGCTTCAAAATCATAACTCTGTACTGATCTACCTGTAGAGGATTGAAGTATACAGAAAGCAACTCTATCCACCACTGACACAACAAACACCATTGGATATGCTGAGTTATATGGTCCCAGCAGCAAAGCAGCTATAGAGTAATTGCTGCTTCCTGTCCATCAGGTCCAGTCAGCATCTCATCAATGTTATAGAGCAGGTTCAATCCTGTGGATTGAAGGTAATATGGATGAAATTATGACACAGAGCTTTGGCAGACAGAATAATGATCTCTGCAAAATGTCCATGTTTTCATCTTGAATATGTTACCTTACATGGAAAAAGGGATATTGCAGGTGTGGTTAAGTTAAAGATCTTGACATGGGAAGAGTGCAGGTGAGCCCAGTGTAATTATAAGAGTCCTTATAGGAGGGAGGCAGGAGGCTCTAAGTTAGAGAAAAGGATGTGACAATGGGAGCAAAGCCACCCACATCCTACTCCCCAAAAGCTATGAATGTTAACTCATATGGCAAGTGGGATTTTGCGGACGTGACTGAATTAAGGATCTTGACATGGAGGGATTATCCTGGATTAGCCAGGTGGGTCCAAGTAATAGAAAGGGTCTTTGTAAAATGAATTCAAGACGACTCAGAGAAAAAGTAGGTGATGATGGAAGCAGATCACTCTAGTTGGAGCAATCTGTTTTGAATATGGAGAAAGGGACAACAAGGCAAGAAGTTAGAAGGCAGCTGTTAGAAGGTGGAAAAACAAGGAAAGCGATTGCATCCTTCAGAGCCTGTGGAAGGAACACTCCCTGCCAACACCTTAACTCCAGCCCAGGGACATGGAGTTCAGACCTCTGACCTCCAGATTATAAGAGGATAAACATGTATTATTTACGCCACTAAGCTCATGTTAATTTGTTACAGCAGTGATTTTGATACAATATGTAGAGAAAAAAGCATTTTTCAATTCAATATCTACCTATTAGTTTCCAGGGAATGTATTTATTTGCTCTTGCACTAAATCTCATCTGGTACAGCAGCCGCAACAGGAATCATCACAGAAGTTTGTAGTAATCTACTGTCATTTATCTGCCATATGGCCAAACTGGTGAATGGAAGGGAAATGTAGTAGTGTTAACCAAAAACTGTCAACTCAGAATGATTCTTGCCAAACCCCTGCACTGAGACTTCACCGAACTCCAGGGTAGCTTCCAGCAGCTTGAGGCTGAATCCTGGGATGACCCATCCCCCTTAAAATGCCTGCCTGAGGAAGGCTCAGTGCTGCCAGGAGATGTACTGTTTGCTCCAGCCAAAACCTGATGAAAGGCTGATAGGCCTTGAACCCCCTTTTAGAGCACTTATTTTAGAAATTATGCAATTATAAATCCTTTCTCTGCCCCTTTCAGATGTTAATGTTCTACCCTCCAAGAACTGTTGCTTCAAGAACCTGGGAGTCTTCTCTTTGAAATGAAAACATTCAAGAAATAACTTTCATCTTGCTTCGCAGTCCCTGTGGGAGGGGAACGTCCTATATTCTATGGGAGCCCTGCTCCAACTTGCACAACTAGCCCCTGACTGAACAAATACAAAAAATGTGTTTCTCTTCTACAAAAGTGCCAATTAGCAAACCCAGTTAACAAAGCCTAGTCACATGGATCAACCCTGCCCTTAATTCCCCTCAGTGTCTTCCTTTAGCATGCCCTAACATTTAAAAATTCTTCTGCCTTTCATCTCTGTGAAGTGGAGCTCAGTTTATACTGAATTTTCTTCCCTACTGTAGTAGTTTTAACTGAATAAAATCTGACTTTACCACCTTTCACTACTCTCCAGCTTCATTTCTCTTTGACAGTAAGAATTACCACAGTTGAATTTCCCAAGTACTTGGTGGGGCCACCCACCTTTGCAAACTCTCCAGAAATGAGGTGTTGCTTCTGTTTTGGTTTATTCCATCCATATAATAGAGGCAGTTCCAATGGTTTATATTTGGCCTTTCGTACCATAACAACTCTTACTTCACAGGTTAGAGAACTAAGGCAGATATTCTACTGACAGTTGACTATGTCTATTTCAACTATATTTATGGAACTGGGGAAATAACCACAGAATGGGTACAGAAACTTACTGGAAACATTATAGGGTTAACTACAGCCAAAACTCCATTGATCACCTGACCATTAGCCTCTATACTCTGTCTAATGGATTACAGTGGCGTTTGGATCTCTAGGACTTAGTTACATTTCTTATTCAGTATTCTATAATCCGTAAAATGTCCAATTATGATTCCTTCTTAATTAGGGAAGGAATTTATTCTTGAAAATGTCTGCAGTTCTCTTTAGGGAAGGCAGGGAAGAAAACTGACAGTATAAATTTTTGTCAGTGTATGGCCCTTTCCTCAGAGGGATCTAGCATTCCATTCATTTAAGAGGCTCTGGGTCTGTGAACTGGCTTAGGTATGGGAACTGAATGAGTGAGGGACCACAGTTCTTTGTTTTGGTTATTCAGTTCAAATTTTTGTTTAAATCTAAAGCTTTCTCATTTATACAGATGAAGTAACACTTTAGTTCTCTGCCCATCTATTTCCCTCTAGGGACAGCGTGAATCAACTAGCCAACACCAAACACCTCTGCCAGTCAGAATATTCTGGTTACTACTTTTGCTCAACTGTCCATTACAGTGCTTTCTCAGAGAAATAATATCTGCATGTATATCTGGAGCTTTCCTTCTACTTTCCAAAAATCACACAAGAATCCCTTGTGTCCCACCATAGTAGAAATGGAATTCTGGGAAATGAGTTCAGCCACATTGGCAGATTTCAGTGCAGAAACACCACAATATCATTAAACACATATCCTCTCTACTTCTAAGGAAAATTGTTTGTAATTTCTGCTCTTTTAGGAGCGTTTACCTAAAAATGAAGGACAATATTCTATCTAAAACTTAGAATGCAGACTTTTTATTTCATAGTTTTTCACGGAAATACATACACCTGGAATTGGTTGCAATATGTAGCCTTTTAAAAATTATCTATAGTTATTTTGGTCACAAGCACAGAAAACTGGCTTGGCTTAACTTACTAAGCTATTGTGAAATATGATTTCTCCCCAGTAACCCCAAATTTTTAATGAATTCCACAGACCTCATAAATAATTTGTTTAATTGAAATATTTTTGATAACATGACATAGGGGTGATTTTTGCATCCATGGGGGTTATGATAAAAATAAAAGGGCAGGCACATGAAAGAGTTCCAGGAAACAGCAGAGATTGTAAATACGTTAAGCAACATAGCAACAAACAAGCAATCAGGAAAATCAGGAAGGGAATGTTGCAGATTCCCAGGCCCCAGAGTTAGAATGCTGCTATCCAGTTTTACAATGGATCTCTCTAGATCTCCCAGCCTGAAAAGGACTCTGTAATACCAAATGAAAGGTTTTCTTTTTGTTTTGTTTTGTATTCCATTTGCCTAACACAATAATCTCATTACAATGATGTCTTCAATTTGGTTTCAGGGAATTTCTAGGCTCTGTTTTCCTTTCCATAAAAAATATTTAATGAAGTTTTCAATACCATTAGATCTATAGAATTTCTATTCTACTATCATCAAGAAATGTTCACAGTCTTAAATTCAGGATATCCAGTACCCATCTTTTGTGAGCAGGGGCTTAACAAGAGATATTCCTTGTCCTGAGCACACTGAACTCCACTCAGTGAGACTAATATGGGAATACATTTGAAGGAGCCTCTTGAGTTCAAGTCGGGAAACTAAAACTAAACTTTCAGCATCATCCAGTCCAGAAGGAGGCACTTTCAAATAGGAAATAAAATTATCAATTATAAGTTTGAGAAATGTGAAAACCAAGGTCCCAAACTTTTGACAAAATAAAGACAAAGCAGAAAGAGGATTAATTGAAAAAGCTATCCAGTTATTTTCCACATTCCAATACTCCCATACACTTATTAGCAGAGATTAAAAAAGCATCAATAAAATGCAACCATATCAAATACTAGTTGAAGTGATATGTTTACATACATGCATAAATAAATTGGGAAAGTATTATTTGGGGCTTAAATCATGTGGAATCAAAATGCTTTCATTATACTATCTATTTTTTTTTAATTTTAAGGTTGAAATTAAAGTAATTGTCACATAAATAAATAGTGTTCTTAAAGACATCTTCAGCTTTCTCCCAAATTAAAAAAAATAATTGATATGTAAGAACTCCAACCTTACTTTTATGAAGAAATTAATATGCATTAATTTGTATATATAGTCCTGCATTGTCTACATTTTCTTTGTATATATCTCAATAAAATTTATTTAAATATGTTGAAACAATAACATTTAAAACACTGTGTTCAAAAACAATTATTTAAAAGTTACATGAAAGAATTCTCATGATTTTCTTGTAATTGAATAGATGGAATGTATCTTATTAAATTTTTTAATGACTGAAAATCTAAGCTTATAGTTACAGCAAAATAGCATATAATAAAATTTATTGAATTAAAACAATTCTATATTAAAGAGCTTTATATTAGTTCATTCTGTCAATTAAGTTTAAAAACTCCTTAAAATGATTTTGTACTCATATGTCAATATGTTCACTAAAAGAAATCTGGTTTCACTATCCATAGATAGTGAAAAGTTCAACTTTAGCCTTGACTTTTCTCAAATTCTCTCATTCAGTTTTTCAGAATGGTCTGAATTAATGAGTCATTTTTATGAGAAAACTCTGAAAGAAACATTAAAATGATGAATGTGTCACAAACTGAGGAGGGAGCTGGTATTGTAAAAAAGAGCTTAATATTTCTAATAATAAATAATTCTCTCAACTGCTGAATTTTCAGTTCAATACCTTCTCAAGAAGATGTCAGAATGAAGCATTAAAGGTTGCTCCACTCCATCAGAATGGGAATAGAGTGGCAATCTTGAGGAGAAAGCAACTGGAGAAATCAATAAAGCTCCACAGGATGGCTCCAGAGAACAGAATGGAATTAGTAGTACGAGCACTTATGGCAGACTAGACATTTTCAAGATATTCTTTCATTTATCTCTCACAACAAAACTAGATACGATTTTCCTTAATGTAAGGGTGAGGGGAATGTGGCTTAAAAAGCTTAAGTGACATGAAAGAATAAGACAATTGTAATTCGTTAAGTCAAGATTAGAGATCTGTCAGGGCCAGCCCAGTGTGGTCCACGGAGCTGTAGCATTAGTACCACCTGGGAGGTTGTGGGTTGAGTTTGCTCTCCTTGGTTCTTGACCCCACTGAAACAAAGAAAGTCAGAGACACAACAGCAAAGGAGAGTGAAAATTTTATTTGACTACAATCCAGGGGAAGAGTGGGGCAGAGTACAGGTAGACAAAGGCTCCAGGGAATGGTGTATTTATCATGTCCTAGCTGGGAGACACTTCTTTTGATTGACAGGGTGAGGTCATTTGATTGACAGCTCTAGTTACACACCTATTAGTGTGCATGTCTTTTCCCAAAATGCACACAGAAAAAGCCCATGGGTTGGGGCAGGGGAGCAAAACCACTATTTTATTTTAATGAGATTATGATGAGGTGTGGTTGGGGGGGATCTTAGTTTTGTTCGATTGTGCCTTACTGTGACCTGGGAAGTTATCTCCCTGCAAAGCCTTTGTTGTCTTCATGTGGGACACCCCCCCACTAACTGGGCAATTTTTTCCTTGAACCTTATCTTCCCCTTCCCCAGCTGCTCATGTCTATTTTGCTGCCCAATAGGTGGAAATGACTACAGTTCCCCCCTCTCAGATGTCCTGAATCACAGTTAGCAGAGGTATTACTCAGAAATTGGTTCTAACAAGCTTTCTAGGCAATTCTAATGTATGCTAGTACAGTTTTTGAAAGTACTGCCCTATACCACACAAGTGACTTCATTTATCATATTTACAACTACATGTCCTTGTACAAACCACTGAACTCTATATATCATTTAATCATCCTTTAAAAAAAAGATGGAAAAATTATCTTTCATGCCTTTCTCAGAGGACCTTTTAAAAAGAATGTTATATCCTGAGAAGCATTATAAAATACAAATATTGAAATGTGTTATCAGCAATCATAACTATTACAGTTATTTTATGTTACCATGTATGAAATACTTATAAATTAAAACACTTTAAAAAAAGCAACTGAAATATCTCCCCATCTTATTATTTTCATCGCCTTTCTCAAGATTTTAGCAGTTGCCCTTGACTACAACAGTAACTGATGGCCTTGTAAACATGATTTTATCATTTGAGCATCTGCCTTCCCAACTTTAGAAACAATTAACTTCCTTAGATCATTAAAATCAAAATTGGAACTGAACTGTTTGTTTTTAGAACAAGATTGCTGGATCTCAACAATACTTTGCTAAGGGTAGTGCGAATTAAAATTGAAAGTCATCATTCATATCTTAATTTAATAGCAGGTTTGAGCCAGCCTTAGAGACTAAACATCAAGCATTCAGATATGTGATCTGTCAGAAGTGGAATAACCTTGTAGAAACAGGGGTTTGGGCTTTGTTTCACAATGGTTAAGTCCTTTCAATTCAGTATGATGTGAATTTGTGGGTGTATTGTATGCATAAAAGTGTATGAAGAACACATAAACAAATTATGTTTTTCAAAATTTCCAAATGAAAATAATTCTGAAATTCAGAATACTTGCTGAATATAGGCTGTGTATATCTTCCTCCTGTTTTTCTCAACTCCAGAATTTTGTATTAAGGCCTCCTCTATCTCAGCATTTCTCAAATTAGTACATGTACTCTCCTCATCTCTCATTTTTAGAACAATAAATACATAAACAAAGGACATAGGTACAAGCATACACATTACATGGCCACCCAAAATAACCTAGAATCAAACACTTTTAAACATTTTGGGGATTATACTGAGTGTAAAGTGATCAAAGCAGGGATCTGTGTGTGTGTATCTACCTCTGTCTATATCCTCAGTCTCTCTCTATCTCACACACACACACAAAGGTTTGGATGCACATGTATATCACACACATACATCCTGAGGGCCATTTGTGAAGGTTTGGGCTGGTCATGTTTGGATTTGTAAGGTGTCCATTACTGTGGAGAGGGAGCATCCTGCTTTGTAAAGGTCAGACTCTGGAACCCCTTCCTTGTTTTGTTATCCTGTTCCACTGCTTAACAATTATGTTAACTTTGAACAAGTTACTTAACCTTTCGGTAACTCAGTTTCTGATCTATAAAATACGGTTACCAAAAGGGATAAGCATTAAATAGTAAACATTTATAAATCTTCTCTTAGAAGAGTTCCCAGCACGTAACACTTACTGAATGTGTTTTACACTTAAACATAAATGAAATATAAAATAAATAAATAAATGAAATATTTTTATGAGAAAATGTAGAAATTTTGTCTCTTCTGAGGTTAATAGCAATATATTTGTGTGTGATAGGGACCAACCAAATTAAAACAGCATTCTCCCAGAGTCTGATCTTTTCCAGGATCATCAAATAAATTTTTGAAACAACTCTAACTTTGCAACTTTGCTGTTAAACATTTCTAGACGATATGCTTTACAAATGTGAGAATAAACAACTGAATCTAGCTGTGTCAAGTCAATTTCCATATCCACTGAGACCACCTAATATCTTTTTCCTTAAAAATGTATATTGTATTACAGAAGAAGACTTGCATGAGGTAACACCATAGTTAGTTTTTGTGATGTGGTATATTCATAAAAGAGGTCGTAAATGAGATAAACCAATCAAAGAACCAGCTGATAAATATCAGGTGCTTTTAAGGGAACAACTGTAGCCTAAAATAACAGAACCATAAATTGTTACTAAGTCAAAGATAACAAAAGCAGTGTGTTGTGTGTGTGTGTGTGTGTGTGTGTGTGTGTGTGTGTGTGTATGTGTTTAAATGGGTTTTGCCTGTGAACAGTCAGAGAATGATGATTCTAAAATCTTATAATGAACAGCATTTAAAAATTTGAGTCTGATAATAATGAAAATGTTACAATGGAGAAAAGAATGAGCAAGAACATGAGGAAATATTGAATGAATTCAAGGAACACAGAAAAAGCAGGCTGAAGTAAGGTTATATATATATACTTCTGATATCATTGATGCCATGCATGGATTCACACAAGATTTGATGAACTTTATGAAAATATAAGCATAATATAATATCATTTCTATGAGAAATTGAACATCTGGTAGTTAAGAAATCACTGAATTTAAGATACACTTCTGAGCAGGGTTTTGATTATTACAACCTTCTGGAAAATATGACAAAATATGCAATTAAAGTCTAAAACATGAATACATCTTGTCCTCCCAATTCTACATCAGTAAATCTATTTTAAGTAGTAATCACCAATAAAGTGTGTGTGTTGTGTATGTATATATATATATGTATATATATGAACGAGCATATATATGACAGTTTATTGCAGGTTATTTACAAATGTAAAAAACAAACATAAATAAGCAATGATAATTACTAAATTAATTCTTTAGTATCTATAAAATAAAAGTTTCACATTGTTTTAGAATATTTTTAATGACTTGAAAAAGTGTATATAAATGTAATATTGTGAAATGATGTATATAAGAAATGAGAACATAAAACTACAGTTATAATTTTTACTATATAGTTTCATATATATCCATAAGCAGATGTACATATATTAGTGAAAGTGAATAAAACAAAACGTGCTCAGTGGTGATTACAGGCGACTTTTATTTTTTCTATAGTGGCTATTTCTCTGATGTACAGATACTGCCTCTTTAATGACCAATGTTCCAAAATCAAAGTTAAGTTATATATAATCCAAAATTGGGTGCTTGGGATTGTATGAGAGGAAATAATCTGCACATCAAAACCTTAACCAATTTGTCCAACCACAAAGTTCACTCTAATTACTTAAACTATGATTTTTAAATAGATTTTAAATGTATTCAAATACAATTTTGCGGGGAACTTCTATTTTCCACATGTATGTGCATGCATACTTTATATTATCTCTCTTTTCTCCTTTTCTCTTAAAAAGAATCTCTGGACTTTTAGATTTATTTAATCAAATAACAGTTAATAAAATATTTTCCAGTAATTGAAAAGCTGTTTTTATGAAATTTGGGCCTTTGGGTTTTCCATGTCCCTGTTGTGTGTAATATGTAGGCTCCACGCGACCTGGCAGGACCCGAGCACTCCCCAACCCCAGCGCACTGGCAGGAGGAGAGGATTCAGAGCCGGGAGGGAGTGGAAGTGCACCCCGCGAAGTAGCCAGCCCCAGTGATCTGTGCAGGGAGCGCTGACCCACATTGCGCAGTGCAGCGGAGATTGGAGAGACAGAAGGGCAGGATCTGAGCGGGGAATGTGCCAGGGGGCTTGCAGCCGGCTCCCGGGAAGGAAAAAAAAAAAATCGCACGTTCTTCAGCGGTCTTAAAGAGAAAGGAGCCCAGCAGAGGAGTCAGATCGCCCCAGCACACTCAGCCCAGCAGGCTGGGAGTCCTGGGGAGTTTCAGACACCTTAGCTGGTGACTGGGGAAGCGTAGCCATACTTAAACTTCTCACTGAGATCAACAGCCTCCTATTAGTTCCCAAAGCGGCCAGAGTGATAAAGGGCCCTGCGGAGCGGCACAGCCATGGCTGCGGAATAGTGGGCAATAGCGCCACCTACAGCATTCCCACAGAATCTACTCCCAGTGGGCGGGTTTTTTTTGTTTTTTTTTTGTTTGTTTGTTTTCTTTCTTTCTTTCTTGTTTTTTTCTTTTTTTTCCCTCTTTTTAAACTCTTAAAGAGCCCAGCTGACATACGTGGCAACTACCAGTGACCAATTCTATAGCCATGAAAAGACAGAGGAATATGGTTCAGACTAAAATGAACCAGACAACCCCAGAGAGGGAGCCTGAAGGGATGGAAATGCACAGTCTTCCTGAAAAAGAATTCAGAATAAAATTCATAACCATGCTGATGGACCTACAGAGAAATGTGCAAGAGCTGAGAGAGGAAGTGAGGGAAGTGAAGAAAGTCAAGGCAGAAATCAGACAAGCGATCGACGGGCTTAACAGCAGACGGATGAGATGCAAGAGACTGTTAACGGAATAGAAATCAGAGAACAGGAATATAGAGAAGCTGAGGCAGAGAGAGATAAAAGGATTTCTAGGAATGAAAGAATATTAAGAGAACTGTGTGACCAATCCAAACGGAACAATATTCGCATTATAGGAGTACCAGAGGAAGAAGAGAGAGAAAAAGGGATAGAAAGTGTCTTTGAAGAAATAATTGCTGAAAACTTTCCCTCGCTGGGGAAGGAAATAGTCTCGCAGTCCACCGAAGCGCACAGATCTCCCAACAAGAGTGACCCAAGAAAGACAACACCAAGACACATAATAATTAAGATGGCAAAGATCAAAGATAAAGACAGGGTATTAAAGGCAGCTAGAGAGAGAAAAAAGATCAACTACAAAGGAAAACCCATCAGACTATCATGAGACTTCTCAACAGAAACCTTACAGGCCAGAAGAGAATGGCATGATATATTTAACGTTATAAACAGAAGGGCCTTGAACCAAGAATATTGTATCCAGCACAGTTATCATTTAAATATGACGGAGGGATTAAACAATTTCCAGACAAACGAAAGTTGAGAGAGTTTGCCTCTCATAAACCACCACTACAGGATATCTTAAACGGACTGCTCTAGAGGGAAGCACTTCTAAGGCTAAAAATATGTCACCGAGAAAATAAAATCATAGCAAAGAAAGCAGACCATCCAAATACTAACTAAAGGCAAAGAATAAAACACCTAGTATATAAAGAATGGAGGAGGAATAATAAGAAGGGAGAGAAATAAAGAAACATCAGACTGTGTTTACAATTACTTAACAAGAAAGGTAAGTTAGATTGTTAGATAGTAAAGAAGCAACCCTTGAACCCTTGGTAACGATGAATCTAAAGCCAGCAATGGCAATAAGTACATATCTATCAATAATCACCCTAAATGTAAATGGACTGAATGCACCAATCAAAAGACACAGAGAAACAGAATGGATAAAAAAGCAAGACCCATCTATATGCTGCCTACAAGAAACTCACCTCAAATCCAAAGATATACACAGACTAAAAGTGAAGGGATGGAAAAAGATATTTCATGCAAACAACAAAGAGAAAAAAGCAGGTGTTGCAGTACTTGTATCAGACAAAATAGACTTCAAAACGAAGAAAGTAGCAAAAGATAAAGAAGGACATTACATAATGATAAAGGGGTCAGTCCAACAAGAAGATATAACCATTATAAATATATATGCACCCAACACAGGAGCGCCAGCATATGTGAGACAAATACTAACAGAATTAAAGGAGGAAATAGACAGCAATGCATTCATCTTAGGAGACTTCAACACACCACTCACTCCAGAGGACAGATCAACCAGACAGAAAATAAGTAAAGACACAGAGGCACTGAACAACACACTAGAACAGATGGACCTAACAGACATCTACAGAACTCTACACCGAAAAGCAACTGGATACACATTCTTCTCAAGTGCACATGGAACATTTTCCAGAAAAGACCACATACTAGGCCACAAAAAGAACCTCAGTAATTTCAAAAATATTGAAATCCTACCAACCAACTTCTCAGATCACCAAGGTATAAAACTAGAAATAAATTTTAGAAAGAAATCAAAAAGGCTCACAAATACATGGAGACTTAACAACACTCTCCTAATTAATCAATGGGTTAACGACCAAATCAAAACAGAAATCAAAGAATATATGGAGACTAATGACAACAACAACACAAAGCCACAACTTCTGTGGGACGCAGCAAAGGCAGTTCTAAGAGGAAAGTATACTGCAATCCAGGCCTATTTAAGGAAGGAAGAACATTCCCAAATGAATAGTCTAAAGACACAATTACTGAAATTGGAAAAAGAAGAACAAATGAAGCCCAAAGTCACCAGAAGGAGGGACATAATAAAGATTAGAGAAGAAATAAATAAAATTGAGAAGAATAAAACAATAGAAAAAATCAATGAAACCAAGAGCTGGTTCTTGAAAAAATAAACAAAATAGATAAACCCCTAGCCAGACTCATTAAGAGAAAAAGAGAATCTACACACATAAACACAATCAGAAATGAGAAAGGAAAAATCACGACGGACCCCACAGAAATACAAAGAATCATAAGAGAATATTATGAGAATCTATATGCTAACAAGCTGGAAAACATAGAAGAAATGGACAACTTCTTAGAAAAATACAACCTTCCAAGACTGACAAGCAAGAAACAGAAAAACTAAACAGGCCAATCATCAGCAACGAAATTGAATTGGTAATCAAAAAACTACCCAAGAACAAAACCCCCGGGCCTGAGGGATTCACCTCTGAATTCTACCAGACATATAGAGAAGAAATAACACCCATTCTCCTTAAAGTTTTCCAAAAAATAGAAGAGGAGGGAATACTTCCAAACTCATTCTATGAAGCCAGCATCACTCTAATACCAAAACCTGTCAAAGATATCACCAGAAAAGAAAATTACAGACCAATATCCCTGATGAATGTAGATGCAAAAATACTCAACAAAATATTAGCAAATCGAATACAAAAATACATCAACAGGATCACACATCATGATCAAGTGGGATTCATCCCAGGAATGCAAGGATGGTACAACATTCGAAAATCCATCAACATCATCCACCACATCAACAAAAAGAAGAACAAAAACCACATGATCATCTCCATAGATGCTGAAAAAGCATTTGACAAAATTCAGCATCCATTCCTGATTAAAACTCTCAACAAAATGGGTATAGACGGCACGTACCTCAACATCATAAAGGCTATATATGACAAACCCACAGCTAACATCATACTTAACGGCGAGATGCTGAAAGCTTTTCATCTAAGATCGGGAACAAGACAGGGATGCCCACTCTGTCCATTGTTATTCAACATAGTACTGGAGGTCCTAGCCACAGCAATCAGACAAAAGAAAGACATACAAGGCATCCAGATTGGTAAAGAAGAAGTCAAATTGTCACTATTTGCAGATGACATGATATTGTACATAAAAAACCCTAAAGACTCCATTCCAAAACTACTAGAACTAATATCTGAATTCAGCAAAGTTGCAGGATACAAAATTAACACACAGAAATCTGTTTCTTTCCTATACACTAATGATGAAGTAACAGAAAGAGAAATCAGAAAAACAATTCCATTCACAATTGCATCAAAAAAATAAAATACCTAGGAATAAACCTAACGAAGGAAGTGAAAGACCTGTACTCTGAAAACTACAAGACACTCCTAAGAGAAATTAAAGAGGACACTAACAAATGGAAATGCATCCCATGCTCTTGGCTAGGAAGAATAAATATTGTCAAAATGGCTATACTACCTAAAGCAATCTACAGATTCAATGCAATCCCTATCAAACTACCAACAGCTTTCTTCAATGAACTGGAACAAATAATTCTAAAATTCATATGGAACCACAAAAGACCCCGAATAGCCAAAGCAATCCTGAGAAGGTGGAATAAAACAGGGGGAATTACACTCCCTGACTTCAAGCTCTACTACAAAGCCACAGTAATCAAGACAATTTGGTATTGGCACAAAAACAGACCCACAGACCAGTGGAACAGAATAGAAAATCCAAACATTAACCCAAACATATACAGTCAATTAATATTTGATAAAAGTGCCTTGGATATACAATGGGAGATGACAGCCTCTTCAGCAGCTGGTGTTGGAAAAACTGGACAGCTACATGTAAGAGAATGAAACTGGACTACTGTCTAGCCCCATACACAAAGGTAAACTCAAGGTGGATCAAAGACCTGAATGTAAGTCATGAAACCATAAAACTCTTAGAAAAAAACATAGGCAAAAATCTCTTGGACATAAACATGCATGACTTCTTTATGAACATATCTCCGTGGGCAAGGGAAACAAAAGCAAAAATGAACAAGTGGGACTATATCAAGCTGAAAAGCTTCTGTACAGCAAAGGACACCATCAGTAGAACGAAAAGACATCCTACAATATGTGAAAATATATTCATAAATGACATATCCGATAAGGGGTTGACATCCAAAATATATAAAGAACTCACACACCGCAACAAAACAAAAGGCAAATAATCCAATTAAGAAATGGTCAGAGGACATGAATAGACACTTCTCCAAAGAAGAAATTCAGATAGCCAACAGGCACATGAAAAGATGCTCCACATCGCTAATCATCAGAGAAATGCAGATTAAAACCACAATGAGATATCACCTCACACCAGTGAGGATGGCCAACATCCAAAACACAAACAACAACAAATGTTGGCGAGGATGTGGAGAAAAGGGAACCCTCCTACACTGCTGGTGGAACTGCAAATTAGTTCAACCATTGTGGAAAGCAGTATGGAGGTTCCTCAAAAAACTCAAAATAGAAATACCATTTGACCTAGGAATTCCACTCCTAGGAATTTACCCTAAGAATGCAGCAGCCCAATTTGGAAAAGACAGATGCACCCCTATGTTTATTGCAGCACTATTTACAATAGCCAAGAAATGGAAGCAACCTAAGTGTCCATCAGTAGATGAATGGATAAAGAAGAAGTGGTACATATACACAATGGAATATTATTCAGCCATAAGAAGAAAACAAATCCCACCATTTGCAACAACATGCATGGAGCTAGAGGGTATTATGCTCAGTGAAATACGCCCAGCCAAAAAAGACAAGTATCAAATGATTTCACTCATATGTGGAGTATAAGAACAAAGAAAAAATACTGAAGGAACAAAACAGCAGCAGACTCACAGAACCCAGGAACGGACTAATAGTTACCTAAGGGAAAGGACTGGAGAAAATGGGTGGGAAGGGAGGGATAAGAGGGAAAAAGGGGCATTACGGTTAGCAGACGTAATGTTGGGGGCGCCCGGGGAGGGCTGTACAACTCAGAGAAGACAAGTAGTGATTCTATAGCATCTCACTACGCTGATGGACAGTGACTGTAATGGGGTTGGTGGGGGGGACCTGATGAAGGTGTAGTTTAATAACCATAATATTGCACATGTAATTGTAGATTAATGATAATAAAATAAATTATATTAAAAAAATATGTAGGCTCCATTTGTCTGAGGATTTGAGTTAGGCTTCTGTATGCAGCAACATGGTTGAATGTTTGTGAATGTCCTTAAAGAAAAAAAAGGCAGAAGAAAGTAGTTGTAGTGGGATGCTCTATTTGAACAGGACTTGCAGGCGTCAGTGGAAAGAGACCAAGGAGTACCGTGTCAATGACTTGCAGGGTTCAGTATCTCTGCCAAGTTTCTACATACCACAGGCAATCCCCCTGAGATCAGAGAAGGGGTTATTCTACTAGATTTTCAAAACATTTTTGTAGACATTTCTGGTTACTATCTAGGATAAAGAAAGAACAAAATGTGCTTTTAGACTTCCTCCTTAGGAAAAGAATTTCCAAAGTAAAGGCGCCCGCATAGTAAAGGTAAAATTTTTCTTGAAGAGGGAAGGGGTGGCCCTATTTTTATTAAAATGCTTTCAAACTTACATCTCTGTGTTCCATTTTTTCCCCTTGAATTTTATAAGCTGAAAATAAGTGAAGTAAAATATTTTTACCGAGGCACTTTTCTTGAAATAAGATGGACTGACATGAAAATAGAGACAAGAACATATTGAGGATACATGGACAAAATTCTGGAGGTGCCCTAAAACTGTGTGAACTGGCAGAGCAGAAATATGAGATAAAAAGATGAAAAACTGCCCAAGAGATAAGTCTTGAGCTTTAAAAACTGACTGTGATAAAGTTGGTCGTGTATTACACTCAGGTTGCTCCTCCTCCTCCCCATCTCTGTTGAAGGAGAGATTAATCCCTCAAAGAGAACCTTGCTAACACTTCAGAAATCCAATTTGTGAACAATGCTCAAGTGTCTGAGGATACACATTTATAATCTTAACAACCTAGTCACTCTAAACTTGAAGGAACCTGTCATTCATTTTCAAATATCAGAGGACGACATACCCTGAGAAGAAAATTAACATCATAAAGAAAGAAAATTTTCTGAAAAACTGAAGAAAGAACTAATAAAAGATAGAGGTAATTCTGTTCCCCTGGCAACAATGTTTAGCTGGGTGGCCCTAGGTCAAAATATTTCAGGTTTAATATTTTGGTTGGAAGATGTAATGATTTTTTTTTCATGTTCTTTACTAAATACTTAAGGTATGGAGAAGGCCTGCTTCAAAGTAGGTGAAAGTGGCAGGAGAGAAAGTCTCAAAAGAAAAATAATAATGATTATGTTTCATATTTAAAGTATGGGTCTCACATACTAAAATCCATCTCAAAACTTAAAATTAAAATACTAAGTTGAGTCTCATAAACCTTTTAAAATTATTAATGTCACTAAATTTTCATTTTCTCATCTGTAAAATGACAATAACATTTATCATAGTTGCTGTGAAGATTAATGAGAAAATTATAAAAGTTGTAGTAGAGTTCTTGACACAGAATAGGAGATTGTTAAATATCAGCTATGCTACTATCAGTACTTCAAAGATCAACTCAACTATTACCACTATTACCAATATTAATATCAACAGTGATAATTTATGTTGTTTTAAAATTTTTATTGGTACTCAGTTTTTATATATCCTATTATTACAACCTTCTGTTTTTAACTACTTGCTCATAATAAACTAAATACAAGATAGAAGTTTAAAAATATTTATCCCTGTTTTTCTTTAAATTTGCTATAATATCCTGTCAAAAAACCTCCCAAGAAATGCTATCGAACAGCTAAAATTTAGGAGAAAATGTGTTTATCATTTTCTCTGATTTAAAATAAAACCATAGAGAAATTATTTGGCAAAATTCTTTTCTGAAGCCTGCATTGGCATATATAGAAACAGTTAATATTAAATGAAAACGTTTTACCTGTGTTATGAATGATTTAAGTTAAAAAAATTTTTTTTAATTTAAAAATACACTTTCAGAGTTGAGGATGAGTACCCCATGGTTCCTGAGTTTATAATTTACAATTCCAGCTCAAATATAGAGACTCAACAGTGTCCATGAATCCCAATTCAGAATTCTCAGGGACAGAAGATGATTGTTCCAGCATGAGGCAGCAGCTTATCTTGTCTGATTAGTTGTGGCCAAAATGACAGTGTCACTGTGTCACAACAGGACTTGATCCCTGGGGGTCAGGAAGGCAATTCCCAGAAATAAGAAAGAGGTCATTGTGAAATGGGAAACGTATCTTTATCATCTAATATCATTCTTGAGGCTGAATACACCATGGGTTGGCTTATACCAGCTGCTTTCCAGAAACTCTTGTCAATGTGAAATGATGTTCAATGTAAAATTCTCTTCGAAATATACCCTATGACCACACTGCACATAGAGACCTCCCTTTTCCCCACAGCCCAGTGGCTGCTTGGAAATCTTTTGCCATTCTTCATGAGTTATATTGAGTAAAAGCAAATTGAAAAACGAAGCTAAATTTTCTTGGTAGTTCTGTAGTGCATTTGTTGAGCATGGTTTATAGATGCTGATTAACGGTGTAATTTATCTTTCACAGACAGGATTCCAGTTATGTTAGAAGTATAACAAAAGGTCTGATGATTTGGTTAGCCAAGAAAGTCAGTTCAGTGAGAAATATAAAAGCAGTCAGGTCAGTTGTATGCTATTATATAGAGAGACCAATAAAAGCTACAACAGCCACAAAAATCATCTGATTGGTTGGTTGAATATATTTTTAAATGATGAGTTGGACTGATGAAGAGAAAATAACAGAGTAGAGTTAGGATAGGGCCATGTCCTAATTAAAATTCTGGGTGGGCTATCATAATGATCTCACTTTAGCTTTTATGATTCTCTATGTACCTTTTTAAGCCCTTGCATTTCTTTTGTCCATTGTCTTAATTTTACTTCACCAGCAATAAGAGGAAGTTGAATTATGTTAGGTTGTCTGATGACTTGAATTTTACTGAGTCCCTGCAGTAAGTAAACTTTGATCATGTGTTATATGCACTTGCAACTCTCTTAAATGGAAAATAAGGGCAACTGAGCAAAATAGCCTCAAATCCACTTCTAGATGTCAAAACCTGAGAAAATTTAGAATAATTAATACTTTTAGTTTTAGACTAGTATTTAAGTGCAACATTTGGCTTCTGATATGAATAAAGTTCAAGATTTCTTTCAGAACCAAGGGAATGTTTTTTGCTTCTATGGTGACTGTTTAAAAACCACATATGTATTTTCCTCTAGAGGCATCTGACAACAGTTAAACAGGATAATTCTCTTAGAAATATTTACATTTCCAAAGAAGAAGCTAGGGAAGAAGGCAATTAACCCAAACACTAAACACAGATGAATGCTATGTGATAGAAACCCATAGAAGAAATATTTGGCATAGGAGTTATTCCATTTCATATTTCCATTTACATCAACCTTCAAAACTGGTATATGTTTCCAATGGTTTAAAAAATAAAATCCCTCAGTTATAAAAGTTACCTTAATATATTATAGAAAAGCCATCTTAATATATTGAGGCATAACTTAGCATCTTCGGTCATGTCTGTTTCAGTTGGCACTTCAACATAAAACATTGTTTATATTGCTTAATTACCCCAAAAGTCATCTTTGAGGATGACTATATTGAAATCTAAAATGGGATAGATAATTGTGTGTAACTACATAGTAGTAATTTTGCTCCTCTGACTTTGAAACTCCAGAGTTAGGAAATATTTTCTGATTTTTTCTGTAAGGGAGCTGTGACAGTTATCAGTGTATTTCCTGTCAGTTCTAAGTCCATGCTTTTTTGAAATGCTTTTTGCAATGATAATTCTGGGGCTGAATTCTGTAAACATTTATCCTTTGTTACCTAGAGCAATGTTGGGTCTTTTCATAGACGATAGAGGAGGGCCATTGTGAGGCTGTAGCAAAAGTAAGATGCCTATCTCCCTGGCTATGGGTTGTTGTTCTGCGGGCGCTCCTCTAGTAGTTGGAGGCTCAGTGTCATCTAAGTGGTCCTTGCAAACCAGCTCCAGTTCATCTGCACACTTCAGCAGATTTCTTGGCCACCCTGTGGACTATTATGACAAACCAGCTTTGGCCTGCCCGCACTATCTTGTGAATTTGTCTTCTGAGGTTCACCCCTACGGTCCTCATCTGTTCCATCTGTCAGTTCTCTCTCCTCTGGTGGATGATTTCTGTGTTTCTGTGGCAGCCACACATTTTTCTACAAGTTCAGAATCTTAGCCTCAGAAAGGATGGAGGTGGAGGCCACAAGATATTCTCTTAAGTTCTTACTTCTACTTAGTTCTGAGTTTTCTCTTCCTTGTTCATTATTTCTCAGAGATTCTAGGTGCTCCCTGCATTTGCTTGTTCTGTATTCCTAGAGTGCTACTTTGCAACCTTTTTAGTTGTTACTCTTTTTACTAGTTAATAATGATTGACATTAAATTGCCCCTGTTCAAATTGTCGATGTGGCTTTTACTTCATGACTGACAGAGATGCATACTGATATTTAAAGTCACACTTAAAAGCTTAAATTGTTATTAGTGGTGAATCCTCTATCAGAAAATATCACTAACTGTCAAAGAAATAGTGTTAAAGATAACCAATTCAAGTAAGAAGGGTTCAATTATTTTAATACTTGTGCATAAAGGAAAAGGCAACATTTGTTCATAAAAGGTAAGCATATCCAGTAATCCATTGTACTCATTACTTGACTCAATACAGAAATGCCTTGTCCATATGTAAGTGTTCCATTAAGTATTACAAGCTTTGAGGTTTATGTGACTATAAAGAACTCTCCCAGTGATATTCATTTCCATTATTTCTATATTCACCCCTGACAAATGACAGAAGAGCAGCTGAAGCAGCTTAAAATAATTAATGGGCTACTGTTGCCTTGTAGATAGAACTATATCTCTCAGAAAAATAGCCTATAGCATATTAGGCTCTCCTAAATCTTTTCTATTTGAGGTTTTAGTTATATTACTTCCCACATCATCACTATGTTATACAATTATCTTGGCTACTTTAAAGCACTGATATGTCCACGTGAAATGAAGATCTCTCCAAGCCTCATAGCACTGGCAAAGATGCTTAGAAAGTGTCTGATACACCCCACCTTCCTTCCCTCCACAAAGCAGAAGACACTCAGATCACCATTACCAAATCAGTAGAAATCCTGTAGGATTAAAGACCTTCAGAATGGAGATTTCTTAGGATTAATCTCTTCTCAATATCATTCCAATTCCTATGAGCTCATTGTAGTGTTCACTAACCCATGCAATCTCCCTATTTCTACCACCCATATCATAACTGAAATGAGAAAATCTATAATGTTCTCTCTCTCACTCCCTATGTACTTTAAGGTCAGATGGTAGAGATGGTGCCCTCGCAGCACTCCAGTGCCTCTTCTAGGTAGGTGCTCTCCCGACTTTATAGATCCCGTTCCTCTGAGTTAATCATATCTGACTATACACTTTCAATACTGAAAGGTACATAATTACTATTTAACTAGGACACAGGCATAAAGTAGGACTACCCAAAGTAAACAGAGTTATATAAGACACAGAGGCAGCAAATAAGAAATTTTAATTTTGAGGGAAATAAGTAATTTTCCCAAAGACAGATGGCTCATTTGTATAAATAAACAAGACAAAACAGGTTTCCTGGTTTTAGTGGCCTTTTCACTACTTCATAATCTATACAACATACCTGTTTGTCTTAATTGTAAATGTAGAATTTTTTATCTTTTTATTTTTTTTATTTTGGTTTCATTAATCTACAGTTATATGTGCAACATTATGGTTACTAAACTCCCCACTTCATCAGTACCCCCCCCCCACTTACCCCATTACAGTCACTGTCCATCAGCATAGTGAGATGCTATAGAATCACTACTTGTCTTCTCTGAGTTGTACAGCCCTCCCCGTACCCCCCTACATTACGTCTGCTAATCATAATGCCCCTATTTCCCCCTTGTCCCTCCCTTCCCACCCATCCTCCCCAGTCCCCTTCCCTTTGGTAACTGTTAGTCCATTCTTGGGTTCTGTGAGTCTGCTGCTGTTTTTTTCTTTCAATTTTTTTCTTTGCTCTTATGCTCCACATATGAGTGAAATCATTTGATACTTGTCTTTTTCCACCTGGCTTATTTCACTGAGCATAATACCCTCTAGCTCCATCCATGTTGTTGCAAATGGTAGGATTTGTTTTCTTCTTATGGCTGAATAATATTCCATTGTGTATATGTACCACTTCTTCTTTATCCATTCATCTACTGATGGACACTTAGGCTGCTTCCATTTCTTGGCTATTGTAAATAGTGTGATAAACATAGGGGTGCATCTGTCTTTTTGAAATTGGGCTGCTGCAGTCTTAGGGTAAATTCCTAGGAGTGGAATTCCTAGGTCAAATGGTATTTCTATTTTGAGTTTTTTGAGAAACCTCCATACTGCTTTCGACAATGGTTGAACTAATTTGCATTCCCACCAGCAGTGTAGGAGGGTTCCCTTTTCTCCACATCCTTGCCAACATTTGTTGTTGTTGTGTTTTGGATGTTGGCCATTCTCACTGGTGTGAGGTGATAGCTCATTGTGGTTTTAATCTGCATTTCTCTGATGATTAGCGATGTGGAGCATCTTTTCATGTGCCTGTTGGCCATCTGAATTTCTTCTTTGGAGAAGTGTCTATTCATGTCCTCTGACCATTTCTTAATTGGATTATTTGCTTTTTGTTTTGTTGCGGTGTGTGAGTTCTTTATATATTTTGGATGTCAACCCCTTATCGGATATGTCATTTATGAATATATTTTCACATATTGTAGGATGTCTTTTTGTTCTACTGATGGTGTCCTTTGCTGTAAATGTATAATTTTTTAATAATATTATTTAGCTGGAATGACCAATGACATTTTCAAAAATAATAGAACATTTTCCTTTCAAATTCTTCATTGCAGATTCTGATTTGGATTATTTTTATCCTACTTATATTTTTATTTGCCATATGTTTCTGACTTGCACTTTGAAGATGTAAATGTTTAGTTAGAAAAGATGCTTTTCAGAATTTCTCTTAGCAACTGTAACTATCCTAATAATACAAAGGCTACACTAAAAATTCAATGTAACCCCAATTTTGCTTCTAATCTGGAATATTCTGCTTCAAATTAATATAATTAAAATTCTATTCGTACTGGATCTAAATTACAGGAGAAGGAAGGCTGACAATTTCAGAGGGTGGTCTCAAATTTTATAATATTCATTATTCCCATAATATGCTAGTACTTCTGTTCCTGAAGGTGGATATCCATCACTTTATCTTAGTCTTATGATTCTCATTGTATCCCTCTGTCAACTGAGTTCTTAATGAAGGAATAAGTTATAAGAAAACAATAACATAAAAAGGTATTCTTTTAATAAAGGATTGTTATCCCAAATATATAAAGAACACTGAAAACACAACAATAAGAAACAATCAATCCAATTAAAAAGTGGGCCAGAGATGTGAAGAAACACCTCGCCAAAAAAGATACACAAATACAAATAAGCATATGAAAAGGTGCTCCATGTCATGTGTCATCAAGGAAATGAAAATTAAAACAACACTATAAATTAAAACACAATTGTTAGAATGGCCAAGATTTAGAAAACTGACAGCTCTAAAAGCTTATGAGGATGTGAAATAACAGGAACTCTCATTTATTGTTTATAGGGATGCAAAATTGTACAGTCAGTTTGAAAGACACTCTGGTGGTTTTTTATAAAACTAAAATATACTCAACATATAATCCAGCAATCACGCCCCTTGGGATTTACCCAAGGGAGTTGAAAACATGTCCACACAAAAATTGGCACATGGATGTTTACAGCAGCTTGATTCATAACTGCAAAAACTTAGAGGCAATCAACATGTCCTTCAGTAGGTGAATGAATAAATAAACACTGGTACATCCAGATTATGGAATATTATTCAGTGCTAAAAAACAGAAAGAGCTATCAAGCTATGAAAAGACATGGAGGAATCTTAAATGAATGTTACTAAGTGAACAAAGCCAATCTGAAAGGCTACATACTATATCATTCCAACCATATGACATCCTGGAAAAGGCAAAACTATGGAGACAGTAAAAATATCAGTGACTGCCAGGTGTTAGGGACATGAAAGTGACAACTGTTGGAGCACAGAGGTCTTCAGGGCAGTGAAAATACTCTGCATGATACCATAATGATGGATACATGTCACTATAAATTTGTCCAAATCCATAGAATGTACACCACCAAGAGTGAGCCATAATGTGAACTGCTGATGTTGGCTGATTACACTGTACCAATCCATCAGCTGTACAAATGTTCCACTCTGCTGGGAGATGTTAATAGTGAGGAAGACTGGGCATTTGTGAGGTGGAGGGTATATGAGAAATCTCTGCACCTTCCCCTCAACTTTACTATGAACCTAAAACTGCTCTAAAAAAGTCTCAGTAAAAAATTTTTAAGTGTTTTGTTTCCTAGCCCTGTCCTAAGATGAAATATTTACTGCCACACAATGAAATAAATAACAATAAGTGTATTATACAATATTCTTCCAAGTTGTTTGATAATGATACGTTTTGAAATCACCCTATAAGAATGAATAATCATAAAGAAAATAGAAATACACCCTCAACTTGGCAGTCTGTCATGTGTGAAATGAAACTTCTGAAGTAGACAGAAAGATAATAGTTATTCAAGCATAAATGGATGTGACATCATCTATGCAAACAACAAATGACAGCCATTTAGCCATTTCACTACTTATTCTTTCTACTGATTATCTTTGAAGAATTTCACAGGGCATATGTGTTATATACAAAGTTAAGCAATAAAGTAGTTTTTGTTAATGTATTTTAACATCATAAAATGAAACCTCTTACCACATTTAAATAAGCTTGATTAGTATTATAAAGTAGAATTAAAAATAATAGGCTTTGTTTTTTGAACAGCCCACTACTGATTGTGGGGTATTTACTTTAAAGTTCTTCTTTATTTTTAAAATTCTTTCCAATTATTTGAAAGTTTAAGAACACTTGTGTGCACATACTAAATTTTACACAAGTATAGGCTGATTCAGCATAATTGTCTTTAAAGTGCCTATCTTATTCTCCTCATCTCTCTCACCTCCCTCTTTACCACTGTGTTAACCAAATTAATGATGGAATGTGCATATTTCCATTTTTTCTATACTTGTACCTAAAATTTATACATTTTTAAGGGAATATTCATCATCTTGCCAAAAAATGCAAGTTTGACACATTTTTAGGCATCTTACATTTCTTTCTCCTTTTATAATACTTTGAAATTCAATTGTTAGAGCTTAAACTAAATTTTTTAATGGCTGCATATTACCTCATATTGTGGATATGACATAATTTGATAAAACTTAAAGAATAATGAGTTTGCATATTGTTTCTACAAAAAGAGCACAGTAAACTCTCTTATGTATTTATCATGTTCTAGTTCTTGAACAGATAGATTTCTATAATTAGGTTTGCTAGGATGATAGGTAAATAATTTAAAATTTTAATGTATTTTTTCCAGTTTGTTTTTCAACATATTTGTAATTTCACATTTCAAGAAACTCAGCATATGAGAATACCATTTTCCTTACCTGACACTTGGCAAAAATTATTTTCCTCTTCAATATTTTCCAGTCTGATACAAACAAAACTATCTCATGTTACTGAAACTGGTTTTTATTTTACTATTAGCAAATTAAAGTGTTTTTTCACATATCTTATATCCATTTGAATATGCTCTTCTCAGCATTTCTTATTCAAAATTTTGGTCTGTTTATATATTTAGTTGTTTGCCTTTTCTTGTCAATTTGTAAAAGCTAAGAGCTCTTTGTGTTTTCTTCAAAGTCAATCTAAATTCTTACCTCCACTGAGTATTTTTTGCCTTGAAGAATCAACAGGTATATAACTTCCCCAAACAAATATGCTTATATTATTTTTTATGGTTTCTAGTACTCTACTTTATGTAAATAATATTTTCATATGTCCAAACTATACATGTTGATAAAACCAAAGAATAATAGGTTTGTATATTGTTTCTAAAAAAAGCCACAGTAAACTTTCTTATATATTTATCACATTCTAGTTCTTGAAAAGATAGATTTCTACAATTAGGTTTGCTAGGATAATAGGTAAATAATTAAAAATATTAATGTATTTTTTCCAGTTTGTTTTTAGCATGTTTTATGTTGATTTAGATTTGGGTTTTCCTATGATGTATTTTTTTTTAATATGCATTTTTATCATCTGAAAAAACTTGCGTGCACACTGCAGGGAAGAAAACTTCATTTTCTTCTAGATTTATCATCACTTAAGACAGAATATTTAACAAGTAATTCATTTGTATTCCACTGAATTGAAATACTACACTTTCCATATAATATGGAAAATTCTTATATGCTGAGATCTATCTCTGCATATCATATTATCTGGTTCTGCTCTATACATCTATACCAAAGCTAGTGCCATATCAATGCTACTATGATTATATTAATAGACAATATGATACTGACAATTTACTTTCTATTTAAATTTCTTCTAAGGTACTGTAAGGTATTCTTTGCCATATGAAAAATGAAGATAACTTATCCACAGGTAGTGGGGAAATTATTTTAAAAACCTAAAAGTAATTAGAGAAGGATGAGGTTTAGGGTTACATTAGGTGCTGGTGAAGGAGATGGTGAAGAGTTAGGATTAGTAGCTAGGGTTAGGGTTAGGGTCAGGTTTAAGGTTAAGAGCAGGATGAGGATATGGTTGTGGTTAGAGTTAGGATTAGGGTTTAGGGCTAGGGCTATGGTTATTAGGTTTCAGGTTACGATTAAGGTTAGGTTTAGGGTCAGGAGAAGAACCAAACACAAAAGCACAGAAACAGCTCTATTCATGCGTGTTCTAGCCCAGTTTCATAGGAACAGAGATTCATTCGAGAGGAAACATTTCCTTTCTGCCCATACTAGTGTCCTGCAAGGTATTCATGTGAATAAAACTGGGAAAAACAAGAGAGCCTAGCACTAGAAAGCATATTTAAGGGAGTAAATGATGATTCTGCTGCAGTCCTTTAGTGTATGCAACCAGAGCTTAAACAGGACATGGTTGTTTCTTTGTATTCCTAAGGGACTGGGTCAGAGATCAGGGTGAGAGTCAATGGATAGGGCTCAGGAGTCAGGGGTAGGGCTCAGATTAGAGTTCAGGAGTTCAGATTTGGGTTCAGGGATTCAGGATGAGGGAAAGAGGTCAAGATTAGGCTTGTGGTTCAGGTTCAAGTGTAATGGTTTGGGTTCATGTTCATGGCTTTGAGATTTCAGGTTCAGGTTTCAGGTTAAGGGTAAGGATTATAGTTAGGGATACAGTTAGGGTTGGGCTTGTGGTAAAGTGATGATTATGGTTTATGTTAGGATGAGGGGTTAGGGTTAGGATTGGGGTTAAGTTAAGCTTTAAGCTAACAGTGAGGTGTGGACGAGTGTGAGTGTTAGGAGCTGGGGTTAGGGTTAGGTGTAGGGTGAGGATATGGTTACAGTTAGAGTTAGGTTTAGGGTTTAATGTTTGTGTTAGGGCTAAGTTTAGGTTTCAGGTAATGGTTACGTGAGGGTGATGGGGAGGGTGAGGGTCAGGGGGTAGGGATAGAAGGTTAAGGTTAGGTTTAAATGTAGGGTAAGAGTTAGGGTGAGAATTAAGTTTAGGGTTTAGAGTGAGGGTTAGGGTTAGGGTTAGAGTTAGAGTTAGAGTTAAGATTAGGCTTATGGTTCTGTGTTACTGACAGTGATGGTAAGGTTTAGGGGTTAGGCATAGGGTTAGGGTTAGAGTAAACAATAGGTGTAGGATTAGGATATGTTTATGAATAGATTGAGTTTTAGGGTTCAATATTAGATACAGGGTTAGGGTTAGGTTTAGGGTTACAGGTAGGAGTCTCTGAAAGTGACAGGAGGACTGAGGGTAACTTGCTATGGTTAGTGTTAGGTTTGGGTTTAAATGTAGGGTGAAGATATGGTTACTGTTAGAGTTAGGTTTGGGCTTTAATGTTAGGGTTAGAGTCGGGGTTAGTTTCATTGCTAAGGCTATGATGGTGAATTCAGGTGAGGGGTTAGGGGTAGTGGTAGGGTTAAGGTTCAGAGCAAGGTAAGAGTTTGGACAAAGTTATTGTTAGGGTTAGAGTTAAGTTTAGGGTTTAGAGTGAGAGTTAGGGTTAGAAGAAGGTTTAAGAGTACAGATCCAAGTAACTGATGGTGAGGATGAGGATTGGCAGGCTTACCGAATGGGTTAGTGTTATTGTTAGCATAGATGTAGGGTAAAGATACAGATAAGGTTACACTGAGTTTTGGGTTCAATGCAAAGGCTAGGGATAGGGTTAGAGTTAGGATGAAGGATATGTTTAAGTTTGTGTGAAGGTAAAAGTGAAGGAATAGGATTGTGGCAAGGGTTAGGGGTAGATTTGGGTTGAAATGTAGGATGAGGATATGTTCATGGTGGGAGTTAGGTTTAGGCTTTCATGGTAGGGTAGGGGTTAGGGTCGGGTATATACTTACAGTTAAGTCCAGATGAAAATGAGGGTTAGGGTTTAGAGTTAGGGAGAGGGTTCCGACTAGGTTTAAGGTGAGGATATGGTTACCGACAGAGTTAGGTTTAGAGTTTAATGTTTCGGTTAGGACTAGGTTTAGGTTTAGGTTTTCAGTTAAGTGAGGGTGATGGGCAGGGTCAGGACTAAACTACGACTTAGTGGTTGGTGTAGTGTTGGGGTTAGGGTTAAGTGTAGGATTAGGGTTAAAATGAAGTTGTGGGTAGAGTTAACATTAGATTTAGGGTATAAAGTGAAGGTTGGGGTTACAGATAGGTTTATGCTAATGAATCCAAGTGACTGAGGCTGGGGGTGAGGTTTAGGGAATAGGAACTGGGTTTGGGTTAGGATTAGGGTTAGCAATAGGTGTAGGGTGAGGCTATGGTCACAGATAGAGTTAGGTTTATAGTTTAATGTTTGGGTTAAGGCTAGTTTAAGTTTAGGGTTAGTTACAGTTAAGTGAGGGTGATGGGCATGGTGAGGGTAAGGAGTAATGCTTGGGGTAAGGTTAGAGTTTGGTTTAAGTGTATGGTTAGGGTTAGGATTACATTAGCTGTAGGATTAGAGTTAGGTTGAGGCTTTATGGTGAGGGTTATGGCTAGATTTAGAGTTAGGCTTAGCCTTATGAGCCCATGTGACTGAGGGTGAGGGTGAGGTTTAGGGGTGAGGCACAGGGTTAGGTTTGTGTTAGGGTTAGTGATAGGTGTAGGGTGATGATGTGCTTATGGTCAGAGAGTGAGATTTAGAGTTCATGTTAGAGTTACAGTTATGGTTAGGTTTAGGTGTAGGATTATGGTGACGTTTTGGTGAAGGTGAGGGTGAGGGGACGTGGTGGATAGCTATGGACTAAATGTAGGATGAGGATATGGTCATGGTGGGAGTTAGGTTTAGGCTTTCATGGTTACATGGCTTTTAAGGGTTACATTAAATTCAGGGTTACATTAGGTTCAGTGTTACAATTAGGCATGGCTGAAGATGAGGGTGAGAGTGAGCGTGAGTGGTTATGAGTATGGGTAGGGTTAGGGTTAGGTGTAGCATTGGTGTTAGGATGAAGTTATGATTAAGGTTAGAGTTTGGTTTAGGGTTTAGGGTGAGTATTAGGGTCAGAGTTAGGTTTAGGCTTATGGTCTGAGTGACTGAGAGTGAGGGTGTGGGGTAGGGTTAGAGTTAGTGATAGGTGTACTATACGGATATGCTTATGGTGAGAGTGAGGTTGAGATTTTAATGTGAGGGTTAGGGTTAGGTTTAGGGTTAGGGTTGGGGTCATGCTTAGGTTGGGTGAAGGTGAGGGTGAGGGACTGGGCTTAGGGAGTGAGTTAGGGTTATGTTTGGATTTCAGTGTAGGGTGAGGATATGGTACTGGTTAGAGTTAGGTTTAGGCATCAGTGTTAAACTCCGGTTATGGTGAGGGTTAGGTTTCAGCTTATGGTTAGGGGAGGGGCAAGAGAAAGGAGAGGGTGAGGGGTTATGCATAGGGGGAGGGTTAGGATGAAGTTATAGTTAGGGTTAGACCTACGTTTAGCGTTTAAGGCGAGAGTCAATATTAGAGTTAAAGTTTCATGTTACAGTTAGGTTTAGGACAAGAACCATGCACAAAAGCCCCCAAACAGCTCCATTTACCAGAATTCTAGCCCAGTCTTGAAGGGACGGAGATTCATTCAACAGGAAACATTTCCTTTGTGTCCATACCAGTGTCCCACAAGGAAATCATGTGCATACAACCTGGACAAACAAGAGAGCCAGACGCTTAAAAAGCAGATCTAAGGAACTACGGGATGTTTCTGCTGCAGTCCTTTAGTATATGCAACCATGGCTTCAACACGACATGGTTGTTTCCTTGCATTCCTCTGGGTCTGGTTAGCGGTCAAGCTGAGAGTCAATAGTTAGGGTTCAGGGCTCAATAGTAGGGTTAGAGTTAGGTTGAGGGTTTAGAGTGAGGTTTAGGGTTAGAGTTAGAATTAGGTTTAGACCTACGAGCCTCTGTGAATGAGGCTGAATGTATGGTTTATGGGTGGGGCACATGGTTTGAGGTAGGCTTAGGGTTTGTCATAGGTGTAGGTTGAGGTTGTGCTTACAGTTAGAGAGTGAGGTTTAGGTGTAAGGTTATGATTATGTTTGGATGAAAGTGAGGGTGAGGGGTTAGGGGTTAAGATTGGATTTCAGTGTAGGGTGAGGATAGGGTTACTGTTAGAGTTAGGTTGGGATGTTAATGTTAGGATTAGTATTAGAGTTAAGTTTATGGTTTTGTTTAGGAATGGATGAGGGTGAGGTGTAGGGTATAGGGGTAGGGTTAGGTTTAAGTGTAGGATTATTGTGGGAATTCTATTATTATTAGGATTAGAGTTAGGTTTAGGGTTTATATTTGGTTTCGGCCTAGGTTTTGGTTTAGTGTTACAATTAAGTGAGGGTGATGGGCAGGATGAGCGTGAGGTGTAGTGGTTATGGTAGAGTTAGAGTGTGATTAAGTGTAGGGTTAGGATTACGATGAAGTTATGGATAGGATTAGTATTATGTTTAGGATTTCGAGTGAGGGTTAGTGTTAGAGTTAGTGTTAGGTTTCACCTGACACATCCATGTGACTGAAAGTTAGAGTGATAGATAGGGGTGAGGCACAAGGTTAGGGTTACAGATAGGGTGGGAGTGTCAAAAGGAGTAAGGTGAGGATACCTTAAACATACACAATAACCCTCAACTTACCCAAAAATATGTTCCTTCAGACAAGGCTAAAATCCTGGTGAATGGAGCTGTTTTTGGGCTTTTGTATGCACTTCTTCTCCTAAACCTAACTCTAGTTGGAAACAAATACCTACACTGAAACCCAAACCTAACCCTAACCCTAGCCCCTAAATAAAGCTCCTCACCCTCACCTTCAACCAAACCTAAGCATGACCCAAAACCTAAACCTAACCTTAACCCTCACATTGCAACCTAAACCTCAATCTCACCATAAGCATATCCTTATCCTACACCTATCGCTATCCCTAACCCTAACTCTGATCCTAAACCCTTCGCAGAACCCGTAACCCTCACCCTCACCCTCAGTCACTCAGAACCGTAATCCTAAACCTAACTCAAACTCTAATATTCACTCTAACCCTAAACAAAACTCTAACCTTAACCATAACTTCATCTTAATGACAAGACCACACTTAACTGTAACCCTTCCCCTACACAATACCCCTGGCCCTCACCCTCATCTTCACCCATGCCTAACTATAAGCCTGAGCCTAAAGCTAAACCTGACTTTAACATGAAAGCTTAAACCTACCACCATGACCATATCCTCATCCCATATTTCAACCTCTACCTAATCCTAATGCTGGACTCTCATCATATCCCCTGATTGTCACCTTCCCCAAAACCTAACCTAAACCTACATCTAATCCTAACCCTAACATTGAAAGCCAGTCGTCCCTCTTACCTTGACCGTATCATCACCGTACACCATTCAACACTCCTAACCCTAACCCTAACCCATGGCCTCACCCCTCACCCTCATCCTCAACCTCAGTCACATGTAACCATAACCCTATAATCAACTGTATCCCTAACCCTCACATTAAACCCTGTACCTAACTCAAACCATAACCAAAGTTTTATCTTAACACTAACCCTACACCTACCCCTAAAACTACCACTATCCCTTACCCCTCACCTTCACCCATCCATAAACAAAACCTTAAACCTTACCCTTAGAGTAACCCTAACCTTAAAGCCCCCACCTAACTCTAGTGGTAACTTTATCCTCACCTAGACTGAAACGCCAACCTAACCCTAACCCTAGCTACTAATCCTAACCCCTCACCCTCACCTTCACCGAAACCGCACAATAACCCTACACCTAAACCTAACCATAACCCTAACTTCAACCATAAAGCTCACTCTCTAACGGTAAATGCATCTTCACCCTACACCTATCGCTAACCATAACCCTAAAGCTAACCATGTGCCCCACCCCTAAACCTCACCCTCACTCTCAGTCACACAGGCCTGTATGCCTAAACCTAACTCAAACTCTCACCCTAAACCCTCAACCTAAGTCTAACTCTATCAATTACTTCATCCTAGCCCTAACCCCACACTTAAACCAAACCCTAACCTTACCCCAGTGGCCACTACCCCTCACCCTCACCCTGCCTATCATGCTCACTTAGCCATATTCCTAGATCTAAACCTAGCCCTAACCCAAACAATAAACTCTAAACCTATCTGTGATGGTATCCTCACCCTATAATTAATCCGAACCCTAACCCTAGCCCCTAAACCTTACCTTCACCTGTACCTCACTGCTAGCCTTAAGCTGAACTTAATCCCAATCCTAACCCTGCCTCATTACTCTAACACAAACCTTAACCCTAACTTCACCCAAAGTCCAACCGTAAGCCTAACTCTATTTCTTACACAAACCTGGACCCCTAACCCAAGGACCTGATCCTGAAAACCCAAATCCCTGCACCTGAACCACAACCCTAAACCTGAACCCAAACCTCAATCCCTGATTGTGAATCTCACCCTCATCCCTGAGCCCTGAATTCTAACTGTTGACTCTCACTATGAACCTTGATCCAGACCTGCAGGAATCCAGAAAAACAACCATGTCGTGTTGAAACCACAGTTGCATATGCTAAAGGACTGCAGCAGAATCATCCTGTAGTTCCTTAGGTCTGCTCTTTAAATGCCTGGCTCTCTTGTTCGTCCAGGCTTTCTACACATGATTACATGATTTCCTTGGGTGACACTGGTGTGGAACCAAAAGAAATGGTTCCTGTCGAATGAATCTCTGTTCCTTCAAAACTAGGCTAGAATCCTGGTAAATGGAGCTGTTTGGGGGCTTTTGTGTGTGGTTCTTGTCCTAACCCTAACCAAAACACGAAACCTAACTCTTGTATTGATCCTCATCTTAAACACTAAACCTAGGTTTAACACTAACGATATCTTCATCCTAATGCTCCCCCTGACCCTAATCACTCACTCTCTCCTTGCCCTTACCCCTCCCCTAACTGTAAGCTGAAACCTAACCATCGCCGTAATCCAAACTCTAACACTGATGCCTAAACCTAACTCTAAATGGAACCATACCTCACCCTACACTGAAATCCAAACCTAACCCTAACCCTAGCCCTCAAGCCCAGCCCCTCACCCTCACCTTCATCCAAACGTAAGCATGACCCCAATCTAACTCTAACCCTCACATTAAAACCTCAACCTCACTCTCATCATAAGCATATCTTCACCCTACACCTATCGCTAACCCTGTCTGCTGAACCCATAACCTTCACACTCACCATGTCACTCAAAACCTAAGCCTAAACCTAACTCTCACCCTAACACTCACCCTTAACCATAACCCAAACTCTAACCTTAACCATAATTTCATTCTAATGCTAACGCTACATATAACTCTAACCCTACCCCTACCCACAACCACTCACCCTCACCCTCATCTTCACCCACATCTAACTGTAAGCATGAACCTAATGCTAACCCTGACTCTAACATGAAATCCTAAACCTAACACCCACCATGACCATATCCTCATGCCACATTTCAACCCAAACCTTAACCTAACCCTAGCCATTCACCCTATTCCCTCACCCTTAACTTTCCCCAACCTAATTATGACCCTAAACCTACATCTAACCCTAAGCCTAACAATGAAACCCAAACCTCACCCTGACATTAACCATATCCTCACCCTACACCTCTCACCACCCCACCTGTAACACAGGTCCTCACCGTGAACCCTCACCCTCAACCCTCACCCTCAACCTCCGTCACATGTAACCATAACCCTATAGCCAACACTATTCCTAACCCTCACCTTAAACCTTATACCCAACTCTATCCCTAACCATAATTTCATCCTAATACTAACCCTATACCTAAGCCTAACATTACCCCTATCTCTTACCCCTCAAACTCACACATATGTAAACAAAACCCTAACTAAACCTTACCCTTAAACTAACCATAACATTAAACTCCCAACCTACGTCTAACAGTAACCCAACCTTCACCAACTGAAACCCAAATATAACCCTAACCCTAGCCACTAGTCCTAACCCCTTACCCTCATTTTACCCAAATGTCACCATAATCCTACACCTAAACCTAACCATAACTGTAACTCTAACGTGAACTCTAAACCTCACTCTCTAACCTTAAGCACATCCTCACCCTACACCTATCACTAACCCCAATGCTAAAACTAACTGTGTGCCTCACCCCTAAACCTCACCCTCACCCTCAGTCACATGGGCCAGTAAGCCTAAACCTAACTTGAACTCTAACCTTAACCTTCACCCTAAATCCTCAACCTAACTCTAACACTACTGATAACTTCATCCTAGCCCTAACCCTACACTTAAACTGAACCCTAATCCTACCCAGACCACTACCCCTCACCCTTACACTGCCTATCACCCTCACTTAACCTTATCCCTAAACCTAAATCTAGCCCTAACCCAAAGAATAAACTCTAAACCTAACTCTATCTGTTACCATATCCTACATCTAACCTGAACCTGAACTCTAACCCTAACCCTAGCCCCTAAGCCTCACCTACATCCATACCTCACTGCTAGACTAAAGCTAAACCCAATCCCAATCCTAACCCTACCCCCTCACTCTAACACAAACCTAAAGCTAACTTCACCCTAATTCCAACCGTATTCCTTACCCTAACATGGACTCTGAAACAAAAGCCCTGATCCTGAAACCCCAAAGCCCTTCCTCCTAACACAAACCCTTACATCTGAACCCAAACTGCAACCCTAACCGTGAACCTGAACCTGAATCCCTGATTGTGAATCTCATCCCCATCCCCAAACCCTGAACCCTAACTGTTGACTCTCAATCTGACCCCTGATCCAGACCCTTAGGAATCCAAGGAAACTACTGTGTCGTGTTGAAGCCATGGTTGGATACACTAAAGGACTGCAGCAGAAACATCCCACAGTTCCTTAGGTCTGCTCTTTAAGTGTCTGGCTCTCTTGTTTATCCAGGCTTTATGCACATGATTTCCTTGTGGGACAATGGTGTGGACACAAAGGAAATGTTTCCTGTTGAATAAATCTGTTCCTTCAAGACTGGGCGAGAATCCTGGTGAATGGAGCTGTTTGGGGCTTTTGTGCACGGTTCTTCTCCTAACCCTAAGCCTAACACGAAAACTATCTCTAATATTGACCCTCTCCTTAAATGCTAAACCTAGGTCAAACCCTAATGATAACTTCATCCCAACCCTCCCCCTATACCTAACCCCTTACTATATCCCTCCCCTAACCATAAACCGAAACCAAACCCTCACCACAAACCAAACTCTTACACTGATGTGTAAACCTAGCTCTAACTGGAACCATATCCTCACCCTACACTGAAATCCAAACCTGACTATAAGACAGCCCCTAAGCCTAGCCCCTCATCTTCACTTTCAGCCAATCCTAAGCATGACCCTAAACCTAACCATAAGCTTCACATTAAAGCCTCAACCTCACTCTCACCATAAGCATATCCTCATCCTATACCTATCTGTATGGTGAGGATGCATTTATGGTTATAGTATGAGATTTAGGGTTAGGTTTTATTGAATATGAGGGTGAAGGTGAGATGAATCTGCTGCAGTCCTTTAGCATATGCAAGCATGGCTTGTACATGCCATGACTGTTTCTTTGGATTCCTAATGATCTAGATCAAGTGTCAGGGTAAGAGTCGAGGGTTAGGGTTCCAGCCTCAGGGACAGGGATGAAATTCTCAATCAGGGATTCAGGTTCAGGTTCACTGTTAGGGCTGTGGTTCCAATTCAGGTGTGTTTGAGTTCAGTACAGGGCTTAGGGGTTGGGTTCAGGGCTTTGGTTTTGGGGTCCAGATTAGGGTAAGGAATAGCATTCGGTTTAGGATTGTAGTTTGGCTGAATTTAGAGTTAGTGTTTCTGTTAGAGTGAGCATTAGGGTTAGGATTGAAGTTAAGTTCAGCTTTACACTAGCAGTGATGTGTGGGTGAAAGTGAGGCTTAGTGTCTAGGTTTTGGTTTAAGGAGTGGTTTAGATGTAGGGTTACAGTTGAGTTAGGGTGACAGAAGGGTGAGGGTGAGGGGTAGTGGTTGGAGTAGGGTTAGGGTTTGGTTTAAGTGTAGGGTTAAGGTTAGGATGAAGTTAATGGGTATGATTAGAGTTATGTTTAGAGTTATGGGTCCATGTGACTGAGGGTGATGGTGAAGTTTAGGGTTTAGGCCCAGGTTGTCAGTTAGGCTTAGGGTTAGGGTTAGTGATAGGTGTAGGCCGAGAATGCGTTCAGGGTTAGAGTGAGGTTTGGTGTTCAGTGTTAGATTACAGTTATGTATAGGTGTAGGGTTATGGTTATATTTGGGTTAAGGTGAGAGTGAGAGGTTATGTTTAGTGTCTAGGGTTTTGTTATGTGTGTAGTGAAATATATGATAGGGATATGGTCATGTTGGAAGTTAAGTTTAGGCTTTCATGTTATCATTAGAGTCAGTGTTATGTGTAGGGTTAGATTTAGAATGATAGATGGTTAATGTTAAAATTAGGTTTATTGTTTAGGATTCAGGTTAATTTTAGAGTTGGGTTTAGGTTTCAGTTCTATGTGTGAGGGTACATGTAATGTTTATGGGTTTGGTTTAGGGTTAGGGTTTGCATTATGTGTAGGGTGTAGATATGGTTACCGATAGAGTTAGTTTAATGTTAAATTTTAGGTCTCTGTTTAGTTTTAGAGTTAGGTTTTCATTAGGTATGGGTGATGATGAGTGTGTCTGATAAGGATTAGTGGCTGGGGATAGTGTTAGCGTTAGGATTAAGTTTAGGTGTATGGTCAGCATATAGTTATGGTTAGAGTTAGGTTTAGTGTTAGGTTTAGTTTTACATTTAGTTTTTGGTTTATGTGAGAGTGAGGGTGTGGGGTTAAGGATAGTGGTAGGTTTATGGTTAGGGTTAGAGTTAGGTTTAGGTTTTAGGGTAAGTGTTAGGGTTAGGTTTAAGGTTATGGTTCCATGTGACTGAGAGTAAGGGTGACATTTAGGGGTTAATTGTAGGGTTTAGCGTTAGGGTTAGGGTTTGCAATAGGTTTTGGGTGTGGATATGGTTTTCATTAGGGTTAGGTTTAAGATTCAATGTTAGGGTTTAGGATTTAGGTTTATGTTTAGGTTTAGGATATGGTTAGGTTTGTGTGAACTTGAGGGAGAATGGCTGGATTTAGGGGCTAGTGTTAAGGTTAGTTTTGGGTTTCATTTTAGGGTGAGGATATGGTTATGGTTAGAGTTTGGATTAGCCTTTAATGTTATGGTTCATGTTTGGGTTAGTTTTAGGGTTCAAGATAATTCATATTTGTAAGATTCTGATTCATGTCAAAGGACATTTGCTTCACCATATGTTCAGATCTGTTCTATATATTTCACTTATGTTTTTAATATAATTTTATATCCTTATTCTTAAAACATCTTTCTCAGTTTTTAGAGTTTATTTGATATTGTGAATAACACCTTTCCCTATTTTTATTATTAGGATCTAATTGCTGACTTTACATGTTAATATTGCATACAACCAAATTTTCAGCTTCTTTTTTTTTTGTCTCTGGCAGCATTTTACTGGAAGCTCTCATGTTTTCTAGGAATTCAATCATTGTAAACGATCTATACTTATGTCTTCTTTTACAATGTTTATGCTGCTTACTTAGTTTTCTTGTCCAATGCATCTGTTAGAAAACACTAAGACAATATTAAACAAATATAGTTGATAGCTGGCATCCCTGACTAGTTCCTGTTTTAATGAAAACCTTTTTTTTAATGGCTTCCCCATTGGGATAATATTTTCATCAAGTAATTTTTAGTAGCTTGCATATTTATGTAGTTTCTTTCCATTATGTATGTTTACTGTTTTATTTATTATGGTAGCTAAATGCTATCAGATGTCTGTTCTACATTTTTATATGTCTCTCTTTATCTTTTCCTCCTTATGTGTTGATGTTTGTGTATGCATGTATTGAAATCACTCTTCCTTTTCTGAAATTAAATCTATATGACCATATATACATATACACAAGCATGCATTATCACTAGTTTTGATATATGGCTGAACTACAGCGCTAATATCTATATCAGAATTTGTGCATCTATTTTTTCAAGTGATAAAAAGCATGTTAATAAGGTAAACAAAATATATCTAAACAATTTCATGTTATCCTGCATGAAAAGATCTTCAACTAATTTGCTACAATAAAATATTTTGACCTTTCAGTTTTACTGAAACTGATAACCAATAGCATTTCAGCAATCACTGAGATGAAGAAATTTAAAATTCACTGATTTTGTGTTTGGTGGTTCCTTAGCATATTATCTCAGAACCAGTGTTCTTTAAGTTACAGAAATCTAAATTCTCTAACTCTCCATAAAACATCCCCAAACTGTCAGAGATAAATTGGTATATTAAATGTATATAATTATACATTACTTTATAAGTGACCTCAGGATAAAACAGTTTAGTTCTGATGTGATTTCAAAGTGCTGGGAAGTCACCCTATTCTCCACCATATATTCTCCCACGGTTAGTGCCTGGCCCAGTGGAGGGTGCCCACCACCATGTTCTAGGATCATGGCAACCATCAGTTCTGAGTGAACACTTAAGGTGCTTTACCTGTTGTTAATATTTTAAAGGTCTTCCCTGGTTATAAACATATTTTTCTGAGAGTGAGTTTTAATAGAGAATAAAGAAGAGGTCATGAAGACACTGAATATTTTCTAATATAAAAGAAAAAGAATCACAGGACCAGGAGTAGATTAGTGAAGTATGGAAAGTGAAGGACTGTATTAATATAAACTGATGGAGCATGTTCCCTAAGATTTGTTTTTGCTCACATCTGCATTCTCTAGCTTACCCTTCCTATCTTGACACCAGAAGCACATATGAAAGAAGCCATATATCTTAATCCATTCACTAAAGGAGATACTTCCAATGTTCCACAGAAAAATCCCAAGGCAAGGACAATCCTTATACAGCCATATTTAGACTATTAGAGTTTATCTCTCAGGTCTAGGATATATATATACCCTTTTCCTTGGAAGAGTACTATAATTTTCAAATTATATATATATTTAATTAAGGGATCGTTGATATACAATCTTATGAAGGTTTCACATGAGCAACATTGTGGTTTCAACATATATATATATATATATATGTCTGCACTTGAAAACATATGTAACTCGGTAAATCAAAAGGGTTATAACTATTTTATTATTGATAGTGTCATAAGAATTTTAAAAGCTGACTTTTCTCAAAAGTTGCCAATCATATTGAGTTCATTTTGTAATTGCAATACTGAGATAACTCCAAAGTAGAACCCAGAATCTATGTTATTATTAATACTTATTTAAACACTGATTTTTCCCTTTAGAAGAGTTAAGTGGGTTGACTCTCCAAGATTGATAACATCAAAGGGTATGGAGGAAAACATATCTTCTCACCTTAGAAAAATATTTGAGACACTTCTAAGGAGATGGGAATGCTAGCTTGAGTTATAACATGAGTGTAATATTCTAGAAATAATTCAAATACAGGAAATGTCCAGGCAGAGCACTTTCAGTTATCTAAAAACATACTTCTAAAAATCACTTTCACACAAGAGCAATTAGACAGAGTGCAAGAAAAACAATGCTATCATGAAATGGAAAAAAAATACAGCTGTTTTTCTTACTCCTTTAATTTGGACAACACTGCCAAACAAAAAATATGGATTTTCCTTAATCAGCAATGCTGAATCTTTGGCCTTTAAGGCCACAGTTCCCCATAGGTTAATAGATTTTTTGGACAACAAAAGAGAGGCTAGAATCGATTACAGCACTTCATTATGTCAAGACATTTTTGTGTATGTGAAGAAGGAAGGATAATGATCATTTGTCACTAGCCCAGCCATTCCTCATTAAGAGAGGTTTTTATGAACAGATGAATTCCATCCTTAAGATGTAGGTTAGCAACTAACAGCTTTGATATCAGAGGGGAGTGTGAGGTAATCATTTCACCTATCAAAATGTCTGATTTTTCACTTTGTAAAGTTAATTGCATGACTTGTTAGACATTTCACATAGTTTGCAGACAAAAGTCAGCATTGATTTTTATTCTTAGTACTTTCCATGTTTAGAATCAGCATAACACACATAGTTACAGGAAACAAACCTAAGGCTATAGGTGGGTAGAGTTTCAGACTTACTCACCAGAGTATTGCTTAAGACAAGTAATGACTCTACAGCATTTTACTACACTGACAGTGATTGCAATGTGGTGGGGATGGAGACTTGATAACATTGGTGAATAACATTGTCTTCTCTGTGCTATACTGCCTTCCCCATGACCTACCTATACTGTGTGTGCTAATTATAGTTCCCCTTAATCCCCTTTCCCTCACTCCCCACTGTCCCTCCCCCACCCTTTCAATTTGGTAAACGCTAGTCCCTTCTTGGAGTCTGTAAGTCTGCTGCTGTACTGTTTCTTCAGCTTTCCTTTGTTGTTATTCTCCACAAATAAGTGAAATCATTTGGTACTTGTCGATCTCCACCTGGCTTATTTCAATGAGCAAAATACTCTCTAACTCCATCCATGTTGTTGCAAATGGTAGGACTTGTTTTCTTTTTACGGCTGAATAATATTCCATTGTGTATTTGACCCACCTCTTCTTTATCCATTCATCTACTGATGAACACTTAGATTTCTTCCCTATTTTGGCTGTTGTAAATAGTGCTGTGATAAACATAGTGGTGCATATGTCTTTTTCAAACTGGGCTGCTACATTCTTAGGGTAAATTCCTAGGAGTGGAATTCCTGGGTCAAATGGTATTTTTATTTTGAGTTTCTTGAGGAACCGCCATACTGTTTTCCACAATGGTTGAACTAGTTTACATTTCCAACAGCCGTGTAGGACGGTTCCCCTTTCTCCACATCCTCACCAACATTATTTGTTGTTTGTCTTTTGAACAGTGGCCATCCTAACTAGTGTGAGGTGATATCTCATTGTGATTTTAATTTGCATTTACCTGATGACTAGGGATGTGAAGCATCTTTTCACGTGCCTGTTGACCAACTGAATATCTTCTTTGGAGAAGTGGCTGTTCAGCTCCTCTGTCCATTTTTTGATTGGCTTATTTGCTTTTTGTTTGTTGAGGTGCATGAGTTCTTTACGTAATTTGGATGTCAACCCCTTATTGATATGTCATTTTTGTATATATTCTCCAATACTGTAGGATGTCTTGTTCTTCTACTGATGGTGTCCTTTGCTGTACAAAAGCTTTTTAGTTAGATACAGTCCCACTTGTTCATTTTTGCTTTTATTTCCTTTCCCCAGGGAGATATGTTCATGAAGAAGTTACTCATGTTTATGTCCAAGAGATGTTTGCCTTTGTTTTTTTCTAAGAGTTTTATGGTTTCATGACTTACATTCAGGTCTTTGATCCATTTTGAGTTTACTTTTGTGTATGGGATGAGACAATAATCCAGTTTCATTCTCTTACATGTAGCTGACCAGTTTTGCCAACACCAGCTGTTGAAGAGGTTGTCATTTCCCCATTGTATATCCATGGCTCCTTTATTGTATATTAATTAACCATATATGCTTGGGTTTATATCTGGGCTTTGTAGTCTGTTCCATTGGTCTATGGGTCTGTTCTTGTGCCAGTATCAAATTGTCTTGATTACTGTGGCTTTGTAGTTGAGCAGGAAGTCAGGGAGTATAATTCCCCCTGCTTTATTCTTCTTTCTCCAGATTGCTTTGGCTATTTGGGGCCTTTTGTGGTTCCATATGAATTTTAGAACTATTTGCTCTAGTTCATTGAAGAATGCTGTTGGTATTTTGATAGGGATTGCATTGAATCTGTAGATTGCTTTAGGCAGGATGGCCATTTTGACAGTATTAATTCTTCCTATCCATAAGCATGGGATGTGTTTCCATTTATTGGTTTCTTCTTTAATTTCTCTCATGAGTATCTGGTAGTTTTCAGAGTATAAGTTTTTCACTTACTTGGTCAGGTTTATTCCTAGGTATTTTATTCTTTTTGATGCAATTGTGAATGGATTGTTTTCCTTATTTCTCTTTCTGCTAGTTCATCATTAGTGAATAGGAATGCAACTGATTCTGTGTATTAATATTGTATCCTGCAACTTTCCTGAATTCAGATATTAGATCTAATAGTTTTGGAGTGGATTCTTTAGGGTTTTTTATGTACAATATCATGTCATCTGCAAACAGGAACAGTTTGACTTCTTTCCTGCCAGTCTGGATGGGTTTTATTTCTTTGTATTGTCTAATTGCCATGGCTAGGACCTCCATAACTATGTTGAACAAAAGTGGGGAGAGTGGGCATCCTTGTTTTGTTCGTGATCTTAAAGGAAAAGCTTTCAGCTTCTCACAGTTAAATTATAATGTTGGCTGTGGGTTTGTCATATATGGCCTTTTTTATGTTGAGGTACTTGCTCTCTATACCTATTTTGTTGAAAGTTTTTATCATGAATGGATGTTGATTTTTGTCAAATGCTTTTTCGGCTTCTATGGAGATGATCATGTGGTTTTTGTCCTTCTTTTGTTGATGTAGTGAATGATGTTGATGGATTTTCGAATGTTGCACCATCCTTGCATCCCTGGGATGAATCCCACTTGATTATGATGGATAATCTTTTTTATGTATTTTTGAATTCGGTTTGCTAATATTTTGTTGAGTATTTTTGCATCTATGTTCATCAGGGATATTGGTCTCTAATTTTCTTTTTTTGTGGTGTCTTTGCCTAGTTTTGGTATTAGAGTGATGTTGGCCTCGTAGAATGAATTTTGGAGTATTCCGTCCTCTTCTACATTTTGGAAAATTTTAAGGAGGATGGGTATTAGGTCTACACTAAATGTTTGATAAAATTCAGCAGTGAAACCACCTGTTCCAGGGGTGTTGTTCTTAGGTAGTTTTTTGATTAACAATTCAGTTTTGTTGCTGGTAATTGGTCTATTCATATTTTCAGTTCCTTCCTGGATTAGCCTTGGAAGGTTTTATTTTTCTAGAAAGTTTTCCATTTCTTCTAGGTTATCCAGTTTGTTAGCATATAATTTTTCATCATATTTTCTCATAATTCTTTGTGTTTCTGTGGTGTCCGTAATGATTTTTCCCCTCTCATTTCTGAATCTGTTTATGTGTGTAGACTATTTTTTTCTTTATAAGTCTAGCTAGGGGTGTATATAATTTGTTTATTTTATCAAAGAATCAGCTCCTGCTTTCATTGCTTCTTTGTATTGTTTTATTCTTCTCAATTGTATTTATTTTTGCTTTAATCTTTATTATGTCCCTCATTCTACTGACTTTTGGCCTCAATTGTTCTTCCTTTTCTAGTTTCATTAATTGTGAGTTTAGATTGTTTATTTGGGATTGTTCTTCTTTCCTAAGGTATGCCTGTATTGCAATATATTTCCCTCTTAGCATGGCCTTCACTGCATCCCAGAGATTTTGTGGTGTTGAATTATTGTTGTCATTTGTCTCCATATATTGTTTGATCTCTGTTTTTATTTGGTCATTGATCAATTGATTATTTAGGTGCATGTTATTAAGCCTCCAGGTGTTTGTGGGCTTTTTCGTTTTCTCTGTGTAATTTAGTTCTAGTTTCATATCTTTGTGATCTGAGAGGCTGGTTGGCACAATTTCAATCTTTTTTAATTTACTGAGGTTCTATTTGGGGCCTAGTATATTATCTATTCTTGAAAATGTTCCATGTGCACTTGAGAAGAATGTGTATCCTTTTGCTTTTGGATGGAGTGTTCTGTACATGTCCGTTATGCCCATCTGTTCTAATGTGATGTTGAGTGCCTCTGTCTCTTTCCGTGTTTTCTGTCTGGTTGATCTCTCCTTTGGAGTGAGTGGTGTGTTGAGGTGGCATAAAATGAAGTGCATTGCATTTGCTTTCCCCCTTTAATTCTGTTCGTATTTGTTTCGCATATATAGGTGATCCTGTATTGAGTGCATAGATATTTATAACAGTTATATCCACTTGTTGGACTTACCCTTTTATCATTATGTTATGTCCTTCTTTGTCTCTCGTTACTTTCTTTGTTTTGAAGTCTATTTTATCTGATATAAGCACTGCAACTCCTGCTTTTTTCTCCCTATTACTTTCAGTCTGTGTATGTCTTTGGGTTTGAAGTGAGTCTCTTGGAGGCAGCATGGGTCTTGTTTTATATCCATTCAGTGACTCTATGTCTTTTGATTGGTTCATTCAGTCCATTTACATTTAGGGTGATTACCGATAGGTATGTACTTATTGTCATTGCAGGCTTTAGATTCGTGGTTATCTATGGTTCAAGGGTAATTCCCTTACTATCTAACAGTCTAATTTAACTCATCTCCTATGCTATTACAAACACAACCTAAAGGTTCTTTTTTTATTTCTCCTTTTTCTTCCTCCTCCATTCTTTGTATGTTATGAATCATATTCTGTACTCTTTGTCTATCCCTTATGAGACATCTATTTAGCCTTAGTAATACTTCCATCTATAGGATTCCCTCCAAAATGCACTGTACAGGTGGTTTGTAGGAGGTAAATTCTCTCAGCTTTTGCTTATCTGAATATTGTTTAATCCCTCATTCAAATTTAAATGATAGCCTTACCAGATAGAGTATTCTTGGTTCAAGGCCCCTCTGCTTCATTGCATTAAATATATCATGCCACTCCCTTCTGGCCTGCAAGGTTTCTGATGAGAAGTCTGATGATATCCTGATGGATTTTCCTTTGTATGTGATCTTTTTTCTCTCTCTAGCTGCTTTTAAAAGTCTGTCTTTACCCTTGATCTTTGCCATTTTAATTATTATATGTCTTGATGTTGTCTTCCTTTGGTCCTTTGTGTTGGGAGATCTGTGCACCTCCGTGGCTTGAGAGACTATCTCCTTCCCCAGATTTGGGAAGTTTTCAACAATTACTTCCTCAATGACACTTTCTATCCCTTTTTCTCTGTCGACTTCTTCTGGTACCCCTATAATGTGAATATTGCTCCATTTGCATTGGTCACACAGTTCTCTCAATATTCTTTCATTCTTAGAGATTCTTTTTTCTCTCTGTGATTCAGCTTCTTTGTATTCCTCTTCTCTAATTTCTATTCCATTTATCACCTCTTCTACTACATCTAATCTGCTTTTAAATCCCTCCATTGTATGTTTCATTTCAGATATGGAATTTCTTAATGTTTGAATCTCCATCTTAAATTCGTTCCTGAGTTCTTGAATATTTTTCTGTACCTCCATAAGCATGTTTATGATTTTTATTTTGAACTCTCCTTCTGGAAGATTGGTCGTTTAGTTTCATTTGGCCCTTTTTCTGGGGTTTGTGAGATTTTGGTCTGAACCATGTTCTTTTGACGTCTTATATTTCTATGTGGTGCCCTGTAATGCCCAGAAGCTCCAGTCTCTGGAGGTCCTCAGCCCCTAGAGTGAGGTTGGAGTCATTGGGTAGTGGAGCTTGTGCCTGGAGGGAGGAAACATCTGTTTCCTGATTCCCGTCTGTGGTGCCTGCCTCCAGTATCACAGCCAGTACCCACTGACTGATCACACAGGTGTAAGCGTCTGTGCTTTGTATCTCTAGCTGATGTAGGTGGGGCCTCCCTCTGGCTGGCCTGATGGCAGTGCAGTGACTGCTGGTTTGCAAGCCATTGCTGTCAGGCCATGAGGAAGGCTGGGCAGGCTGCGTGTCACAGTGGGGGGCCTTGGAGCTGAGCAGCCAGCCAGGGGGATGGATCACCTGAAGCTCCTCAAAGTTCCCAACCTGCTGGGGACAGCATGCTCAGACAACCTTGTCCAGCTCTCCCTTCTCCCACACAGCAAGCTCCGTGCAACCCCCGCCCCTTCAGCAGCCCTCTTGCTTCTAGGAAGCCTCTCAGACTGCCTGCCTTTCCTCTGTCACAGAGTGGCCGGATGTGGATCCTGTTCTCCACAAACGGCTGGAATGTCAGTCTCCCAAGCACTCCGCCCGTCCAAGTTCACCAATGCCCAGAGCACCACCCAATATAGGCTTCCGCCCACAAGTCAGATCTCCAGGGCTAGGTGCTCAGCAGTCCCAGCCTTCGCACTCCATTTCTCTTTCTCCTTCTGGTGAGCTGGGGGTGGGGAAGGGCTTCTGTCATGCTGGATCAAGTCTTTTGTACTTACCCTGTTTCGTTAAGTCTGCCCTGTTCATGATATCTGTATGCAGTCTGGTTCAGCCTTCTTTCCTGTTGCTGTTTTAGGGTTAGTTGTATTAATTAACTATATTTTCATACTACTTCTGGTTTTGGGAGAAGTTCTCTGTCTCACCTCTTGTGCCACCATCTTAAATCCCCCTCTATATGTGGTCAATTCTATGTCTTTTGATTGGTGCATTCAGTCCATTTACATTTAGGGTGATTATCAAGAGATATGTACTTATTGACATTGCAGGCTTTAGATTTGTGGTTACCAAACTTCCAGGGTAGCTTCCTTATTATCTGTCTGTCTCGATTATTATGATATTTCAAACACAATCTAATGGTTCATTTTTTCCTCTGCCACTCTTTATATATTAGTTGTGATATTCTGTATTCTTTGTATGTCTCTTTACTAACTTTGTGAGTAGTTGAATTAATTTTGCATTTGCTTAGTAATTAATTGGCCTACTTCCTCTACTGTAGTTTTATTTTCTCCGTTGACAGCTATTTAGCCTTAAGAGCACTTCCATATATAGCAGTACCTTTAAAATACAGTGTAGAAATGACTTGTGGGAGATAAATTCCCTCAGCTTTTGCTTATCTGAAAATTGTTTAATCCCTGCTTCAAAGTTAAATGATAATCTTGCTGGGCCAAGTGTTTCGTTGGAGGCCCTTCTGTTTCACTGCATTAAATATATCATGCCATTTCTGCTGGGAATTCTGATGATAACCTGATGGGATTTCCTTTATACATGATTTTTTTCTCTCACTGGCTGCTTTTAATAATCTCTCCTTGTCCTTGATCTTTGCCATTTTAATTATTATATGTCTTGGTGTTGTCTTCCTAGGGTCACTTTTTTTGTAAGATCTGTGTGCTTCCAGGACCTGAGAGATTATTTCCTTCCCAAGACTGGGGAAGTTTTCAGCAATTATTTCCTCAAACAGACTTTCTAACCCTTTCATCTTCTTTTTCTGGTACCCCTATAACAAGAGTATTGTTCAGTTTGGATTGGTCACACAGTTCTCTTATTATTTTCATTCCTAGAGAACCTTTTTTCTCTCTTTACTTCAGCTTATTTATTTTCCTTTTCTCTAATTTCATTTACCATCTCCTCTACCTCATCTAATATGTTTTTAAATCCCTCCATTGTATGGTTAATTTCAGATGGTATATTTTTCAAAGTTTCTATCTCTTTCTTGAAGTCCTCCCTGAGATAGTGAATATTTCCCTATAGCTCCATGAGCATGTTTATCATTCTTATTTTTAAATCTTTATCAAGAAGATTGGTGATTTCAGTTTCACTTAACCCTCTTTCTGGTGTCTGTTGTATTTTTGTTTGTAGAAATTTTTTTTGTCGTTTCATTTTTCTAGTGGTTCCTATGGAATAATAATTTGTGTAGAATATGTCCTCTAGTGCCCAGAAGCTCTACTCTCTGGTGCTGCTGAGCATCTGGTGCAATGGCGGGGGTCACAGGCGAGTGGCACTTATGCGTACCTGGTGGAAAGAGCTCTTTCCTGCTTCCTGGCTGCAATGCCTGCCTCATCTGCCAGGTCCTGTGGGCTGAGTGCAAAGATGAGACTCTGTGTTACACCCCTGTAGCTGCTGTAGGTGGGACCACCCTCCAGCTGGCCTGGCACGATTGCAGGGGCACCAGTTGTGTGGACTTGTGTCTGCCAGGAGGAAGGAGCAACAGGCTGTTTATCGCAGTGGTGATGGGAGGGGGGGTCAGTGTTGCCAGTCATGGGGATGGAGTGTCATACTCCCAACCTGCTGGTCTGAGTGTGATAGGATGATTTTGTCCTTTCTCTTGAGCAGTAAACTCTGTGTAATCTTTGCCCCTTTAGCAACTCTCTCACTGTTGGGAAGTCTGTCAAAGTGTCTCTATTAATCTTCAGAGCACCGTATAATGTTCATGCTCCCAGAGTGATTTCCAGGGATGAGTGTTTAGCAGTCTTGGGTTTCTACTCCTTCCCCACTTCATTTCTCTTCCTTGCACCTTTGAGCTTAGTTATGAGGTGGGATGTTGGGTTTCCTCTGATCATGGCTTTGCTACTTTACCCATTTCTGTGAGGTCTATTTTTTTTCCCAGATGTAGGCAGTCTGTTCTGTTGCTGGGGTTGGCCTTTCAGGGTTGGCTGTATTTGCTGTGTTATATGTGGTTTTGGGATAAGATTTCTGTCTTAGTCCTCATGCCACCATCTTTTCCCCCATCCAGTGAGAACTTTTTAAAGAAAATAGGTGAACTCCAAAATGGTAATTATAAGATTTTAGAAGATTATTTCAATTGTTCATTAATTAGGATGAGTATTCTATTAGAAATCCCTTTGTGATCAGCTGTCTCACAGCAGCTAGAACTTTGAAATATTTCTATGAGGCTAAGAGACAAGATAACCTTGGGATATTTTTGGAGTGAAGATGTAGAACCCACTGAAAAGCACATGAAGCAATTGACTAGAATAAAGAGAAAGAGGATAGAAAAATATACTGGAGAAATAGTGATTTATAAAAGAAAGAAGGTAAAAACAGTGGTGAAGTAGTGAGGAAAACCAAAAAGAGAGACACACTGAGAAAGGAAGAAATAAGAAAGAAAAAAAATCATTATTTGAATTTCAGGACTGATGTTGTTTAATAGTCATAATTGTTACCTCTGAGAATTAGTCACTTGACTAATTAGTTGTGTAAATGTGATGTTACAGCTTAAACCAGCTCAGACCTTGCTCTATCTACCCGGAAGACAGAACATAAAACTCTCTCAATATGATTATAGTAAGAAGTGATTCCCTGTCTAACTAACAAGCTTTTCTAGAACATGTATCCCATTCTTTCATTATTTTGCCCTATCATTTGTTACTTTGCCCTTTCTCACTTCTGTTTCATCTTTTCTTCTGTTCTTTCCCTTACTCTATTAACTGCTACCAAAATACTTTACTAGAATTATATAATGGCCAAACTTTTGCAATTTCTAATGAATTTGTACTATTAATCTTTACTTGTTGAAATGTTTTTTTGTTGAACTTTAGTTTATAATCCCAGACCACTAAATTGGCCCCATGATATCTAGGTAGATTTGATAAAAGAATTCAACTAAACCTTTCAAGGCCATACAGGATTTCCATAAATAAAGATCCATGGAATTTAAACCTACAAGTCCAAATTCAAGCATTCAGGAAACCAATTTAAGGAGTTCATATGTTCCATTAGTAAATATGCCGATAGGGACTAAAGACATAACTGAAGAAGCAGAATTCATACAAAAATGGTAAAAGTCAAATAGTAAAGAAAAGATAAAATAGAAATAGAGCCATATTGAAATTCTAGGAAGAAAACGCATATTGTGAAGTTAAAGTTTCATCATTTAGGTTCAATGACCGATAGTGAAAGAGATTTTGTAGAAGGGGAATGATTTTGTGAATACATATATAGCTTTGTTAAGGGAAAAGGGATTGAAAATATGAAAAGGAAGATAAAAAACAAGGGAGATAAAATGAGAAGAGCTAAATCACTTTAGGGAGAAATTTCAGAAAGTATTTCATTTCAGGCATTTTCTCATGAAGTTTCTACAACTTTTAAAGTAAATGGCTTAATTATGTAATGTTAAGATGACAAACCAATACATTAATATTTATTAATAAGATTTTTAAAACATATCAATCTTAAAATTAAAGAACCTCTTCTACGTATTCATACTTATGTATATCTGATGAAGAAACTAATCACAAAATTGCATATTACTTAGAATGACTATTAACACATTTCAAAACTATAGAATGTAACAAAATAAACATTTAGAGAGAATTATAAAATGCACCTATTAAAACACTGACATTTTGAAAAATGAGATTAGTGTTCAATTCAGAAGCTAGATGAAACAAGAACACGACAATCTAAAAATAAAACAAGAAAAATAAAAGCTTAATCAAATGTCAAATATAGACTAAAATGATGCTTCCTTGAAATAGTTAATAAAAGTGGTACACTTCTGACAAGATAAAGAAAAAAGAAAGGGCATGGGGAAATACTGTTAGAAATAAAGACTTAAAAACCATCAGTTCATGCTATGAAAAAATAAGTGCTATATATTTGACAAACAAAAAGTACAGTTTTATAGAAAAATAACTTACCAAACCTAATATAAAAACTAGAAATATATACTGTTTTATAGGTATTAAATAATATTAAATCAAATAAGTATTTAAAATTCTCCCTCAAAATAAAGTATCAGACCTGTTTTTATCAGTAAGTTTTATCAAACCTTTAACAGGTATTACCAATCTCATATAAACATTAAGATAATAGAAAAGAATAGGATGCTCCCATTTTATTACATAAACCAAGTACATCTTTGATGCCAAAGTCAGGCATGAATCATGTGATGAAGTGAAATTATAATCTAATTTTACAAATGACCATAAATGAACATACTGCACATAAACGATGAGGAAAATGAACTATGCTAAAGTTTATAAAATAAAGTTTATAAAAACTATGCTAAAGTTTATAAAATAATTAGACATCATTATCAGGTTCAGTCTGCCTCAGAAATGTAGTTAAAATAAATATAAACATTATTAACTATATTAACATAATAAGTTTGGAAATATACAATCAATGCAAAATAGTATTTCATTAAAACATCTTAGTGTCTTGTTAATAGACGTGAGCTTCCATTGCTTGATAAAAAGATATATTAGAAGAGTATATGAAATGTACTTTAAATTTAGAAATTCAGCAAGGATAACTTCTATTAGAAATATAATGCAGATACATGGCTGATAAAGTTGAAAAATAATAACAAATTTTATGCTTGGCAAGGAAAACACAAAAGAGCAATTTTTTCTTCATGCCCATAGTTAACATCATAAGAATTTCAAGAAACTTTGTAGAAAATATTGTACTATGTAGATTATTTGTATTATGGATATCATAAATATCTATGTCCAAAAGCTATTGTTTCAAACATCCCAAAAAATTAGACAAATGTGTCATTTCATTTTTAATATATATCATGTGCAACAGCAAACAAAAGCAAATAAAATTTTAAGAGTCTGACATGGAATTTTAATAAAATATATTAAAGACCTTTTCAAGAGAAAAGTATACAGTCTATGTAAAAAAACTATAAGAAGATATAAAAAATGTAGAAATATACTAATGCTATGCAATTTTTTTTAAATCTCCAAAGAGTTTTTCATGAACTGACAACCTGATCCTAAAAGTTACATGAAAAAACAATGGATCATAAGGAACAAAAAGGAATTGGAAGAGGTTCCAGCCATGAAGACTCCTTTTCCAAATATCTGCAGGCATTACTCACCAATAGAACATTTATAACAGAATCACTTATACATGAAGGCATGGTATGGGAATATCGGACAGAGAGGCACTGCAGAAAACAGTTGGCCATGATAGACTTTTCAATAAATGATGGTGGAAACATTTTCTATTAGTGTGGAAAAAAATAAAATCTCTAGCTTACACCATATTAAAAAAAACCTCTAAGAGTTAAAGACATGAGTGTGAAGAACAGAATTGTATAACTATTAAAATCAATGTATGTAGTTGTGCCAAAAATAATTTCTAAGATATAAATTTTGATATAGTTACATTTTCCCCCAATTTAAAACAACTTAGCAGGTGTTTTCACATGTTTGGCTCTTCCACAAGCACAGAATCTTAACAGTTAGATGAACATTATCAACAAGCACTTACTGTATATCTGGTAACATTTTAAAAAGTTTTTATAAGGTTAGCTAAAATATATGTTGTATGGATAAACACTATAAGGATGGCACATATTAAATGTTGCTGTGAAGAATTGATACTATTTTTCAGGTACAGATGGTGGCACAGTCTCATTCAATCATGAATAATTCTCTGCATGTGTAGAGTTGTAATTATAATACTTATATCTAGTAGAGTGACATGACCTTCCTAAAACTTCAAAATATACTTATACATTGGATAATAGAATTTTCTATAAATTTCTATACCTTGCCTTTCCACATTCAATTCATTGCCTGGGCCTGACTTATTTTGAAATGTCTTATTTATTTTATTTCTCCTGCTTCCAGCATAGCCAAGAGAAGGCTATATCATCATGATTCAAGGCAGAGCGAACAGTCTGTTCCATCCTAGATCTGTCTCATGTCAATACGTGACCTGAGAAAATTCTGGGCTTATATTTTTTTCTCTTCTGTAAAATTGAGGCAGTAATATATCATATACATACCTTATAGAGTTTTTATGACTTATAAATGAATATATATGTATGTCTGTATATTCACCTAGTAAAGTGTGTATATATATATACATATATATATATGTATGTAATATGTACATATGTATATTCACTTAGATCAGTGTCTTCCCCATAGCACCCTCAAAGAAAGATAACTAAAGGTTTTTGGCTTCAACAATCAGGACATTATCTCACTCCCTTAAGTATACCTTTCTGACAATTTCTATGACAAAAGATTGTGTCTAAAGCATAAGTGAACTTATCTGTTCCATAAAATCCATTTCTTCTTCCTTCAAGATACACAGCTAAGCTACATTTTTCACCTTGTTTTGCAATTAGTATTGTCCAGTGACTGAATTCCCACTTGTGATTTGTGAGTAAAAAGCACATGCAACTTTGAATACTGGTTAATAATAAGCCCCCATGCTTGTGCCACTGCAGTGGTCCCGATTTTGTTAATCTCAAGGGTAAATTTGCAGGCCTTGTGTAAAGGATAACAGAATAGCTATTACTCTGCACCCTGAATGCACATTCAGAGTATATCTGCCCAAGCCTTCAGTGTTATGTGAGAAAGAACTATTCCATTTTGGAGTAGTTAAGATTTGGGTACTGTATTAGTCAGGGTTATCCAGAGAAACAGAACCAACAGGAGGTTGTGTGTGTGTGTGTGTGTATATGTATATATATATATATATATATACATATACACACACACACACACAAATTATATACATATATAAATATATAACATTTATTAATTTATTATGGGAATTGGCTTATGAAATTATGAAGGCTGAAAGTCTGCAAGCTGGATAACTCGGAAAATTGTTCGTGTAATTAAGTACCAGTCTGAAGACATGAGAACAAGAGAAACTGATGGTGTTTAGATCCCAGTCAAAGACTAAAGGCCCAAGAATGGAAGCAGGAGAGGGAGGGAGGGCTGTGGTGTGTCAGTGAGATTCTAAAGGCAGAGATCCAAGAGAGCAAATGTCTGTCTGAGGGCAGGAGAAAATGTATGTCCCAACTCAAGCACAGAGCAAATTTCCTCCTCCACCACTTTCCTGTTCTAGTCAGGCCCTCAACATAGTGCATGATGCCCACTTGCACTAGTGAAGGCAATCTTCTTTCCTCATCTATAGATTCAAATGCTAATCTCTTCTGGAAACACCCTCACAGACACACACAGCCAGACACAATCGTTTACTACCTGTCTGGGCATTCCTTAGCCCAGTCAAAGTGACATAAAAACGAACCATTGCAGGTACTATATTTGACCAAAGTCTAGATTATTCTAATACCTCTGTTCCTAGAACAAAAACTTGAAGTAACTTCTAAATGGAAGTTATACTCCAAAATCAAGATCATTTTGTTTGATTCTGCTTGGCACATTTTAAGCAAAGCATGAACTAATAAGCATGCACTCAAGTGCTTAATCAGATAGATAGTAGACCTAATACAGTAAGATATTGGAGAACTGATGATATTCAATTTGAAGATAATACAGAGCTCATGGCTTTCATTTATTCATTCATTCAAATTTAATTTACTAACTGCCTGTAAATTTTAATTTTAATTTTAATTCATTGTGCTGTAATTGAAAAGATGATTTAAACAATATATTTGTACCCAAGAGGCAGATAGTATTGTGGGTATAATAAGATTAAATAAACAATTACAAAAAATTGTAATAGATAATCTAGTGCACACAGAAAATTACAACTTGGTAGAAAAGTAATGCAGCCATGGTTTGAGGTTTAAGGAATTTTTATGTAGGTAATGTTTGAGTTTATTCTTGTAGGATATATAAGAACTTAAGCCAAACAAGGCCTGGATGTACAACTGAAACAGAAAAAGTAGTACATGAAAAGCATAAAATAGTTTTCTTCAAGTATTTATAAGTGCTGTCACATGGAAGAGAGCACAGAATTGTTTCACTTTGTTCAGCAATATTAGGGCATTTTCTGTGGGAGACAGAACAGAGAATGGATAAAGCCAGTCGTTTTCATGGTACTAAAAACTGGACTTGGTGAAAGAGCTTAGACTAAAGACAGAAAACACCAAAAGTTGTCTCTTAGATGATAGCAAAGAAGTCAAGCAGAAAAGTGAAACTGAACCTGGTTATTCATCAAAGAAGCTAGGCAAATGCTAAGTATGGAGGCATATTTGTGAAATGAGAAGTTGAAGAACAATTTGCTTTAAGGGCAAGATCAAAGCAGATAAAGAGGGGCTGGTTTAGATTAATTCTGGACTGTCAGCAGTGAGGGCTGATTGGCTTTCAAGCACCACAATGAAAGCCTGGTGAGCAAATGGTTTCATCAGTGTGCTGTGTTAATAAGAGATCTTGGAAAGAGAGAAATATTCTTTAGTGCAAGAAAGAACTTTCAACTTTTAAAATGAATTTCCTATTTCCTGCAATATATTACTCCCAACAATAGTTTTTATTCCCTCAAAAAGATATGTTAAAGTCCTAACTCTTGGTATCTTTTGACTTTTATTTGGAAGGATTTTTACTGAGGAAATCAAGTTAAACTGAAGTCATTAGGGTGGGCCCTCTTTCAATATGACAGACAGGTACTCAGAGAGATTGCCACATGAGGATGAAGGCAGAGATTGCAGTGATGCATATACAAGCCAAAGAAGGCAAAAGATTGACAAGGAAGCTAGTGGAGAGGCAGGGAACAGATTTTCCTGCGTAGCCCTCAGAAGAAATGAATCTTGCCTCCACCTTGATTTCAGACATCTACCCCTCCAGACTATGAGACAATGAATTTCTATTGTTTAAACATTTATTTTACAGTATTTTGGCAGACTTAGGAAACTAATGCCATTATTGTTGAGAATTTTACATTTGCTATATAATGTTAGGTACTCATGTTATTTGTTGTAATTTTAAGGTATATTAAGAACAGTAATTAGCACATAAAACATTTTACAATTTGCTTAGTTTATATAAATGGAATCATAAACTATGTACCAATGATTTTGAGATATATTTATCAAAAGCCCATTTCTGTAATTTCTTTGTTTCTTTTTCCAATTTTTTGTCATATTTTGATATCAGGGTCATAATGGCCTCATAAAGAGGGCAATCAGTCATCCCTCTTCTTCCATTTTCTGAAAATATATGTTAAAGTTGTGTTATTTCTTCCTTAAATGTTTAATAAAATTCACCAGCAAAACCATCTAGACCTTGATTTTTAATTTTGGAGGTATTTTGATAACATTTAATTTCTTCAATAAATATGGAGCTATTAATATTTTGTGGGGAGTTTTCTGTCAATTTTGATATGTATTTTTCAAGAAGTATGTCCATTCATCTAAAGCATCAGATTCATAAGCATAAACTTGCTCATTGTATTTATTACATTTTCATTTCTGCAGCATTTATGATAGTCCTCTTAACATTGGTGATGTGTGTTTACTCTTTTTTTTCTTAATTAGGCTACCTAGACATTTGTTGACTATGTGGATCTTATGAAAACCCATCTTTTAGCTTTTCCAATTCATTCTGTTGCCTTTTTTTATTATATTGATATATGATCTTCTGTGTATTATTTCTTTTATTCCTCTTACTCTGGCTTTACTTTGCTTTTCTTTTTCTAATACTCTGATTTGTAACTATGAGTAATCAATTCTAGATTAGTTTTCTTTCCTAATCTACACACTTAAAGATAGCAGTTTCCCACACTAAATGTTGTGTTAGTTGATTCAAACAGATTTGATATGGTGTATTTCAATTGTCATTCAGTTTTAACTATTTTCAAATTTCCCTTCTGATTTCATCTGTGAACAGAGGGTATTGTTTGATCAATGGGTCATATAGATAGATCAGTATCACAGATTTGCTAATTTTCAAATATTTGGGGTGGAGGTCCACATATCTTATTCTAATTTAATTCTATTTTGGTCAGAAAGTTTTTTTTTAATTGTGTGTATTTTATCCTTTCAAAATCTATTGAGCCTTGTTTAAGAAGCCAGCACATGGGTCTCTATTGCATTATTTTCTGTGAAGAATGTATGCTCTGTATACATTGTATGTATTGAATGGAGTGTTTAATAAATATTGATAGACTGTGAATATGTATACTGGTATAGAGAAATATAGACATAAATAGACACATATTTTTAAAGTCTGTTTTAAGGTTCTTTATTGGTGAGGTTGATCATTTGTTTTGTTTTTTTTGCTTTCATTTTATTTGGGATATTCCTTTTTACTGACTGATTCATGTTCTTTTATAATAAAAGTTGTATATTTTATCTTTTATTCATAGCACTAGATTTTGAATTTATCTTCTGGAATTTTCTGTGATGATTAATTTCAACATAAGGCCTTATATCTTTTGGAATTTGTGTATTTTCCACAATCTGAATATTGACCCATTATTTATTTAGTAGTGCCCTTCTTTGTTTAAAATTTTGATTTATTTTTGGTGTTGGAACTGAGAAATCCAGTTTCATTTTATTCTCTAATAACAAGGCAGCCATTTATTTTGATATTAATTTTCATTAATTTGGAAGGTTTATCCTATATTAAATGCATATACTTTATATTCAAAATTTTCATTTTAAGATAGTTTTAATATATCATGACTATGCGATTCTTTTTCACTTTGTAGTTATAGTAAAATTTAAGCCATTTAAGGTTAAAAAAAAGCTCCTATTTTGAAAAGTTGTACATCCTTGTGTTCAATACATATTTCCATGTCTCCATCCTGTATCTTCCTATACTTTTAAAGCCTTCACTTATATATAAATAGTTTTGGTGACAACACACAAACACCTAATGTTGAAAAGGGAATGATAGACTTAGAATCTAAGTTTTGTAAGTGCTTAGGAAACATCATTTTTGCAGGCTTATTTTTAGGTTTACTTTATTTGTAATATATCTATAGAGGGAAAAAAAGCTTCAGGTGTAACATAAATATAGGATCTCTATGCTTACATACACTTTTTCATCTGATATCTAAAAACAGTTGAGTTCATTTCAGGGAATGGTTCCAGCAAATCTAACCAATGCATATTCACTAATGTAAAAATCACCTTGAAATCTTGTGTTCTTACTATGAAAAAGTATTATTTTCTTCTTTATATAATAGTTACTTGGAAGAAACTCTATAATAGGAAATGGAAAGTAATGAAGATTATATAGTACATTTCAGTAAATGGGTTGAAATGTTTTTTGATTAAACTTTCTCTATAAATATGATTCAGGATTTCAATAAGGCATATTGCAAATGTCACCTAGGACACTCAGCAAATATTACCTTTTTCATAGAACACAAGTCAGGCTCCAGTGTGGCTTGAGTAAAGAGGAACCATGAGGGAATAGCTGGTAAATGCACTTCAGCTTTTTCAGTCTTGATTGATTTCAGTACTGCATTTAAGAACAATATTGCTACATTTGTAAACAAAGTTCAGTTATAGTTTTATTATAACCATTAACTGTTTTCTTTTAACACTCAGGAAATTATTGCATCTTTTACTAAAGTCTGTATTTCATTTTGGTACTATAACAGATTTTTAAAACTTTGGATGAGCAGCCCTGAAATCCTAAGTGTTTCTGTGGGCATTCCTTCTATATCCATGAAATCAACTGTGCAATGAAACTTCAAGAATCCCTTAGCAGGAGGATCTCCCTCCTTTGCCAGACCTATGTGGTCTTAATACTATTTCTCACTGCCATCACCAACACAGACAGGAGGTAGGGAAATCCATTAAAACTTGCTTTTTCACTTGTTCCACAGCTCCATTATTGAGTTTTTATAATAATAAGGGATTATATCTATAAAATATATATGCAGGAACAGTTTTCAAGTGACAGTTCATATAAAAATACAGATTCAATGAAAAAACAAACCAAATTATTCACAGCCATATTTTCCATACTCAACATAAAACCAGATCAATCTCCACAGATCATCCTCAGGGTTTTTCTCTTCATGGGAAGGTATGCCAATGTCAATTTCTCTATGAAATTCTCATTTCTCATTCACATTCTGCTATCAAAGTACTCTATTAGAGCAAACTGTGATTATTGTTTTAAAAATTACACAAAAAATGAGGATAACTCAGGAACTTTGGATTACTCTTATCTAACTTCTAGTAATTATTTAATGACATGGGCTATTAAATTAATATCAAATTCCTGAAATTCACATATTGCAATGTGCTGTACAACACATGGCTTGGAAATGGCCTAGGGTTGCTACTCAAGGGATATAATCAGGCAGCTTAATAAGCTTGTTTCAGAAAAGTCTCTAAGCCTCCTATCCATATAATCAGCCACTTGACTCTTGTAATTATTGCTAGCTACTGATTAGGGGTTGCTTTCAGCACCTAGAGGCTTCTATATAGTACTTAAACATGGCCCATTCAATCTTTAAAGCTAGGAAAGATGTATGGAACCCTTTTTTTTTCTTTCTTGAATATCTCTGACTTCTCATTCTGCTACTAGCTAAAAAATCTCTGTTTTAAAGGACCAGTGTAATTAGATCAGACCCACCAGGATAACTTCCTTTTGGATGAACTCTAAGTCAACTAATTAGCATCCTTAATTACATTTGCAAAATCCATTTTGATATATAACATAACAAAATCATGAGCAAGATTTCTCAATACTTATGGTCATGGGGATTAAGAAGGAAAACCTTGGGGGAAAATTTTAGAATTTACCTACCCTAAAAGTTGATCTTCCATTCCTGACTTGGCATAAAAAGGCAATGCTCTAATTCTACTGCTAGGGTAACGTCAGTGTACCTAAACAAAGAGTTGGTCTTTAATTCTTTGCCTAGCAGATGTAGGAAATACTCTAATTCCCCTTCCAGGGTACTTTCATGGGGGTCTGTCAGGAAGCTGAGCTCCCAATCACTCTCAACAGAAATGAGACTTAGTTAGGTGGTAGGAGGTGGATTAGTCAGCACTTCACTTTCCCTGTCTTGGGGCAAGAAGGACCTAGTGAGGAGATGAGGCTCCACTCCCATCCAGCACCAACAAGACTGAGTGAGTCTGTGTGAGGTATGGCTACTTAACACTCTGGTCTCCGCTATACCCCATGCTGGTGTCAGCAGGGACCAGTGAGGAAATGAACCTCCACTCTCACCTAGCACACCAAAGAGGATAACATTGCCTGCTAAAAAAGATTATATAGGATCCAGAGCCTCAGAGCATAATGCCTAAAATATCCACAGTACAATAAAATACCACTCTTTGTTGAATAATCAGGATTACAAACTGTATAAGAACATATAAGCAAGGAACACCAACAATGAAATTACTGAGATGTTGGGGTTACCTGACAAGAATTTTTAAGTAAAAAGTTATAAAAGTGCTTCGATAGCAATTATAAACACTCTTGAAACAAGTGGAAACATAGAAAATTGACAAAAGAATTGAGAATATAAAAAAGAGCCAAAAAAGAAATCAAAGCTCTAAAAAATATAGTAACTGAAGGGAAAAAAACAAAGAAACAATATCTCAATGGATGGGTTTAATATCAGAATGGAGACGACAGAGAAAAGAATCAACAAATTCTGCAGAAGGTACAGCAATGTCAGTCTCTGGTTTGATGTTGTACTATGGTTATTCAAGATGTTCTCATTGGGGAAACCTGGATGAAACATGCATCTAATCTCCCTGGACTTTGCTATTGTTGTCTGTATTTTGTGACTTACTATGAATCTCTACTCTTCTCAAAATAACAAGTTAAGAAAATTGTTGAACAAATACTCATATAATTTGGTCTAATCACTATACCTCAGTTTACCTTTCCTTTAAAAGGTTCTCATTTGCTTAATTTATCTCTTATCACTCTATACTAATAAATATCCAAAAACCTATGTTGGCTCTTTTTCTTAGATTGATAACAGTGAGATATCCTATTTTTATTATTTTTATCCCTTGACTAAATTTTTGTGTTTTCTCTTCTAGCACCTTAGTGAATAGGCTTATAATTAGACAAAAATGATGCCAAAAAAAATCCATTTCAAATACCTGAGCCTTTCTCTATAACCAGGTAAGTGGGACACTGAATCTCTGGCAAATCAACATGGTCTATGGTCATAGATTTCAAATATATCATTTGGGATTCTAGAGTTGACTTTTTATTCTATTGTTCCTTTTTTTAGTGATGCTCTCCTTACCTTATAAAAATTTTGTAAGAAGTAACTACTAAAATGTTATGGAATTTTTCAAGCCGGGACATAGTTTTTATAGCATGTCATAATAAATAAATAAGAAAGGAAAATATGCTGACATTGTAAATAGCTGTATATTCTAATACCAAAGGAAATTAAAAGAGGTATACACATTAAAAGAAAACTAATTATGATAATTTAAAATAAAGATACAACCTAGTTATATAGGATATAGACTAAGTTAACAATTTGTAGTCTGAGGGGGAAAAAATGACATTCACAGACATGTTTAAGCAACTTTATAATCAATCATAAAAAAAATCCAGTTAGTAAACTCAGATGGTCACCCTGAATTTGAAATAGTGAGTTAAATAATAAAATTGTGTTTAATATTTCACATTTTGCATTTTATGCCAAAAAATGCAGAAATCCAGAATAACTTGGAAGATATCTTTTTCTAAAGTTATTATTTTGAGTAAACTGTACCAAGACAATGCAAATAGAAGTAAATATATTCAGGAATGTTAGAATCCTTTCAAAGGTTTGAACAGTTCCCCCGCAAATCATTGAAAAGAAAAAGATTTTATGGTGCGTTCTGTTGTGTATATTTGATGACTGCATTTTCAGCTTGTTTACTGGGTGCACATAGCAGTGTCTTCACGTTTTATTAAGGAGAAAGTTGCAACCTTTCAGAAAAGATCAATGCTTCAATACGAGCTGACCTGAAACAAAGGCAGGGTCACTGTGTAGCAGCATGAACATTTCTTTTACTGTCAAATATATAATCAGCATTGAAAAGAAAGCTAACCAGAAATTTCTGCAGTGAAGAAGAATGCAATCAACTTCTCCTTTAATTTTCTGGTCAAATTATACACATAGAAGAATAATCTTTTTAATTTGAATTCTATAAGATTATCACTGCACTTAGATTTGGAGGATATTTCATTATTAGTCCTTTTATATTTATGTTAAGGTTCATAATTACCAATAATCCACTACTAGAATATCAAAATAGATTATTTTTTTAAATGCATTTGATTTGTACTCTATTGTGACATCTAAAATCTAACTTTCCAGATTATAGGCTCTCAGTTCTGGATTGACTAAGTTAAATTTTATCATACTTTAGTGAGTTTATAAATTCAGGCATCACCTGAATGAATGTTCTGAAAAGACACCGATAGAAAACACCTGAGAGGTTGTAAGGACAAAATAGGTGGAAAAACAACCTTATATAAACTGTCAGCATCTAAAAAAAAAATTGTTCAGTGTTTTTGACAAGCAGGTCAATGGTGAATACCCACCTTTTGACTTTCGGACTTAAAAATATATATAGTCAGCAAGTTGGCAGTTCTTTAGTGATTATGTAATTCAATGAGGCACCAGGAGAAGTGCAGCTTCTTGTCTGTTACATTGTGCTTTGCAATTTCAGAAAATTTTGGAATGTTTGAGCCTGACCTTCATACTCTCATTGTTAGAAGACCAAAAAATAAATACAAAAAAAATTTTTGGTTGATTTTTTAAAAATAATTAATAATTTTATAATAATTTAGTAGGGATAAGAGACTCTCAGAAATTCAGCTCATTTCATTCTGAAGTAGCTCCAATTTTAACCACAAAAAGCCCTATATTTACTACCTTTTACATTATATTAACCAAATATTTAACAAACCAAGCAGAAAAGCACCCACCCACAAATTGTCAGCTGCAATAATAAAAACAACCTAGAAAATCCATATCCTCTGATTTTCTAAAATAAAAATTTCCAAGGACAGTCAGGGTAAACTGAAAGGAAAGGTCTATAAATGTGTGTATAATATGGGAGGCATGAGCTATTGAACAATTGAAATATCAGTAATCCAAAGTGAGTTGTGCCTAAGTATAAATACATACTAGATTTTGAAGACTTAGTATGGGAAAACAATGTATAAATCATATAAATCTCAATAGTAAGTGTTGAAATAATAATATTTTGAACATATTGATTTAAATAAAATTTATTAAAATACATTTTACTTTTTATAAGGCAACTAAGAAATTTAAAGCTATATATATATATATCTTTGATTTTTGGCTATTATATTTCTATTGGACTGTGTTGTTCTATAGAATAATGAAAATTCTTCCATTTACCAGTTCCTTTAATATTGTAAAAATATAGCTAAGTTCCTCAATGAAAGGTCATATCATCAGGATGGGCCTGCCAACTGACCAGCTTTCAGATGCCGTTACTTTTCTTTCAGCTTTGAGAATGTATCCTACCTGACTTACTCTGATGACATGTTTCCAATCACCATAATCCTGGGAAAGAGGAAGTGGGCTGAACATAGTTTCTATATTCCATTTTTTGCCCTTCTACAAAGCACTGTTTTCAAACTTACCTGTTTATTTACCTGTTTCTCACTGTGAATTCCCAAGGATAGAATACCTCTGTCTTCTTATTGCACTTGCACATAATAGATGTGGAGTAAATATGTATTGAATGAATGTCCCCAACTCCCATTCCCTATTTTATTTGGGATGTTATGTATTTATTTCCTTATTTGTTTTCTGTGCTCCCCTCACTAAAACGTAAGTTCCCTAAAGTAAATGACTTGATTTACTCTGATAATCACTATTATGTATCTCTAGAGTCTAGAAGAGTGCCTAAAAAAAAAAAAGGAAGCTCAAATACGTCTTTAAATGAATGAAAGTAGTTCCACTGAAAGGAACTAAAGTGAATGAAGAATTGGGCCCAGGTGGTAAGGCAAATACTCTTCTTTTCCATAATGAAATTTTATTTCTCAAATCCTAGTTAAGAAGATAGCCTCCAACTTTTCCTTCTTGATATATATAGCAACGATTTTTTTCTTTATTTTCCAATTACTTGTTCTCTAAGAGACTATCCTCTTAGTTACAATATCCTTTATTAGTTTGTTTAAAGGGTTAGCACATAAATGTCAGCTAAGGCAAAGCACTTCTAGAGAAGGTTACCAAATTGTTTTTCTCATGTGAACAGAATTGTCTCAACTTTGCTCTACTCTCTGCTCCATTCCAGGCCAGCGTTCAGTGAACAAAGAGAATTTCTTTTAAGAGATATTCACAATTATCAAGATATTCTGCAAAGAATTCCTGAAGTTCTTCACAAAATATCAGAGGTAGACTTAGAATAATTGGTAGGAAACACAAAGGTCTTTAACACTGTATTTATCATCAGTAAGTACAACTGGATCAAAATAAATAATATATATTCATTTTCTAAATATAAATTAATATATTTCATTATGCAGTTCTGATATTAAAAAGCTCACATCTATGGATATCACAGACTCTCTAAAAGAAAGCTCAAAATCATTTTTTAAAAAGAACAGGGAAAATACAAAAGGACACAGACAATCCTATGGAACTAAGACAATTTCTTTTAGAAAATAAAACTTCTTTGAAGTCCTAAAAACTTCATGTTATCTATCAAAGAAAGAAATGTTTACCAATCACTTTTAAAAAATGACAACCTCAAGCAGAAGAATCAGCCATAACACATAAGACCAAGAAAATTTCTAGGGAGAGTGTCAGAAGCTAAGGATCAAATCTAATGCAATTCTGCCTTGCCACTATGACAAATAATGTAACTAAAAATGTAGTGCTTTACAATTCAACAGTAATATTACTAAAGTATGTTCCAAAGAAATGAAAACAATCCTAGTATGTATATAGCTGCTTAATTTATACATGTTATCCTTATATAGGGAGCTCAACCCTCTGGAATAAAATTGACTTCCCAACTTTCCTCACTGCCCAAGGCTTAGCCCCTAAATTCAAATACTATAGAATTTTAAGGGCCTCAAATTTGGTGAACTCCCACATTTCAGTCAAATCTATAGGAAAAGTTTTAGAATTATCAGACGGCGAATGCTTTAGCTAATATTTTCCTACCAAATCATAAGAAGAGTGAGTTTTCCAATGGCTGTTGAAATGATTTTACTAATATTTTACACTGTCCAGATGAATGGTACACAGATAGCAGACCCAAGGAAGATGATGGATTATTTAAGGGAAAAAACTTCTGTACAAGTGAGTTCTTACAACTAGTAGCATAATCCAAAGCTGTCTTCTTAGTGCTGCTGGTAATCAGACTACAGCATTTCTAACAGAAACTAAAAGGTTTCCAACTTGTCATGGTCAAAGCCACATCATTTGAGCTATTATTGCTTCCTTACCAGTGATTTCCTCTGCTCTGCTTTGATTCTTCTGTCTCCTGAATAAGAATACTGTGATAATGCAAAGCTGCTTCCTGCTTCTCCGAGTTGTTCCTTAGAAATACTCATTAGACACAGACAAGCTCTACTAAAAGTCCTTTCCTATTCCTTCTTAGTTATCTGCCCCATTGCTTCTCATGGAGTGTGTTCTCCCTTGCTGTGGAAGTTAATAAACCTAACTTTGTTTTATTACAGGTGTATTCCTGGTGGTATTTATCAGATAGACTTTCTCTATATGAAAATGTATATCTTAAAAGAGGATGCTAGGCATTTGAGGATTACCCTCTCAATTCCAATTCTATCTCTTCCATCAACACTTTTCGATCTTCCCTTTCTTGGATACCTGGCGGGACTGATTACTTGAAACCTCCCTGGTCACTGAAAATTGATTCAAGCCAATGGAAATGAGAAAGCTCCAAGATTTGAAGAGATAGCAAAAGATATATTCTATTTTCTCCGGGACTGTAAAATATAAAATTACGTGCTGTGAATATTCCCTCTGATATATTCAGAAGATTCCAGAGCTCTGGTGTGAAAACCGACACATTAAAAGCACAGCGGAGAGACAGAGGCACAGAGTCCTAGGGGAGACTGTGTGATTACTGGATCCAGTATTGCCTGCTTCTGAAGTTTTCAGATAAGCCAATAAAGCCCTTTCTTTATTTAAGATAGTTTGGGGTTTGTTTGTTTTTTTTAAATGGACTTGAAACCTCCTAACTATTATAATTATAAATGTAGTCTGACCTAAGGACTTAGAGAATATAGTGAAAATTCAGAGGGGATATCAGCTCTGTTGAGTCCATATGCACTATGGCTGAATAAGGCCAATCAAAGACTAAACTTCCCATAACCTTGGCCCATTCACATGGCAAGGAAAAGACATTGCAGCCCAGTAGCTGGGTGTTTGACAGTATTCATTGATAACAGTCAGGTCTGGTGCTCTTCATGATGCTGGTCTCTGACAGAATAAAATGAAAAATGTCAGCTGTAAGGGTTAAAAGACTTGAGATCATTTACTTCGGAAAAGAGAATATAAACAGAGTCTTAATAATTATTTTTTAGTGTTAGGAGACTAAATGATAAAAACAATCACTATCTCTACCACCAAAAAGAAAAAAAGTTGAAAATTTTGTAAATGCTGTTTTTTGAGGTGAGGACAGTGAACTTCAGAGCCTTTAGGTCATTCATAGCCTTTATCTCAGGAAATAACTAATAATAAAAATAATAGCTAAATTTTATTGTTTAGTTATTCTCTTTCAGGATACGTACACAGTTTGCCCAACTCTGTGAAGTATGTGTAATTATCATCATTTGGATTACCTGGATGAGAAACGGAGGTGTAGACAACAATTTTCCCAATAGCACCCATATTGTAAAAGGCAAAGCCAGGATTTGAACCCATGTTCTTCACACTCCTAATAACACATACCTACCTACTAGTTATGTTTCATCTCTAGGATTCAAATACTATAAACTCAGTCCAGGGACTTTAAGTATCTCTAAACGTGGATCAAAGTATCAGTCTGTTTCTCAAGGAAGTTATGAGCAAAAACATCAATAGAAACATGAAATCTTTGTTAGAAGATTAATTCAATAAATATTATTGTTTAAGTGTGCTTAAAAGGGTGGGGAGCCCATTATTCATAATAAATATCAACTACTTGCTCTCTCATAGGCACTAATATTTGCACTGATAATACAGCTTCTCATAGAATGTATGCTTTAGTGGGAGAAACAGATACTGAGCAAATAAAATAACAAACACATACTAGAAGCTATTCTAAAAGCAATCTGGGAAAAGAGATAAAAAAATGAAAGAGGCAGAGATGGTAATGCTATTTTGTTAGGATAATGAGGGAAGAGGATCTGAAAATAAAAAAAATTATGGAAAAACTTAAGTGAAGTGAGATAAAGTCATTTAAAAATCTGGAAGAAGAGGACTTAAGAGAATAAGGACAAAGATTTATAGATGAGAATGACTTAATAATCTGAAGAGATAGCATTATTCCAGTGACTAAGGAGAAATAAACAATCTGTAGAGGTAGGAGATGGCATTGCAAGAGTTGGTAATTCCATCTGTGTGATGGGGATTCAGGTTTTGCCTGGCTTTGAAGGACATGTTAGTGTATTTGGATTTCTTTTCAGAGTTTTCTGGCAAGGGACTAGAGTTTCAGCTAAATGTACCAGTAAAATCCAAGTTTAACAATCCATTATAAAAATGAGTTGGCATTTTAATTATTTAAATAAAAAATCAGATCTTGAGTGTAAAATTTTTAAATGTCATAACGTTTTCTTAAAGTATATTTGCAGTTTACTAATATATTATAAAACTTTTACTTATTTAAGCCCTATTATAGTATTACATTAGTTCTTAGTTATATAATATAAAACCACATAACCTTTCTACTTAAAAAACTCAGAACCAAAAATAAAAATATTTTTAAGAAATCACAGAAAGTTTCATTGCCCGAAGAGAATTTCGAGAGTTATATGCAGTTCAAATCAAGAATGTATAAATGAAATCACATCCTCTCTTAGCTAGTGTTCACTACTACAGGTATAATATAGTTTTAACTTTTTGCATTCAACAGACACTATCCATTAAGTCAATGAAATATATTTTCCTTTGGATTTTAGTGATTCCATGCAAAATTGTCTGTAAGAAAACAATTTTATATGCTATTTTGTGGCTTTATTTTATGGCTTCAGCAGGTTGTGCTGCAGGCCAACTGATATGGCAAATATCAGAGGAACTAATTTTCTACTATTAGAAAAAAAAATTCTTCTATCCTCATTCATATTGAATCATAATGCTCTCTATAACCAGTGTTTCTATCCTCTGGCTTCCAGTTTACTCTATAGAACCATAGCCATATCTGGGCTTCTGCATTCTTGACTCTGATTATGGGTTAGGGGAAAATAGAAACTACATATATGGGAATTAAGTATGTATATATGTTGTAATAAATTGAAGTGACTTCTGCTTCTAGCAAAGATGAATAACTGATATGAGACTAAATATCTCACTAATAACAAACTTGAACATTTGGTTAAAACACTGACACACTGTATTGAAGGCATCAGGAACTAAACCTGGAAGCCAGAGCTTGAGAGGTAAAGATTCTGAAGAAAGAAAAATACACTGATGTGAGTGCTAAATTTCCACTCCTTCCCAGGCTTGACATTTATTTTTCAGGGGCAAAGAGCAAAAACATATAGCAGTGGTCTGGAACTGTGGCAATCTTACTGGGCTGGTGAGACAAAAATTAGCATTGACTCTAACAAGTAAGTTATAAATTTCTGGGCGGAGATGTGGAGGAAAGCGACCCAGAGAGAAGCAAGTACAATATTTTGAATGAAAATTTATTTTTATTTGTTGACTTCAAAGATACTCATGCTAAGGGTAATATTTGTAAAAAATCAAATCTACAACAGCTTCTAAAAGCTAAGCAGAAATTTTAGGGGCCTTACTGTGCTAAGGAGATGAAAGTTGGGGTTTAGGGCTTTTCATATATGAGGGTTTCAAGCAAACATCTCAACCTTTCAATTCAACCTTAGAAATTTTAATGCTCTGGGAAAAAAGGCAAACTGGGAATTTACCAGCATTGCCTGGGAAGGTGATGTGCCATTATTCTATCTACTGGAAGCAAATAAACCCTTTCTGGAGGATGAAACCATCAGGCAGAGTCTGTATTATTTCTCATAGACAATGTCCAGCATATAAGCTAAAACTTTTATTTCATTGGAGACAAAATCAAAATATCAAACATTAACATACATGGATATATAGAAAATAATAGATACTGAACTTTTAAATCCCAATAATTAACATGTTTATTAAATGAAATTTTTAAATGAAGAATTTCATAAAGAACAGGAATAAATAAAAATAACAAAAGGTAAATTCAACTAAAAAAATGCAATAGTTGAAACTAAGATTCAACAGATGTCTTTTACATCAGATTAGACACAGCCGAAAGAAAATTTAAAAACTGGAATGCAGAACAAAAGAATTAACAGAGATTGAAACAGCAAAAAAGATGAAAATAGAGAAAACTGTACAGGATGGAAAGAAACAATAAGTGTATTCACAGTTGCATGAAGCTTAAGAGTAATAATGAAGCAAAAGTAAATCTGAGATGGCACTGCCCAAGAATTATGCAAATTGATGAAATGCATTCTGGTAGTCTGTTTCCAAGATGAGTCCCAGGGATCCCCAAACTCTTGACAGCCATGCCCTTGTGTTGAGTGTTAATTGCACTTAGTGACTCACTTCTAACTAATAGAATGAAGGACAATTGATGGTTTCTGACTCGAAGACGAGGCCATCATAAGCAGTGTGGCATCTTGGTCTCTCTGTCTCCATCACTCATTCTGGGGGAAGCTGGCTGCATAAAGTGGCCTACAAAGCAAGAAACTGAAGCCTCTGCCAACTTCCATGGTTGTAATTGTGTATTTGGATCCTTCAGCTCTTTCAGGTAATTTCTACCCTACCAACAGTTTAACTGTAACCCCATGTGAGAACTTGACCCAGAACCAACAGCTATGCTACTTTGAGGTTTATGATTTTCAGAAATTTTATGAGATAATAAGTGCTTGGTTTAAATAACTACATTTTTTGGATGATTTGTTATTAAACAATAGACAATACAATTGCATGGCCTAAAAATGAAGCTAATGGTATGCCTACAAAATCCTTTGTTAAGATCTTAGAAAGATCAAAAGTGGTGTCTAAAAGTACTTTCAGTCAGACAAAAGACACTTTCAGTGTTTGAAAGAGCATAATGCACAGATCATTTCAATAAAAAATAGGGCTTTACAGAAATATAAAGGCATCATTACTTAGGAGAAATATATGTCAGACAAGGGCTTATTCAAAGAAATGTACTAACATCTTTCTTTTTTTGTTTTTGAATGGGATGGACACAAATGAAGACTTATAGGAGATCTACAAGGTTTTAAAAGATCTCCATATTCAACTTGAACTGAAAGTGAAACAATACAAAATTAAAAGGGTCATTGAGACATCCAAAATTCTACTGGCTGGAAATAGACTGAGAAAACTATTCAACACCAAACACATGTTAACTTTCATGAAAAAGGAAATACGGCTCAGAAGGTGGGTCAAGAGCCAGACAGTAGATTCAAGAGATATGAATTGTCATTTCCAGGAATAAGTAGAAGTGAATTATAACCTGGAACTTCCAACAGAAATCCTGCTTTCTAATTTGCCACCTATTTAAATACTTTGACTTAACCAACAAAAAAAATTCTTTTGTCTTGATCATCAAAAGACATTTTATCTTTTTCAAGAATGTAAATCTTCATGGAGTTTTATAACCAATAGGAAACTTAGAGATCTGCTAATCTAACATTTGTCTAAAAGTTAACAACTTTTGGAGTAGAGGCAAGTCTTTCTCTGTGTGCTAAAGTCTGGACCTGCAAAATGTAAACAATAACAACAAAATGGGTATTGTTTTAAGCCACTGAATTTGGTGATAATTTGCTGTGTTATAACAGAGAACTGGAGCACTGACAATGATAAAGTCTGGAATCAGGTAGTAGCAACAATCAAGAACGTACGTAGGCATTCTTAGTACCACTCCACCTCCAAATAGAAGAAAGTATATATAAAATGCAAATATTTCCTAAGATTTGTAACTAAGCTACAATTCCAGTAGCATTATTTTGAAAGCAAAGGTAAGTTAGCAAAACTTACTAGAACTAGGAAGACTGAAAAATCCTTAGGAATCTAGCCATCTTCATACATGTGTGGGTTGTTTAATACAAGATATAAGACAACTCTGAAATGCCCCATCAAGCTTTATATCCAACAGATATAAGGACAGCTATTAATCTAAAATCACTCTGATGAGAAGCCATTCAGATAATAGATATATTTCCTGAGCACTGTTTCACGAGCATCCATAATATGAAAGACATCATTAAAGCTGTTGGACAAAAAATGGTAACCAGAAGAAAGAGTACCTGACTTCATGGAATGAACACTCTAGTCGAGGAGACAAAAACAAAAACAAAAACAAATAAAAGACAAGGAAATACTTAAAGGATGCATTAGAACTAATAAATAAATAAAATAGAACTATTAGTGGAGACCACTGGGGAAAAGGCTATTTTAGATAAAGTATTCAGGGACAGTCTCTTTGAGCAGGTCATGGAAGAGGAGACTTAAAAATGAAAAGGAGATAATCAAATAAAGAGGAAGTTGTGGACACATTTAGAGGGGACTCGGGTCAACAGGTACACTTCCACCAAAATGAAAATTATTATACATATTCTGAAAACTGAGAAGACCAATGTGGCTGAAGAAAGAGACAGAGGAGCATAACTGTGAAATGAATTTAGTGACTCAGCAGAGGTGAATTCATACCCAACTGGATAGACCATGTAAGAATGTTAAATTTTATTCTAACAGCTTTGGCAAACAACTGAAACTTTTAAGTGAAACAATGTGATTCAACTTACATTTAAAAAACATCACTTTTACTGTCGCACAGAGAAACTGAAGCAAATTGACAGGAAGTAGATGTAGTGATTCAGATGATAGTTAACAGCACCCCGAGATAAGGCAATCATAGTACAATGATCTAAAAAGTGCAGATATTTCTGAAATATCATCAATATACAATGCAAAGAGGTAATCAATATATTTCAAAGATAAAATCTTTAGGACTCACTAATGAAGGGATGGGAGCAGGGAGCAACTGGTAACATAAACAGATAATTAATTACTGGTATAGTTACAAATATAAATTGATATTATTAACAATAAAGGTTTAGTCCTGAGTTCCTGGCTTCATGTGGGTGGTAGTGGTATTTATAGGAGTGAGCAAGAAAAAAAAAAACATAAATAGAGGGAGGGAGACAAAAAAAAATCAAGCTCTTGAGATGTTTCTTAAGAGGTAGGTAGCTATCTGTGAAATATGCAGCTAGAGAGCAACTGAGAGTCAGACATGCCTCTGCGGAGAAAACAGAATTTGAGTCATCAGCATAGAAATGACACTGGAATTCTTTTGAATCAAAAAGATTACTAAGAAAAAGTAATGAAAAAGAAATGATAAATGATAAAAGCCCAAGACAAAATCCTGAGGCTCTCAACAACTAAAGATTTGATTTAGGAGAATGAGCTAGAAAAAAAGACTGGATAAGTGGTAGAAGAAAAAAAGAGGAGGGTTTTGTGGAACCTAAAAGGGAGAGTATTTCAAGAACGAAAAAGGCACTCGTTGAGTTCTGTGCCAAAAATGACACTGATGAACTTGACAAAAGATTCAGTAGAAGGTTGGACGGTGGAGCTAGATTTCAAGAAGAGGTAAAATCAGGAGATGAGTCTATGGCAGCTTTTTGTGAAAACACATAATTACAAAGTCTGTCAATAAATGGAGCCAGATAAATGCTACTATAGCTGGAAGGGATGTACAGACAACAGAACAAATAGAAGCTATCAGATTGTGTTTTATGTTTGTAAAAATTATCAAGTAGAAAGGAAATGATTCTCAAAGGAGGAAATAAAGGGTATGATGAGAAAAGATGAGAAGACTGAGCCTTTTGAAAAAGAATTGCATCCAGAGAATGCAGACATGGACTGCTTTTGATCAAAAGAGTAAAATTCTCAATTGCAGTAGGAAACAAAGAGAAGAAAGGTGTGGGATAGATAATTTTGTAGATTTGGTGGTGGAATGAATTTTGAGGGAAATTGTTTCTGATGGCTTCTACTTTCTCAGTGAGTTAAAAAATGAAGATTTAACTCAGATTAAAAGTGAGGAAATTTGGATTAGAAGACTAAAGAAGGTATATCTTGCAGCAGGAGAACATGAGCCCAAAAGAAAAGCACTGTAAGAGAGTTGGGTACTTTTGAGGACCTGTTTAAAATGTGTTATAAATGTGTTATATGAAATAATTGAGGTCATCTGAGAAGTTACTTGCTGAGGTACAGATCTGGAAAAAGTAAATGTATATTGGTGTTTAAATTATTTTAACGTCTTCAAGTGAGTACTATTAATGTGAAATAGAAATAAGAGATTCGGTAGGCTTTGCAAAGAAATAGTGATAATGATGGAGTATGAACTGTAAGCTACAGAATGAAAAATTAATACCAAAGAGGTCTGATCAATAATGATAAAATGGGATCATACATGGATTAAAAGTCTTGATGAACTCAAAGAATCACTGTAGTAGAGGTTCTTCAATAAGTAAGTTGGAAGGACAGGGTATAAATAGATTTTTGATACTGATATTTCAGAGGTGTATTGGATATAATAACCTGAGCAAATTTATATAACTTGATATAAACTGATAAAAACCTACAAGAGAATTAGGAAAGTATATTAGCACCTAGGATTTAGTCCATATTAAATTTCTGATTAAGTGCTATTTTCATGAATAACCTATACATTTTGACAGAATATCTGATTTGAAGCACTAATTTAAGTAGACAGAAAGTGCTGGACTCATCTGTAAGCAGCATGTGGCCTATAACCTGACGGCATGAGGATCTGTGTTAGGAGATCTTAATGTGATTATATTCCATGAGCTGAATATAGTAAGTGGAAAAGATCTCAACTAAATTATAATTTTAGAATATTTTTTTTCTACAGAGAAGTAAATATTTGTGGGTTTGTTTTTGAAATTTAAGTAATATATTTGATAACTAAAAAGCATAATTTGGAAAAAATTAGGAAAAATGAGTTTAGTTGACTTTTTCATGAAATGAGGAAAAGCAAATATAGATATGCCTTATATTTGATTGCTCAGAAGTAATATAAGATGTGCCTCAGAGGGAATATAGAGTATATTTATAGCAAGTACAAGTCTCACTCCACAAACATAAATATGCAAGAAATGTAATTTTATTTATTTTATAATACTGTATAATTTTCCTTTCAAGTCTCCACACTGAGAGGGTGACAAGATAAAAACTTAACCCCAGTCAATTTAAATTTCCTGCCCTAGTCCCTGGGATTGTGTGTAACTTCTAGTAACTGGCATAATGGCAAGAATTTCATAAGCAATAGCTGACTGACAGTCTCAGTTGACAACCATTAAATGGTCATCATTCCATCTGATCATTGGTTCATTCCAGTGCCTCTATTTCATCTCATGTTAAAATCTGAATAGTCCCTTTACCTTTAGCAGCATTCCTTGCTGGCTTTCACTTTATTGCTCCCACATCATACCGGAGCATGAGAATATCTCTGTGGATATCACATGATATCTAGTTGAATGCCACTCTTAAGTTTGTGTAGGTGTTCAGCTACACCCATGCTATACTAGTGTAAGTAAGAACTAAGTAAGCTAATTTCTAGACACTCACATATATGCATCTAGAACGGGGTCTTGCTGCCTTATGAAGGTCTACTAAGAAGTAGAAGTGCTCATTTTTTTTTCTCTTAGATTACACAAACATCCCTAGTTTTCTACTGTTCCACGCCACTTGAGGCTCATCCCATTTGAACCTCAAATTCTTTTCCAGAAGGGCTCTACCATATCCAAGACTTCCCTGTTTCCACTCTAATATTTTTCTTTTCCCATTCTGATCTAGTCTGAGGATAGGATACCAGAGTGCAGTTACCATAGATATTTTCCCTTACACATATTTTCTAAGATGTAAATTCTATTTCCCTCTATTACTAGGCTTTTGAAACACAAAAGGCAATATTTGACCACTGCATTCACTTAGCTGTATTAGCCTTTCTTTGAGTGGGGAGAGGGTCAAATCACGCAAGAAAACACAATGAGGAATTATAGATTAATATTTTGAAATTGTGTCTTGTCATGTAATGTTGAATTAATAAAATCTCTCTTTTCAAATTGAGCTTTAAGCAATCCAAAAATTCTGTAATGAATTTTTAGAAATCTTTTAAATAAACTGTAGATGCTATATTTTTGCGGGAGGGTTAAAGGAGTACAGACTGATAGAAAATAATGAATAAGGCACATAGAAGAAAAGATGTGCTATGATAGTATGCCAATATTAGTTAAATAAGTGTTAAGACCTGGGCAAAAATATAAATAAGTAAATTATCTGTGCTATGTCTAACAGATAATTAGTAACACTGTGTCTTTATGTTATGTGATCAGCTTTATTTCAATAACTGGCTGTTTAGACAGATGAGAGGGAGTAGCTATGACCATGTCATAAGGCTCTGGCATATAGTCTAGTGGGGTGTTTTGATACAAAAGCTATATACTAGTACGGGAGTCACAGTAATGAAAGATTAATGGTCATTTTCTTAAATGGTTAATATGTATGATAACCAATAGGTAAATAAGAGAGTGTAATTTTTAGATGGTCAAATGCATAGGTTGAGATTTAAACTATGTTGTTACAATATCCTTGAGTGTGTCAAACTCAATCATTTGATGTGTCAAAATAATATTCCCTTAAAGTCTAATCTCTACCTACCTTTTTCCTCATTCCTCTTTTCCTTTCTCTCCGTGACAAGGTCCTTTCAACCTCAGAGACGTATTAAATATCGTTACTCCCTTCCTAGTGCTCCTCCCGATCTGCATTCTTTCTGTGGAGTTGACACCCAATCATCACTCTGATTTGAGCTCAATTACTATGTCTTCTGGAAAAATTTTCATGTTCTCCTAAGGGAGAGTTAAGACCTTGTTAGCACTGTTCCCATAAGAGTAATGTCTTCGGACATTATGAAATATAATATTTAACCACGTTTTTCTCTTTTCTTGGACTAGAGGCTTTAAGAGGGCTTAGACTATATGCAAAAGAAACCTTGACATATTTCCATGTTTTCTGTGTTTTCAGAATCTAACGTATGGAAATTTTAGTTAACTTTAATAATGTAAATTAAAGCATGTAACTTATCTGGTTAGAATCCTCTACTGGTTGGCCACTATAATTAGAATAAATCCAAAATCCCATTTCTGAGCTGCAAGGACTTACAGGTTTCATTTGAACTCCATCTTTTATCACTATACCACAATTTACTACATTGTGATCTAACTGTCTTTATAGTTTATTGTTTCTGGAGTTCTTTATCTAGATTCTTTGTACTAGCTTTTTCTTCTGCCTTAATCTGTCCTTAGAATTTTCCTACAGTTGTCCTAGAATTTTCCTACAGTTCTCCAGAGAGAACTTTATCATCCAAGCCAAGTGACTGTCTCCAATCACTGTGGTCAATTACTAAACCATTATATTATTTTCACCATACCATTCATTAATGACCATTATTTTGAGTATTTTTAATGCTTATTTTCTATTTCTTTCCACTGGGCTAAAGTTATAAACCCCACAAAACATTGTGTTAGTTTTCTTCAGTTAATTTCCTTTTAAAGAGATGTACATAAAAAGGAAAGCGCCTTTATATTTTCAGATGCAGATGGCATTTCTTCTGTACTTCAATCCTTTGTGTAGATCAGATTTGATATGGTATTACTGTCCTTCTGCCCTTCCTTTAATGTTTCTTATAGTACAGCTCTACTAATGATTAAATCTTTGAGCACTTTGGGATCTGAAAAACTATTTATTATTCTTCTGGTTCTTGAAAGATATTTTTGCTGTATTGAATTCCAGGTTTGAAGAATTCCAGGTTGACAGTTTCTCTATATTTTCAAGATGTTACTTTTTGCATACATCTTCCATGGGGCAATATTACCCTCAAGGACGTGAAAGTTGTTTCTTGGGGTGGAGGGGTAAAAGTCATATTACAATGGTTTGTATTCCCCAAAAGAGCCACAGTACATATAGTATCTCAATATATATGGGTATTGAACAGAAACTTGTATGTGAATCTATATATATTTAACAGATATACAGTATATCTGTGGTACTGAGATTTCAACAGGCAGGAATAATTAGGGAAAAAATATTTAAAAAGTTTTCTGGGTGAAAGTGATAATGAAAACAAGATTAAAGAACACTGTTCTATTATCTTCTCACTTACACTGTTCTGATGAGAAACCTGCTATCATACTTCTCTATCTTTGCTTCTCTGAACATAATGTTTTCACAACAATGTGATTATGTTATTACTTGGGATAGTTTTCTTCATATTTCTCTGTTTGAGATTTGTTGAGATTTTTAAAACTGTGGATTTATTGTTTTCATAAAATTGGAAAAATTACAGCCATTATTACTTAAAAATTTTTTCTTTCCCTCTTTACAGGGACCCTAATTACACATGTATTAAGAAACTTGAAGTCATTCCACAGATTTTCTGTCTGTTTTATTGCGGATAGTTTCTTAAACTATCTTTTCAAGCTCACTAATCTTTTCTTCTATAATCCCTAAACTTCTATTCATCTCATATGTGATACAGCTAGTTATATAATGTGTATGTGTGTGCACATGTGCACACATTTGCGTAAAAAGGACAGAAGCATAAAAATTACATATTTAAATAATGCTTATATTCAAAGTCAGAAATTAACACATCCCTTCATACAAATTTTCATGGCTGACTTTAATGCAGATGGTTCTATATATGTAATAGAACCATCTGCATTAAAGTTGACAGTAATTCAACTCATAAATTAATTATATTCCTTCATTGTTCAGCCATATTACAATGGGATTCTGTATTCCATTCTTTGGTGGGCTTAAAATACTATGAGAAGAATAATGCCATATTATTGTAAATGATTTATTCATACTTAAACCATATCTGTATATATAAACAAATGATGGAAAGGCTATTTGATTTGAAATTAAAAAAAAAAACAAAAATAGATACAACGTGGCCAGATCTATTTGAACAGAATAATAAAAACCAAAGCCAAATTATAGAAGTTGGAGAGTGAAGATGAAAAAATTATATCAATAATTCCTGGTAAATAATTCAACACATAGGTACTTACTAGCATCTGTAACAAAGAGGTAACTAAATGAGGTGTGTGTCATTTGTATTTTTTAGGAAATCATACTAAACACATGGCTCTGTTCATAAAGATCATTGGGAAAAAAACAGATGATACCCTCAGCGTAGTTATAGTTTTGAAAGCAGCAGCTCTTCTCATGTACATTACTATTACAACATTTTTACATTGCTACTACTCTACAGTGGGGTCTCAGAAATGCCGCTGTTAAAGTGTTTCGTCTCCATGGTGAAATAACATATGAAGAAACTGCAATGTGCATTTGACATATTACTTAGACCCATAGATTTTTTTCTCTGTATTGAAGCATTTTTATTAAAAGATGTATATTATTGTCAGTGATTTTGGTTTTGATGTAAATACATTTACATGCTGTTCATGCACTAAAAACAATAGTGTCCACACTCTAGATGGTGTTTGACCACCTATTTTCCATGACAGGAGGAAACTGCTTATCCAAAATATATATGGAATACTTCATGTCCCAGTAAAGAAGAAATGGAACCATGAAGCTCTCCTGGAAATTATAGGAATTTGCTTGGCTAGAAGGTAATTTCTACTTCCATTCTTTCATAACCTGCATACATATAATTCTTGTTGGCAGAGCTCTAAATAAATAGACACATGCTACATCAATCATTGCACAGATGGTGTTGCATTTATTTTTGACCGAAGTTATACTAAGTTAAAGAGAGGGTAGCAATGACCCAAAATAAACTAATTAGACCATAAGTCTGCCTGTTTCTTCCACAGGAAATGAGACAAAGAGCCTTGTAAAAGAAGAAACTAGTGTGAACTTGGAGGGGGTAGTTAACAACTCATGGCTCTGCATTTTGGAGAACCAATAAATATCTCAGAACATGAGAAAGACCATACTTTGGGAACAATTATAAGGATTCCTTTGATGTGTTTTTCTTTGAGAAGATTATTTGCTTGGGACGCAAATTGAGGACAGCAGGTATGCTCCTTTTTACTTTAAAAGAGGGATCATCAACAAAGTTCAAGCCTGCATTTGACTTTTTAGTTGCATTTCTTTACCCATGTCTTGGGAGGAATTGTTTTTATAGTAATTCATGTTGTTCTAATAAAATGACCTAGACTGGCATCACCAGTTTCAGGTGAGATTCTTGAGATTTGATTTCCAGGCTATTTAGCACTGAATAATTTCCAACTATAGCTCTAATCTGTTTAGACTTGTGAGGTCTTAAATTACCATCTAGGTATAAATGAGCAAACATTTCATTAAAAAATGAAGAGTTTTATGACAATACCTTTCCTTGGAAAATGGAGCCACCTGAGCTTTTCTAATAGCTGGTGACATCCATTAGTGGTTTTCTCTGAAATTGAAAACATTTTCCATCTGTTCATACACGCTCATTACAAAGTAGTTAAGAGCCTGTGGGATCACAAAGGCACATTTTGGCAAATTACAAAATATCAAAATGAGTTATTGAAGAGGCTGCAATGACTATATAATAAGCTGCTCAAACCTGCAGTTGTCTGGGTTTGTGGAAGAAAATACATCTGTATGCTAAAATCTAGTTTACCTTTCAATACTTGGGACTTTTACATTTCATGGTATTCATTTCTGTGCCTATGACCCAAATTCTTTCATCTTTGGGAATTTATGTACTTTCGTGAATTTTCAAAAATGAAGGCTTTCATTATCAGTCTTTAGGGAACTGCTGTTTAATGGATTCTCTTCAGAGGAACAAACTGAAGCAATGGACTTAAATAAAGGTAGTAAGCATTCACCAGGAAGAATACTTTGATTGTCAGTATACTAAATATTGGAAAATAGGAGGGTGAGTGATAGAGGCTTTTTGTTTGGATACCTTCAAGAAGAGAATATATAGCCATCTCTGCTAGATCGTAAAGACATTCTCATGCCAAATAGATGGGGAAATTTCCAGATCATGTTTGGTAAATTCAATGTTCTTTTTCTTCCCTTATCCAATAACATATCAGCCAAGAACAAATTGCTTATGTGTCTCCTAGAAGCTGAAATCTAAAGGAATGTGTGGTATGTGACAGCTAACGTTCAACCTAAGGAAGAGACCAACAGATCACAGGAATAACAGTCTGTGACACAAGAGACGTTAGGCCTTGGATGGCAACAGTGTGAGAACTGAAAAGGAAGCAGAGACAAAAACACAACATGGTATCAAAAGAAAACCTTATTTAGTCTGCAGTTTTCTCAAGATTAATCTCCAAATATATATATAGTCACAAAACTATTGATATTTCCTCTTTTAAAAATAACACATTTATTCCACATTGAATTTTTAAAAATACATATATAAATGTTTTTTTATTTCTATATTTACAGTGTATAGAATGAACTATTGAAATATGATAAATGAAAGAATTTTATTTCAGATTCAATCTTCCCTTAGGCAATTTTGTCAGAGCAACTGATATTACGTGAAACAATTCTATATTGAAAGAGTATATATTCATGTAATTCTTAATTCTCAAAAACTGGAAAAAAAGGAAGGAAAGAAGGAAAGATAAATGGAGTGAGGGAGGGAAGAAAGAAGAGAGGGAGGGAGAGAAGGAGTAATGGAGTGAGGGGGGAAGGGAAGGTTGGAAGAAAACCAAGTACTTCTCAAGCTTGTGAGGTGGGGCAGGGATGGGGACGCGGGACAAGCATCGTGATTAACTTTCCCTGCCTGTGATGACAAATGCTGAGATATAAACACTATGGTAAGAACAGGAGGGACCACATCTTTTTTTTTTAATACAATTTATTTCATTATCATTAATTTACAATTACATGTGCTATATTACGATTATTAAACTACCCCTTCATCAGGTCC
>JAVSCE010000238.1:0-18235 GCA_032199065.1 Smutsia gigantea | reverse complement strand
CAGACATGAGACTGGTAGTTTTGGAGTGGATTCTTTAGGGACTTTATGTCAGTTGCAGACAGGGACAGTTCAACTTCTTACAATCTGGGAGCATTTTATTTCTTTGTGTTGACTGATAGGCGTCCTAGGGACTCCAGAATCATGTTGACTAAAAGTTGGGACAGTGGGCATCGTTGTCTTATTCCCGATCTTAAAACGACAGACTTTCAGCTTCTCTGTGTTACGTATGATGTTGGCTGTGGGTTTGTCATATATATTGCCTTTATTATGTTGAGTTAGTTACCCTCTATATCCGTTTTGTTGAGTGTTCTTATCCTAAATGAATGTTGAATTTTGTCGAATGTCTTTCCAGCATCTATGGAGATGATCATGGGGTTTTTGTCCTTTTTGTTGATGTGCTGGATGATGATGATGGATTTTCCAGTTGTTGGCCAGGAAACGGGAGCGTAGACAGTGACCTCACTTCCTGGACGATGGAGCGCAGCACAACTTGGAGTCCCAGTAACTGGGTACCACCATGTCGGCCAGCCCTTTCCCCAGATCACTTGGTGGGAGACACTCGAAGGTGTGCTATGTTGTGTTGTGCCCCATGGCCCGAGGCCATGGAATCAGGAAAGCCCACAAGGATCGTCTTCGGTAAAGGTTTCCATGTTGGATCGATGCTTGGTCCACATGCCTCTGTCCAAGTGCTCGGAGGGAGCCAGAGGTACCACAGTGAGGTGAAGTCCCTGGTGGCCAGAGCAGGAAGAGTCCAGGGAGTGAAGTGGAACCGAGCTTGGCGTGAGGGTCTTGAGGTAGTGGATTTGCACTGGCTTGGTTCAGTGATGTGCGCTGCTGTCTGTCCATAAGGCTACACGCTAAGGCATGGGAGCTGTCTCTCCAGGAAGCGATGGCAAGCACCTGTTTATGCGTATGTTTATCATGTATTAATTGTTTACACCATTGGATGTGAGCCTTCAAGGGTTAGGGCCTAGCCTGACTTGTTCACTCCTAGTTCCACAAGACATATGACAGTGCCTCTCCCTTGTGGTCATTAACCGGCATCTGAGGGAAGGAGCTGACAAACTCTCCTTTTTTTTTTAATTTTCCGTTTTTAAAAGTTTTCTGTCATTAATGTACAATTACATTAACAACATTATGGTTACTAGGCACACCCTATTCATTCTCCACCGCAGTCCCCATTACAGTCACTGTCCTTCAGCGCAATAAAATGGTTTAGAAACACCACTTGTCTTCTCTGTGTTATACTACCTTCCCCGTGTCCCCCACCCTACATTATATGTGCTCACCCTAATGCCCTCTTTTCCCCCTTATCCGTCCCTTCGCAGTCTTCCTCCCAGGTCCCTCTCCCTTGGGTAACTGTTAGTCCATTCTCGGTTTCTGTGAGTCTGCAGCTGTTTTGTTCCCTTCAGTTTTTCTTTGTTCTTTTACTCCACAGATGAGTGAAATCATTTGATGCTTGTCTTACTTGGCCAGGCCTATTACACTGTCCATAATACCCTCTGGCACCATTCGTGTTGTTGCAAATGGTAGGGTTCGTTTCTGTGTTTGGGCTGAATAGCCTTCCATTGTGTATATGTACCATCTCCTCTCTATGCATTCATGTAGAGGTGGACAGTTAGGTTGCTTCCATATCTTGGCTACTGTGAATTGTGCTGCAGTGAACATAATGGTGCATATGTCTTTTTGAATCTGAGAAGTTGTTTTCTTTTGGTAAGTTCCGGGAGTGGAATTCCCATGTCAAATGGTATTTCAATTTATAGTTTTCGGAGGAACCTCCATATTGATTTCCCCAACACTTGAACTATTTTACATTCCAACCAGCAGTGTAGGAGTTTTCCCCAGCATTTGTAGTTCCTAGTCTTTTGAATGTTGAGCATCCTACGTGCTGTGAGGTGATACCTCACTGTGGCTTTAATGTGCTTCTCCTTCATAATTAGCCATGTGCCACATCCTTACGTGTGCCTGTTGACCAACTGAATTTCTTCTTTCGAGGCTCGTCTGTTCATATCCTCTGATCATTTGTAATATGGTCCTCTGGTTTTTGGCTGTTGTGTCGCGTGAGTTCTTTCTATATTTTGGATGTTAAGCCCTTATTGGATATGGCATTTAGAAATATATTGTCCCATACTGCAGGATGCCTTTTTGCCCTGCTCTTCGTGCCCTCTGTTGTACAGAAATGTTAGCATGATGTTTTCCCAGTTGTTCATTTCTGCTTTTGTTTCACAAGGTGATTCGTTCAAGTTAGAGTTTCTCATGCTTATCGTCAAGAGGATTTTGCCTATGTGTTCCTCTAAGAGTTTTACGTTTTCCTGACATCCACTGATGTCTTTTATCCATTTTGAGTTTTCTTTTGTGTATGGGGTTAGACAGTAATCCAGTTTCATTCTCTTGCGTGTAGCTGTCCAGTTTTGACAACACCAGTTGTGGAAGAGACTGTCATTTCCCTTTGTATATCCATGGCTCCTTTACTGTGTATTAATTGCCCATATATGCTTGGTTTGTGTGTGGGCTCTCTAGTCTGTCCCATCGGTCTGGAGGTGTGTTCTTGTGCCAGTACCAAATTATCCGTGGCTCTGTAGTACTGCTTGAAGTCGGGGAGCTTAATCCACCCAGCTTTTATTCTTTCTTGTCAGGATTGCATTGGCTCTTCGGGGTCTTTTGTTTTTTCATATGAAATTTTGAACTATCTGCCCTAGCTCGTTGAAGAATGCTGTTGGGATTTTGATAGGAATTGTATTGAATCTATAGATTGTTTTATGCAGGGTGGCCATTTTGAAAAGACAAATTCTCCCTATACATAAGCATGGGAGGTATTTCCATTTATGGGAATCTTTAGTTTCTCTCATGATTGTCCTGTGAATTTCATATTCATGTGTCTTCAAATTTCTTGGTTAGGATTATTCCTAGGTATTTTATTGTTTGTGAAGCCATTGTGAATGGAATTCTTTCCCGGTTTCTTTCTCCTAGTTCATCATTAGGGTATATGAATTCAACAGAGTTCTGTGTGTTAATTTTGTATGCTGCACCCTGGCTGAAATAAGATATTAGATCTGGTAGTTTTGGAGTGGATTCTTTATGTATTTTTTTGTACAATATCACGTCAACTTCAAAAAGGGGCATTTTATCCTCTTCGTTACCAATCTGGTTGCATTATATTTCTTTGTGTTAACTGATTGCCGCTTGTAGGGATGCCAGAGCCATGTTGACTAAAAGTGGATAGAGTGGGCATCCTTGTCTTATTGCTGATCTTAAAAGGACAAGCTTTCAGCTACTCTGTGTTAAGTATGATGTTGGCTGTGGGTTTGTTATATGTGGCCTTTACTTTTATTATGTTGAGTTAGTTGCCCTCTCTATCCATTTTGTTGAGTGTTTTTATCATAAGTGGATGTTGTATATTGTCGAATGCCTTTCCAGCATTTATGGAGATGATCATGGGGCTTTTGTCCTTTTTGTTGATGTGCTGGGTGATGATGTTGGATTTTCCAGTTGTAGGCCAGGAAAGGGGACCACAGACAGTGACCTCACTTCCTTGACGATGGAGCCCAACAGAACTTGGAATCCCGGTAACCTGGCACCACAATGTCGGGCCAGCCCATTCCCCAAATCACATGGCGTGAGACACTCAAAGGTGCCATCTTTTGTGCTGGCCCCATGGCCAGAGGCCATGGCCTCCAGGAAACCCACAAGGAAAATCTTTGGAAAAGTTTTCCATGTTGGATCGACGCATGGTCCACATGCCTCTGTCCACATGCCCGGAGCGAGCTAGAGGTACCACAGTGAGGTGACGTTCCCGTGGCCAGAGCAGGAAGAGCCCAGAGACTGAAGTGGAACCGAACTTGGCACGAGGTCCTTGAAGTAAGGGATTTGCACTGGCTTGGTTCAGTGATGTGCGGTGGTGTTCATTCCTCTGCCCAGGAAGGGATGGGAGCTGTCTCCCCAGGAAGTGATGGCAAGCACCTGTTTCTGTGTATGTTTATCATGTATTAATTGTTTACACCATTGGCTGTGAGCCCTCAAGGGTTAGTGCCTAGCCTGACTTGTTCACTCCTAGTTCCACAAGACATATGACAGTGCCTGCCCCTTGTGGTCATTAACAGGCATCTGATGGAAGGAGTGGACAAGCTCTCTTTTTTCTTTAATTTTCCATTTTTTAATTTTTGTATCATTAATGTACAATTACATTAACAACATTACGGTTACTAGGCACACCGGATCATCCATTCTCCACCACATACCCATTACAGTCACTGTGCATCGGTATAGTAAGATGCTAAAGAAACAGTACGTGCTTTCTCTGTTATACTGTCTTCCCCCTGCCCCCCAGCCTACATTATACATGCTCGTCGTCATTCCCCATTTTAACCCTTATCCCTCCCTCGGCAGCCTTCCTCCCCAGTCCCTTTTCCTTTGGTAATTGTTAATCCATTAGTGGTTTCTGTGAGTCTGCTCCTGTTTTGTTCTTTCATTTCTTTCTTTGCTCTTATACTCCACAGATGGGTTAAATCATTTGATACTTGTCCTCCTTGGCCAGGCTTATTTCCCTCTAGCACCATCCGTGTTGTTGCAAATGGTAGGGTTTGTTTCTGTCTTAGGGCTGAGTAGTATTCCATTGTGTATATGTACCATCTCTCCTCTATCCAGTCATCTGCTGACAGACACTTAGGTGGCTTCCATATCTTGGCTCTTTTAAATTGTGTTTCAATAAACATAACTGTGCATATGTCTTTTTGAATCTGAGAATTTGTATTCTTTGTGTAAATTGCAGGTGTGGAATACCCTGGGAAAATGGTATTTCTCTTTTTATTTTTTTGAGGAACCTCCGTATTGCTTTCCACAACGCTCGGTCTGGTTTACATTCCCACCAGCAGTGTAGGAGAGTTCGCCCGCGTTTGTATCTCCTAGTCTTTTGAGTGTTGACCATCCTGACTGGTGTGAGATGATACCTCATTGTGGTTTTATTGTGCTTTCCCCTAATAATTTGTGATGTGCCCCATCCTTACATGTGCCTCTTGACCTTCTGAGTTTCTTCTTGGAGAATTGTCTGTTCACATCCTCTGCCCATTTTTAATATGGTCTTTCGCTTTGTGGCTGTTGAGGCATGTGAGTGTTTATGTATTTTGGATGTATGCTCTTATTGGATATGTCGTTTAGAAATACATTGTCCTATACTGCAGAATGCCTTTTGCTCTGCTGATGGTACCCTCTAGTGAACAGAAGCTTTTTAGCATCATCTTGTCCCATTGGTTCATTTTTGTTTTTGTTTCCATTGCCCAAGGATATTCGTTCAGGATACAGTGTCTCATGTTTGTAGTCCAGAGGTTTTTGCCTTTTCGTTTCTCTAAGAATTTTATGGTTTCGTGACCTCCATTATGTCTTTTGTCCATTTTCAGTTTTCTTTTGTGTGTGGGGTTAGACGGTAATCCAGTTTCATTCTCTCGCATGTAGCTGTCCAGTCTTGCCAACACCAGTTGTTGAAGAGACCGTCATTTCCCAAGTGTATGTCCATGGTTCGTTTATTGTATATTAATTGTCCATATATGCTTGGTTCCATATCTGGCCCCTCTAGTCGGTTCCTTCGGTCTGTGGGCGTGTTCTTGTGCCAGTACCAAATTGTCTGTGGCTTTGTAGTAGGGCTTGAAGTTGGGGAGCATAATCCACCCAGTTTTATTCTTTCTTCTCAGGATTGCTTTGGCTATTTGGGATCTTTTGTGGTTTCATATGAATTTTTGAACTATGTGCTCTAGCTCTTTGAAGAATGTTGTTGGTATGTTTGATAGGAATTGCATTGAATCTGTAGATTGCTTTATGCAGAATGGCCATTTTGAAAAGATTGATTCTCCCTATCCATCAGCATAGGATTTATTTCCATTGATTGGTATGTTTAATTTCTCTCATGTTTGTCTTTTCGTTTTCATGTTTATACGTCTTACACTTCTTTTGTTAGTTTTATTCCCAGGGGTTTTATTTTTTTTTGATGCCATTTTGAATGGACTATTTCTTGGTTACTCTCTCATAGTTAATCATTAGTGTATACGAATGCAACAGATTTCTTTTTTTTTTTTTAATTTAATTTACTTTATTATCATTAATTTACAATTACATGTGCAATATTACAATTATTAAACTACCCCTTCATCAGGTCCCCCCCACCAACCCCATTACAGTCACTGTCCATCAGCGTAGTGAGATGCTATAGAATCACTACTTGTCTTCTCTGAGTTGTACTGCCCTCCCCATGCCCCCCAACATTACATCTGCTAATCGTAATGCCCCTTTTTCCCTCTTATCCCTCCCTTCCCGCCCATTTTCCCCAGTCCCTTTCCCTTTGGTAACTATTAGTCCGTTCTTGGGTTTTGTGAGTCTGCTGCTGTTTTGTGCCTTCAGTTTTTTCTTTGTTCTTATACTCCACAGATGACCCCTGCATGCGGCCAATCAGCGGATGCGGCGGGCGCTTGCGCAGTGCACCTTCTTCTCGGCTCCAGTCGTACTCGGCAGGAGAAGCAGCGCGGCTCCGGAGGTCTGGCCTCGGAGCCGCTGAAGACGGTCTAAGGGGAAATTCCCTGTTGATGACTTCGCCGAATTTTGAACAGTGTCTCCCTATTTTTATTTCTGCCAAATTGTGAAATTGTTCTAATGCTTGAAAAAATTCCTTTTAGAATCACCTGCAGTTTAATTACATGCCATACCTGAAATGAGAAATAAGTCCTCTTCTTCATGAAGTCTCACATTAAATAGTGAAACTTTGGTTTGGGGAAAGAGACTGGACAGAGGCTTTCTGATTACCTCTAACTATTACGGTTTCTATCTCTTTCCACGTGTTGGGATGATGTTGAGTTGTTACACTGATTCTAGCCTATAAGGGACATTGAACTTACAGAACAGAGGCCCTGGTGTTGTGTGGTAATAGGAAAGGTTGAACAAGCTGTCTGTTACCCAATGTCATTCCTAAGAGACATTTCTGGGGATTTACTAAGGGATGGATGCTGAGATGTTGAAATGAGTTAGGTAGAGCTCCTGCTAGATTGCCTCCTGGACTGTGTGTGCCTCAGGGAACAAAAAATCTAGACATACCACTGTCCCACAGAACTTTCTGCAGCGGTGGAAATATTCTATATCTGTGTCATCTAGTATGGTAGTCAGCATCCATATGTGGCCCTTGAGTATTTGAAAATATGTGCCTAGTGGAACCAAGGAACTGAATTTTTATTTTTATTTTTTCTTTTTATCAAGGTATTATTGATATACACTCTTACGAAGGTTTCACATGAAAAAACAATGTGGTTACTACATTTACCCATATTATCAAGTCCCCACTCATACCCCAATGCAGTCACTGTCTATCAGTGTAGTAATATGCCACAGATTCACTGTTTGCCTTCTCTTTACTACACTGTTTTCCCCATGATCCCCCACACCATGTGTACTAAACATAATACCCACAATCCCCTTCTCCCACCCTCTCCACCCACCCTCCCACACCTCTCCCCTTCGGCAACCACTAGTTCCTTCTTGGAGTCTCTGAGTCTGCTGCTATTTTGTTCCTTCAGTATTGCTTCGTTGTTATACTCCACAAATGAGGGAAATCAGTTGGCATTTGTCTTTCTCTGCCTGGCTTATTTCACTGAGCATAATATCCTCCAGCTTCATCCATGTTGTTGGAAATGGCAGAATTTGTTTCCTTCTTATGGCTGAATAGTATTCCATTGTGTATATGTACCACGTCTTCTTTATCCATTCATCTACTGATGGACACTTAGGTTGCTTCCATATCTTGGCTATTGTAAATAGTGCTGCGATAAACATAGGGGTGCATATGTCTTTTTGAAACTGAAAAGTTGTATTCTTTGGGTAAATTCCAAGGAGTGCGATTCCCGGGTCCAATGGTATTTGTATTTTTAGTTTTTTGAGGAACCTCCATATTGCTTTCCACAATGGATGAACTAGCTTACATTCCCACCAGCAGTGTAGGAGGGTTCCCGTTTCTCTGCATCCTTGCCAGCATTTGTTGTTCTTAGTCTTTTGGATGCTGGCCATCCTTACTGGTGGGAGGTGCTATCTCATTGTGGTTTTAAGTTGCATTTTCCTGATGATTAGTGATGTGGAGCATCTTTTCATGAGTCTGTTGACCATCTGAATTTCTTCTTTGGAGAACTGTCTCTTCATATTCTCTGCCCATTTTTTCATCGGGTTATTTGCTTTTTGGGTGTTGAGGCGTTTGAGTTCTTTATATATTTTGGATGTTAACCCCTTGTCGGATATGTCATTTACAAATATATTCTGTCATACTGTACAATGCCTTTTTGTTCTGTTGATGGTGTCCTTTGCCGTACAGAAACTTTTTAGTTTGATGTAGTCCCATGAGTTCATTTTTGCTTTTGTTTCCCTTGCTTGAGGAGATGTGTTCAGGAAGAAGTCGCTCATGCTTATATTCGGTAGATTTTTGCCTATGTTGTCTTATAAGAGTTTTATGGTTTCATGACTTACATTCAGGTCCTTGATCCATTTCAAGTTTACTTTTGTGTATGGGGTTGAACAATAATCCAGTTTCATTCTCTTGCATGTAACTGTCCAGTTTTGCCAACACCAGCTGTTGAAGAGGCTGTCATTTCCCCATTGTATGTCCATTGCTCCTTTATCATATATTAATTGACCATATATGGTTGGGTTTATATCAGGGCTCTCTAGTCTGTTCCATTGGTCTATGGGTCTGTTCTTGTGCCAGCACCAAATTGTCTTGAGTACTGTGGCTTTGTAGTAAAGCTTGAAGTTGGGGAGCATAATCACCCCAGCTTTATTCTTCCTTCTCAGAATTGCTTTGACTATTTGAGGTCTTTTTTGGTTCCATATGAATTTTAGAATGATTTTCTCTAGTTTGTTAAAAAATGCTGTTGGTGTTTTGATAGGAATTGCATTGAATCTGTAGATTGCTTTAGGCAGGATGGCCATTTTGACAATATTAATTCTTCCTATCCATGAGCACAGGATGTGTTTCCATTTATTGGTATCTTCTTTAATTTCTCTCATGAGTGTCTTGTAGTTTTTGGAGTATAAGTCTTTCACTTGCTTGGTTAGGTTTATTCCCAGGTATTTTATTCTTTTTGATGCAACTGTGAATGGAATTGTTTTCCTGATATTTCTCTCTGCTAGGTCATTGCTGGTGTATAGGAATGGCACAGATTTCTGTGTATTAATTTTGTATCCCGCAACTTTTCTGAATTCAGATATTAGATCTAGTAGTTTTGGAGTGGATTCTTTAGGGTTTTTTATGTACAATATCATGTCATCTGCAAACAGGGACAGTTTTACTTCTTCCGTGCCAATCTGGATGCCTTTTATTTCTTTGTGTTGTCTGATTGCCGTGGCTAGGACCTCCAGTACTATGTTGAAAAGAAGTGGGGAGAGTGGGCATCCTTGTCTTTTTCCCGATCTTAAAGGAAAAGCTTTCAACTTCTCACTGTTAAGTATGATGTTGGTTGTAGGTTTGTCATATATGGCCTTTATTATGTTGAGGTACTTGCCCTCTATACCCATTTTGTTGAGAGTTTTTATCATGAATGGATGTTGAATTTTGTCAAATGCTTTTTCAGCATTTATGGAGATGATCATGTGGTTTTTGTCCTTCTTGTTGATGTGGTGGATGATGTTGATGGATTTTCGAATGTTGTACCATCCTTGCATCCCTGGAATAAATCCTACTTGATCATGATGGATAATCTTTTTGATGTATTTTGAATTCAGTTTGCTAATATTCTGTTGAGTGTTTTTGCATCTATGTTCATCCGGGATATCGGTCTGTAATTTTCTTTTTTTGTGGTGTCTTTGCCTGGTCTTGGTATTAGAGTAATGCTGGTCTCACAGAATGAGTTTGGAAGTATTCCCTCTTCTTCTACTCTTTGTAAAACTTTAAGGAGGATGGGTATTAGGTCTTCACTAAATGTTTGATAAAATTCAGTGGTGAAGCCATCTGGTCCAGGCATTTTGTTCTTAGGTAGGTTTTTGATTACCAGTTCAATTTCCTTGCTGGTGGTTGCTCTGTTGAGATTTTCTGTTTCTTTCTGGGTCAGCCTTGGAAGGTTGTATTTTTCTAGAAAGCTGTCCATTTCTTCTAGGTTATCCAGTTTGTTAGCATATAATTTTTCATAGTATTCTCTCATAATTCTTTGTATTTCTGTGGTGTCCGTAGTGATTTTTCCTTTCTCATTTCTGATTCTGTTTATGTGAGTAGACTCTTTTTTTCTTGATAAGGCTGGCTAGGGGTTTATCTATTTTGTCTGTTTTCTCGAAGAACCAGCCCTTGCTTTCGTTGATCCTTTCTATTGTTTTATTCCTCTCGATTTTATTTATTTCTGCTCTAATCTTTATTATGTCCCTCCTTCTACTGGCTTTGGGCATCATTTGTTCTTCCTGTTCTAGTTTCATTAATTGTGAGTTTAGACTGCTCATATACGATTGTTCTTCTTTTCTGAGGTTGGCTTGTATTACAATATACTTTCCTCTTAGCACAGCCTTCGCAACCTCCCACTGATTTTGCGGTGTTGAGTTGTTGTTGTCATTTGTCCCCAAATATTGCTTGATCTCTGGGTTTTTTTGGTCATTGATTCATTGATTATTTAGGAGCATGTTATTGAGCCTCCATGTGTTTTTGGGATTTTTCATTTTCTTTGTGTAATTCATTTCTAGTTTCATACCTTTGTGGTCTGAGTAACTGGTTGGTACAATTTCAGTCTTTTTTAATTTACTGAGGCTCTTTTTGTGGCCTAGGATATGATCTATTTTTGAAAATTTTCCATGTTCACTTGAGAAGAATGTGTATTCTGCTGCTTTTGGGTGTAGAGTTCTGTAGATGTCTGTTACGTCCATCTGTTCTAATGTGTTGTTCAGTGCCTCTGTCTCCTTACTTATTTTCTGTCTGGTTGATCTGTCCTTCAGAGTGAGTGGTGTGTTGAAGTCTCCTAGAATGAATGCATTGCATTCTATTTCCCCCTTTAATTCTGTTAGTATTTGTTTCACATATGTAGGTCCTCCTGTTTTGGGCGCATAGATATTTATAATGGTTATATCTTCTTGTTGGATTGACCCTTTTATCATTATGTAATGTCCTTCTTTGTCTCTTGTGACCTTCTTTGTCTTGAAGTCTATTTTGTCTGATATAAGTACTGCAACTCCTGCTTTTTTCTCCCTATTAGTTGCTTGAAATGTCTTTTTCCATCCTTTCACTTTTAGTCTGTGTATGTCTTGGGGTTTAAAGTGAGTGTCTTGTAGGCAGCATATAGATGCGTCTTGTTTTTTTATCCATTCAGTGACTCTATGTCTTTTGATTGGTGCAGTCCATTTACATTTAGGGCGATTATGGGTAGGTATGTACTTATTTGCATTGCAGGCTTCAGATTCGTGGGTACCAAAGGTTCAAGGTTAACTTCCTTACTATCTAAGAGTCTATATTAACTCATTTAAAATGCTATTCCAAACTCAATCTAAAGGTTCTTTTTTTTTCCCTCCTCCTCCTTTTTTTATATATTAGGTATCATATTCTGTACTGTTTGTCCATCCCTTGATTGACTTTGGGGATAATTAATTTAATTTTGCATTTTCTTAGGAATTAGCTGGTCTACTTTCTTTACTGTGGTTTTATTACCTCTGGTGACAGCTATTAATCCGTAAGAACAGTTCCATCTATAGCAGTCCCTCCAAAATATACTGTAGAGATGGTTTGTAGGAGGTAAATTCTCTCAGCTTTTGCTTTTCTGGGAATTGTTTAATCCCTCCCTCAAATTTAAATGATAATCTTGCCGGGTAAAGTAATCTTGGTTCAAGGCCCTTCTGCTTCATTGCATTAAATACAGCATGCCACTTCCTTCTGGCCTGTAAGGTTTCTGTTGAGAAGTCTGATGATAGCGTGATGGGCTTTCCTTTGTATGTGATCTTATTTCTCTCTCTGGCTGCTTTTAATAGTCTGTCCTTATCCTTGATCTTTGCCATTGTAATTACTATATGTCTTGATGTTGTCTTCCTTGGGTCCCTTGTGTTGGGAGATCTGTGTACCTCCTGAGAGACTATCTCCTTCCCCAGATTGGAGAAATTTTCAGCAATCACCTTCTCAAAGACAGTTTCTATCCCTTCTTCTCTCTGTTCTTCTTCTGGTACCCCTATAATGTGAATATTTTTCCATTTGGATTGTTCACACAGTTCTCTCAATATTCTTTCATTCTTAGAGATCCTTTTTTCTCTCTGTGTCTCAGCTTCTTGGTATTCCTCTTCTCTAGTTTCTATTTCATTTATCGTCTCCTCCACTGTATCCTTTCTGCTTTTAATACCATCGATTGTGGTCTTCTATGATTGGATTTTCGACCGGAGTTCATTCCTGAGTTCTTGAATATCTTTCCATACCTCCATGAGAATGTTAATGATTTTTATTTTGAACTCCCTTTCAGGGAGAGTCATTAGGTCAATATTGTTTAAACCTTTCTCAGGAGTTGTATTAATAATTTTACTCTTAACCAGGTTCCTTTGGCGTTTCATATTTGTGTATGGTGCCCACTAGTGCCCAGAAGCTCTACTCTCTGGAGCTGCTCAGCCCCTGAAGCAATGTTGGGGGTTCCCTGGGAGTGGTATTGGTGCCTCAGGGGAGGAAAGAGCTGTTTGCTGGTTCCTGGCTGCTATGCCTGTCTCCACTGCCTGAACCAGTGGGCCTAACACACAGGTATAAGCCTCTGTGGTTTGCGTTTGTAGTTCCTGTAGACAGATCTTCCCTCTAGCTGGGCTAATGCCAGGGCAGGGTTTGCCTGTTTGCGAGCCAGGTGCGGCTGGCCAGGAGAAAGGCGCAGTAGGCTGCCTGTCCCGGAAGGGGTTCTTAGAGCTGTGTATGTAGCCAGGGAGTTGGAGCACCTAAAGATCGTGAAAGCTCCCAACCTGCTGGGCAGAGTGCACCTGGACAATTTTGTCTACCTGTCGTTTCTCCTGAGCAGTAAGCTCTGTGCAATCCTTGCCCCTTTAGCAGCCCTCTAGCTAAGGGCTTCTTTGTAAGGAAGTCTCTCATACTGCCGCCTTTCTTTTGTCCCAGAGCAGCTGGATATGGATTCCTGCTTTCCACAAGCAGCTGGAATCTTAGTTTCTCCAGGAATTCTGCCTGTTTTCAGCTTTCCAACCCCCTAATTATGAGAGTATCAGGCAAGAACCATGAAATGTAGGTTTGTGGTCCCAGAGCGGATCTCCAGAGTTAGGTATTCAACAGTCCCAGATCTGCACTCCCTCCCTGCTCCATTCCTGTTCCTCCTGCTGGTGAGCTGGGGTGGGGGAAGGGCTTGGATCCCGCAGGGCCACAGCTTTAGTACTTTACCCTGTTTCATGAGGTCTGCTCTTGTCTCCAGGTGTATGCAGTTTGGTGCAGTCCTCTTTCCTGTTTCTCTTTCAAGAGTAGTTGTATTAGTTATATTTTCATATTATATGCAGTTTTAGGAGGAAGCCTCAGTCTCACCTCTCACTCTGCCATCATCCTGAATTTTTAATTTTACTTCATTTTAATTAACTTAGATTTGATAGTAGCTACATGAAGTTAGTGGCCACTGAATTGGAAAGCACAGATCTAGATGGGTAAATCACTAGGGACACAGATATGTAAATAAGGAAGTATAATTATGTGTAACAGGTGCTATGATAGAAATATATCTAGGGTTCTATCTAGGACTAAGTCAGATAGATATATTTGGGGTAAAGTGGAACCCAAAGGAATAAATAGTTAGGCAGTTCTGGGAATGGGGAGAGGAATTCAAGAAAAGGCTAATAAGACTTTTGTAAGTCTTAAAAGATGAGTGCATATAACTGGTTGTCACATATGCTAGCTTAAAGATTTACCACTGTCGGACTTCTGGAAAAAGATGGCAGAGTAGGAAGGCAAGGCAGAAACCTCCTCCCAAAAACACATAAAAGAAGAAAATACAGCAAATACATCTAATCCTGAAAATGACCTGAATACTTCAGAACAGACCACTTACACCTGAGGAAGAAGAAAAGACCACACAGAAAAGGGTAAAGGGGCAGAGCCGAGATCAAGCAGGACCCTGCCCTCTCCCTACTCCAGCCTACAGGTTGGAGAAAGAGGAACAGAGCAGGGAGTAGGTAAGAGGCCAGGAGTGCTGTACACCTGGCCCTGGAGATTGGCTCTAGGAGTACGAGCCCACATTGCATTGGGTTCTGGTGATTAGCAGTGCTGTACACAACGGGCAGGCAGAACACTCTGGAAGGCTGAGACTCCAGCCATTGTGGAGGACAGGCACACTCCACCAGTCCTGAGTCCCAAAGCAGAGATGTCAGTTTGAAAGACTTAACAACAACCAGCAGTAGGAGGGGTGCCAGAGGGGCAAGGGTTGGATGGAGCTCTCTCCTCAGGAGAAATAACAGATGGAGGATACCTCCCCAGCCCTTCCTTGGTCCAACAGATCAGGAACTCGGGAGCCCCAAATGCTCCATCTCCTTTTTTGGCCGTGCAGCCCTGAGGCTCCTCCCTGCTTGTACTGCTGGGAGCCAACCCACTTGGCTCAGCAGCAGCATCAGACTTGCTGCCTGGCTGGCAGAAGGAGACTCTCCCAGCTTCCTTGGCTCAGTTTCAGCCCAACCGGGGAGATACCTGCGACAGCCAGCCCCAAGAGCACCTTCCTCCATGCAGGTGTCCAAGCCCAGTGCTGTATGACCTGCCTGGGCAGAGCTGCATATCAGCCCGCCCATCCCATTTTCCCTGCAGCCCTGCCATTGCTGCCAACCAGGCATAGGGCAGCCCTGCCCACAGCAAGCTCAACAGAGACTCCTGAGCCGATAACAAAGGCAGCAGCTGAAGCAAACTAGTAGAGACAGAAAGACTCCCTGTCCACTGCATGCCAGCAGCTGGAGCCCCTGCAAAATAGAACCAGGCACTAGAAAGTAAAGAATCTTGAGCTTCTGGACACCATAGGATGCCATTTTCATAAATCTGTTACTTGATAGGCCAGGAAGCATAGCAGAGCCATTTAATACAAAGAAAGTAACACAGAAATCCTGACAAAATGAGTAAGCAGAGGAATATCTTCCAAACAAAACTACAGAACAGGACCCCCAGAAGAGGGCTAAATGAAACAGAGATCACCAATCTTCTTGATAAAGATTTCAAACTAAAACTCATAAACATGCTCACAGATTTATAGAAAAGTATTCAACATCTCAGGGAGGACTTCAGCAAAGAGATAGAAGAACTGTAAAAGAGCCACTCAGAGCTGAAGAATACAGCATCTGAAATGAAACATATAATGGAGGGATGGATTTAAGAGTAGATTAGTGTAGGTAGCAGAGACAGAGACTGAGGTGGAAATTAGAGGACAGGAAAACAATGGTGCTGAGGAACAGAGAGAAAAAAGGATCTTTAGGAATGAAAATGATAGGAGAGCAGTGTAACTGATCCAAATGAAACAATCCCGCATAATAAGGGTACCAGAAAGAGAAGAGAGAGACAGGGATTGAGTCTCTTTAAGTAAATAATTGTTTAAAACTTCCCCAATCTGGGGAAGGAAATAGACACTCAGGTCATGAAAGCACAGAGATCCCCTTACAAAATGAACTCCAGGATGATATCACCAAGACATATAATAATTAAAATGGGAAAGATCAAGGATAAGGAGAGAGTGTTGAAAGCAGCCAGGGAGAGAAAAAAGATTACTTATAAAGGAAATCCATCAGGGTATCAGCAGACTTCTCAGCAGAAACTTTACAGGCCAGAAGGGATTGGCATGAGATATTTAATTTACAATTGCATCAAAGAGAATAAAATACCTAGGAATAAGCCTAACCAAGGAGGTAAAAGATCTATATTCTGAAATCTACAAGATACTCATGAGAGAAATTAAAGAAAACACCAGTAAAATGGAAATCTGTCCTTTGCTCATGGATAGGAATAATTAATATTGTTAAAATGGCCATCCTGCCCAAAGCAATTTACACATTCAATGCTATCCCTATCAAAATACCAACAGCATTCTTCAAGGAACTAGAACAAATACTTCTAAAATTCATATGCAACCACAAAAGTGCCTGAATAGTGCTCCTTGACTTCAAATGCTACTATAAAGCCACGGTAATCAAAACAGTTTGTTATTGGCACAAGAATAGACCCATAGAGCATGGAACAAAATGGAGAGCCCAGATATAAACCCATGCATATATGGTCAATTAATATATGATAAAGGAGCCATGAATATACAATAGGGAAAAGACAGCCTCTTCAACAGCTGGTGTTGGCAAAACTGGACAGCTACATGTAAGAGAATGAAATCGGATTATTGTCTAACTCCATATACAAAAGCTCAAAATGGATCAAAGACCTGAATGCAAATCATGAAACCATGAAACTCTTAGAAGAAAACATAGGCAAAAATACCTTGAATATATATGTGAGCAACTTTTTCTTGGACACATCTCCTCGGGCAAGGGAAACAAAATAAAAAAATGAACAAGTGGGACTACATCAAACTTAAAAGCTTCTGCACAGCAAAGGACACCATCAACAGAACAAAAGGCATCCTACAGTATGGGAGAATGTATTCGTAAATGATTTATCCAATAAGGGGTGAACATCCAAAATATATGAAGAACTCATACACCTCAACACTAACAAATAACCCGATTAAAAAATGGACAGAGGATCCGAACAGATATTTCTCCAAAGAAGAAATTCAGATGGCCAACAGGCACATGAAAAGATGTTCCACATCGCTAATATCAGGGAAATGCAAATTCAAACAACAATGAATATCACCTCAGCCTGGTTCGAATGGCCACTATCCAGAAGATAACAAACAACAAATGCTGGCAAGTATGCAGAGAAATAGGAACACTCCTATACTGTTGGTGGGAATGTAAATTAGTTCAACCACTGTGAAAAGGTGTACAGAGGTTCCTCAAAAACCTAAAAATAGAAATTCCATTTGACCCAGTAATTCCACTCCTAGGAATTTACCTGAAGAAAACAAGATCCCTGATTCAAAAAGACATATGCCTCCCTATGTTTATTACTGTACTATTTGCAGTAGCCAAGATATGGAAGCAACCTAAGTGTCCATCAGTAGATGAATGGATAAAGATGAAGTGGTACATATATACAATGGACTATTATTCGGCCATAAAAAGAAAAGAAAGCCTGCCATTTGCAACAACATGTATGGATCTAGAGGGTATATACTCAGTGAGATAAGCCAGATGGAGAAAAACAAATACCATATGATTTCACTTATTTGTGGAACATAAAAACAAAGCAAAACAGAAGGAAAAAAACAGCAGTAGACTCATAGACACCAAGTGACTAGTGGTTACCAAGGGGAAGAGGAGTGGGCGACGGCAGGGGGGACTAGGAGGAGGGGGGATAAAAGGGCACAATAATTCACAATCACAATATAAGTTGATCATGTGGACTGCTGAACCACTGTGATGTACATTTGAAGCCAATTGTTGAATGTAGTGTGAGTGCTGTGGTACCACCTTAAGTCAGGAAAGGAAATGAACACTATGGTTTGGGGCAGTTAAATACAGGCTGAAATGATGGCACCTGAGTTGTTGCATGGAAGATTAATGGAACTTAGGTAAACCAGATTTTATGGTGGGGAGTCTGGTGGGAACTGGCAGCAAAGGTGCTGAAGCAGGACCACTGGGCGTATTTACCTGGGGACCTTGGGGTCATGTTTGCCAGGTGCTCAGAGTTTTTGAAAATGTGTCGTTGGAAGGAAAGGCAAGGACCAGTTTGGAAGAGGGCCTTATATGCTACTTAAGGTATATAGACTTTCTTATGAAGGTAGTGGGAAGCTGTCTGAAGGTTTTATTTGGGATTTGCTGTCACTTTTTTTCAGAAGCAGTTGTGCATTATCTAGAACTCTTGGGGAGATGGTGTGCAGGCACACTATGCTTTTGTGTATCGGGTATTTATGAGCATGATAAATGTGAGAGGAATCCTCCTTGGGTAGCCCTAGTTCATTGGAAAAGATGGAGAAACCCTCTAAATCTGACTCTTTGCTTACTCATTCATTCATATATTCAGCAAATATGAGTGCCTGTTGTGTGCCTGGTTCTGTACCCTCAGGATCTAGATGTAAATTATAGTTCAGCCCTTAAGGAGCTCATAATGAGACTTTTGTCTGTTACAGGTTCTTGTTTGATATATCACCTACTGCATCCTGGGGAATAGGGGAAGACCTCTGGCAGATGGTGCAGTTCAGACATT